>JAWWEE010000075.1:2015515-2090868 GCA_035221455.1 Xenops minutus | reverse complement strand
CCCCCCCCGCCCTTCTCTTGCCCCGCCCTGCCCCGCCCTGCCCCGCCCTGCCCCGCCCTGCCCTGCCCTGCCCTTAGGAGCCTCATCGGGCAGCGCGACCCTCCGAAACACAGCATTTCCCCCCAGAAGTGTCTCCCCTGAACGGCATATCGGCACCGGCAATCCCACATCTGTCAACCCTACATCTGTTAAGCCCGCAGCCCGTTCCCGGCTCCCGCTCGGCCCCCCCACCCCGGGACACGCAGCCTCCCGCCCCACTATCCCGCCCGTCCGGGGGTCTCACCCAGGTTTGCAGCAGCTCCCACCACCCCCAGGCACGGGAGAACGCGCCTGAGCCCTGATAAAGCGCCTGCACCAGAGACCGGCTCCTGCTTATGTTGAAAGGCTTGGGTTTTTTTACATAAAACGTTTCAGTCTAAGAGCATGTCCATTAAAAACCGCAGGGGATTGGAAACGTCAAGGGGCACGGGCTGAAACGCGAGCATTGCCTCGCTGCAGGATGCGGCCGTCGGAGTCAGCCTTGGCTCCAGCCTGGGCGACTGGATTGCTACAGCCGTGCCGGGTGTGCCGGGTGTGCCAGCTCCCAGCCCAGCCCTGCAGCCAACACCGTGGTCTTGGAATCTCGGTCCCTACGAGTTCTTCCAAAAAAGGCGCTTCGAGCATCTCGAGATCACACACACTCACAATGCCAAGGCCCCCCAGTGCCCTGGGTTCCCCCCACACTTAGAGGTCTCTCCCACCCATGTCCCGCTGACCCCAGCCCCTCTCCTCCATGGGGCTGAGCCAGGTCCTGCCAGCACGGGGATGAGCAGCAGCACCAGGGGTAGCATGAGCAGCTTCCCCCCACTCCTTGATGAGGGATCTGGGGGTGTCACAGGGGCACGCTGTGGGTGCTGGGTATGTGAGAAGTGACACTGTCCACTCCCGGGTGCTGGAGCATCCACTGCCTTCCCACTGCCCTGGAGCATCAGGGCTCCCGTGAGAACTGGCCAGGCTCCTCTCTAGAAACAGGGTCTTTATTTCCTTGCTCAGAAAAATAGATTAATTTCCAAAGTTAAAAAAGAGTTTAAAAAGAGGGAATGATGAAAGTGGAGACTGGAATGTGGCTGGCAGTGGGGCTGTACACGAGATGGTGCGGGCTGGGCTGGTGCCATCCCACTCAGTAGCTCTCCTCCTCCTCACGGTAGTAGTGGTACCCGGGGGGGTCCCCGCCCTGGTCACCAGCAGCATTGGCCACCTCACCCTGGTTGCCCTGTGGGCAGTACTTGGGGTCATAGATCTGGCGGCCAAGGCCAAAGACCTGCCCGCTCTGGTTGGCGCCCTGGTTGGAGCCCATCTGCAGTGACATGGAGGAGTTGTCACACTTCTCTGTGCCCATCTTGGCATCGTAGATGTGTCTCCTGGTGCCAGGAGCTGTCATGCCCACCTGGAAGGAAGGAAGAAAGGACAGGATGGAGCAAGGCTCAGCTGTGGTCCCCCTTGCACCCTCCCTGTCCGGCACAGGGGCTCACCTGGCTGGCACATTTGTTGGTGCCCATCTGGAGGCTGATGGTAGAGTGGTCCATGGGTGGAAGGATCTGGTTCTTGGGGTCGTAGAGGTGCCTCCGGGTGCCATAGGCTGTCATGCCAGACTGGCTGGCACATTTGTTCGTGCCCATCTGGCAAAGGGGTCCAGTGAGGAGCATGTACCGACCCACATGTGTCTGTTCTCCCTTTCCCCATCATCCCCAGCCTTCGGGGGTACAGCCAGCATTCCCCAACCCACCTCAGGCTCACGGCCATTGAATGCTGGGCATGGATGATCCCAGATCCCAAAGATACCCGAGGCAACTCAAGCCTTGGGTCTCTCCAGCTGTGCTTGGAGCCATGACAGTGCTGAGGACTTGACAGAACTGGGCACCCCTTTCCCAGCCCCTCACCCTCGGGACCCCACAAGGCAACCCACCTGCAGCCCAATCACACACTGCCCAGCCTTCATCTTGGCCTCGTCGAAATTCCTCTGCTGCTTCTCTGAGTACTTCACACCAATGTCCACACCACTCTGCAGCCCCTTCGTCTTGGCCTGCCAGGAGTGGTGGTGAGGAAGGATGGGGGTCCCAGACCCCCCCAGCCTCTCCCTGAGCAAGGGGAGCCACAGGGCCCCATGGGCACCACCCCAAGCTGGGGATCCCTGCAGGATTATGCCCCTTCCCAAGCTGGGGGTCCCTGCAGGACTGTGCCCCTTCCCAAGCCACTCACCCCCCTGTGCTCACCATTCCTGCCAGTGCCAGCAGTGACACCTGCACCTGCGTCAAGTTTCCACTCTCAAAAAGGTCGTTGGCTTCAAAGAGGTCCACAGGGTTCATGCCGTAGCTGGCCATGGCCTTGATGAAGTTGGAGAGGTTCTCGAGCTGCAGGGAGGGGAGAGGAGTGAGCCCCAGTGGGTGATGGCAGAGGGACAGCGGGTGGGTGTCAGCAGGGCTGCCCCTACCTGGTGCCAGTTCTGAGCTGAGCGGTTGATCTTCCTCACTGAGTTGGGCTGCAGTTTGTTCATGAGCCTGGAGGGATGCAAGGGGATGTGGGACTGTGACAGGAGAGCCCTGAGGGGCTGCAGGGCATGGGCCCCTTTCAGGAAGGTCCAGCTCAGGCCTTCCCCATGTGAGGTGATTCCACACCCTCCCAGGCCCCTGTTGGTCCTCAGGGCTCTTCCCAGACAGAGGTGCTTCAGGGGTGACTCTGGCATGTTCCATCCAGATCTCTGGCAGATCCAGCCCACCCTTTCCACCCCAAAGGCTGGTGGGGGTCCCCTGGAGAGCTGGTGTTCCCCATCCCCACCTAATCCAGGACTCACTCGCAGAGGATCACCCCATCCTTCAGCCCCTTCTGGAAATCAGGCCCGATCTGCTGCCCCGTGACGCTCTCAATCCACGTCCGCAGCTCAGCCTCCTTCTGTGGGTCATACTTCTGGGCAAGCTGGAGGGGGTGGGAGAGGGCAGCTTAGACATAGCCCTGGTATGCACCCAAAACCTCTCATGGGAACAGTTCCCCCCTCTCGGGATGGGAATGGGGACTGAACCACGAGGATAATGCTGCCATCAGACACAGCAGTTTCTGAACCACTCCAAAAGGATGAAGAGGAACTGCCCATGGGGGTCAGGGGGAAGTGCCCCACCATGGCTCTGTCCCTCCCTGTCCCCTGGAGCCAGTGGGAGCCCAGCTCCGAGCCCCGGGGTCTGCGCCACGAGATGCTCTCCCTTCCGGCAAAGCCCAACACGCCGCCGCAGATTCCTCGGTCACCGCGGCTATGCCAGGAATGTGGACGCCTCCTCCCAAATGGAGACCAGCTGCCAGGGCCGGCAGCATCTCTAGCAGCAGCAGCGTCGCCTCGGCCCTGACCCGTGAGGCAAGAGAAAGGCATCCCGACCTGGGGTGCGAACAGCCTGAAAGCCCCGAGTGCTGTCCTGCCCCAGCCTCATCCCTCCCATCCTCAGCCAGCACCCAGAGGTGGCCACAGGGCAGCCACCGACCTCTCACCCATCCCGTCCCCTCCTGGTCCCGTTATGTGCTGGGGCCTGGAGCCCCCAGGGATCCTGAACATGGGGAGACGCTGGGATGGGCACAGTCCAGCCCTGCTACGTGGTGGGGAGACACTCTGGCCCCAAAGGGGAACTTGGCCGAGGCAGGACGCTGGATCACACTTGTGACACCATGTGTGTCCTGGACAGGGGATCCCACAGTCCCACCAGATGATTTTCTGGTGCGTGGGCAGCCGAATCTGGTTCCTCTTCCCGCCTCACAGCCAGTGTGAGGGTTTCCCAGGGCACAGGAGGGGTCAGAGGGGACCAGCCCCAGAGAGATCCCACCACAGCCCAATCTGCAAGGGATTGCACAGACTGGGAGCACGCCACTGGTTTAACTGGTTCCCAGTCGGTGATGTCACCTCTAGCAGACACACTGAGGCAGTCAGACTGGCTCATGTCTTGCTGAATCAACCCAAAGCACCAAGAGCATGTGGCGGCGAGGCTTTGGCGCGTGTCACCCGCTCAGTGCCAGGGCAGCCCAGCCCCAGGCAGGTCGGGGCCCATCCACTGCCTTACAAAATGTAAATCCCCTGCTAGGCTGGGGAAGGAGCCACAGCCACCACATCCCTGCAGCCACGTACATGCTCACCACCACTCGTCCCTTCTTCTGCCTGCCCTGGCCTCATCCAGGCAGCTCCCATATCACCAGGCAGGACACAGTCACACGGGGCCACCAGCCACCTGCCCTGGGGTGACCAGGGCTCGATCTCTGCTCACCAGTGGCTGGGCACAGCCCAGCACCGCGGCCACTGCCAGTGCCACCAACTGCCTGGGGCAGCTGAGTCCTCCCACGCTCCCTGGCCCTGCAGGAGCCCCGTGAGCTGTCGAGGGGGCAGGAGGGTGCTGGCAGCTCCTCGGGATACAAACAGACTGTCCAGAGGCTCCCGTTCCCCTTTCCCCTTCCAGCCCCGGGTAGAGTCACCAGGGCCACCAGCCCCATTAGCAGGGAAGGCCGCTGGGCACCCTGCCGGGGGATGCGTAACTGCGGGGAAACAGAAAGTGAAGAACATCCGTGGGACTAGTCCGGAGCCCCGGGGGTCGGGGGGCATCGCCTCAGCCCCGGGTGTGACGGGAACGGTGCCACAGGGTTTGCCGGGGGCGGCGGGGCAATAGCGGCCACTGCACGGGAGAGGCGGTGGGTGCCCGGGACCCCTCCCAGCCCCGGTCCCCCCACGGCTCAGGGCACCCTGAGACCAGGAGCCCAGCTCCAGCATCCTCACCCCTCGAACACCTCGGTACAACCAGTTCCGCATTCTCCCGGGCATCCCCGGCTTTCCATCCTCCCGGGAACCCCCGGCTCTCCATCCTCCCGGGACCTCCCGACTTCTCCACTCTCCGTCCCCGGTGGCACCGGGCACCCTCCAGCTCCGCATGCCAGGGGTGCACCAGGACTCTCCGGTTCTCCAGAACCTCGGCATGCAACCGGGGTCCCCAGCGACACCGGGATGCCCGGCTCTCCCAAACCTCCAGGAGCACCGGCAGCCTGGTGGCTCCGGTACCCCCCAGCCCCCGACTTTGCTCCCGCCCGGTGATCCCGGTACCCTCCCCGGTCCTCGCCGCTGCTCACCCTGTTCTTGACCTCGGCGGAGAGGCCGTAAGACGGGCCCTTGTTGAACTGAGAGCTGCTCATGGTGGGGAGCGGAGCCGGTACCGGAGCGGGGAGCGGGCAGCGGGGCCGGTACCGGAGCGGGGCCGGGCGGGGCGGGGGCCGTGCCGGGCCCGGCCCCCCCGTGCTGATTGGACGGGGCCGAAATGCCCAAATAAGGGCAGGAGCGGCCGGATCGTGGCGGGGTCCCACACCCCGACATTGGGACCCGGGGGGCACCGGGAGCCCAGGGAAGCCGGGGGTTGGTGCTGGGGACGACCCGGGCACACCCACTTACCCACCCACGGGCACACCCACGCGCACACCCACACTGACAGACGGGCACACGCGTGTGCATCGCCCCACAGACGGTGGGCGCACCCCGACCCCCCGTCACGCGTTGTGCGCGCACACACACGCACCCCCCGACCCACGGGCGCTCCCCTGCACGCCCACGCTCCCGCCCTCACACGCACACACACGCACCTGCCTACACGCACACGCGGGGCACACATACGCGTTCCCACGTCCCCGCACCGCCCGCACCTCCACCCCAGTCCCACTCCCCTCGCCCCGACCCCCGCCCGTGACCCCCGGGGCCAGCAGATGGCCCACGCGAGACGGACCGGCCCGGCCTGGCGGAGCGGGGAAGACACTCCAGTTCTTCCCGGGACCTGCATCCGGCCCGAGCAGCCCGTGGGCAGCGGCTGGGGGTCCCCACGCAGCACCCGGAGGGGGCCCGTCCCATCCTGTTCCTCTCCTGGGGTTTATTCGTTGCCTCCCCCGTTTTCCCCTTGTGGGCTCCCGTTGCCCCGCGGGTGGGTGAATCACGGGGTCGAGGGACAGGGCAGTGGCCCCGAGGGAACGGTCCCGGCACTGCCACCGAGCCCACGGAGGGGCAGAGCCAGAAGCATCCCACGGGTGGGAGCCCAGAGCCCCGCCATCCCACTCACCCCCACCATCCCACTCACCCCCACCTCCAGCGGAATGGGGCTTGTCCTCTCTGGTCAGAAGGACACCCCCAAACAGAGTAAACCCCACAGAGTGCGGGAACCAGCACCGGTCCCGCAGAGTGGGCTCAGCCCCCCACCCTTCTGTAAGCCCTGGGCTGCAAGCACTGAAACTCCCTGAAGTCCCCCACGAGCCCACCACCCGCAGGAGTGCTGGGGTCCTGCTGCCCCCACCCGTGACCCCACGGAGTAGCCGGGCTCTCCTTGACCCCACTCATGAGCCCATGGGACGCTTGGGGTGCCGCTGCCCTCTGTGACCCCCAGGGTGCCCCTGCCCCCGGCCTCGCGCCTGGGTGCGCGTTCGCCTTTTTCCTGTTTCAGGTCGGGCTGCGAAGCCGATGAGGAAACGAGGTGGCGTCACACGCGCCCTCCTGACACTGCGCCCCACGAATGTGGCCGGGGCCGTGAGCAGCCGGCACGAGGGGCTGAGGGCAGCAGCTCGGCCCCCCGGCCAACCATGTTCTCTCGGAAGAAGCGGGAGCTGATGAAAACCCCCTCCATCTCCAAGAAGAGCCGGGCGGGAAGCCCCGTCCCGCAGACCCTGCCGGTGAGTGGCCCCGGTTGTGTCCCTGGCAGGGCAGGAGCTCTGGGGCCATGGGGGTTGTGGGGGTAACAGCACCCACAGAGCTGCTGGGAAGAGCCCCGGGGTGGCAAAGGGGACCTGGCTACGTCCAGGAGGTCTGCGAGAAGGAGAAAGGAGACGGGGAAGGACCCTGCTCGCTGGGCTGGGGAGGGTATTTTGCCCCTGATTAAACGGACAGAGCGGCCACCGAGGGAGGCGGGAGAGCAGGAAGGGACAGGGAGGAAATGTGGGGGCTGCGGCCGGGGGCTTGAGGAGGGCAGAGAGACCCCCCCCAAATCTCCGTGGGGACTGTGACGGGAGCGGGGGGACACCGGGCTGAGGCAGCCCCGGTGCCGTGCTCTGCCGTGCGTTTATTTATTGACGTGTGGACCCCCCCACGGTGCCGGGGGAGCCGGGAGGAAGCGACTCACCTCCGTGGGGCCGGCCGGCGGCCGGGGCTCCCCGTCTCACCCCACACTGCCCGCCCCGCCCCTGCGCCCCAGTCCCGGTGCGTGGGGCGAGACACGGCTGGTGAGATGCGGCCGTCGGGGCTGCGGAGCCCACCCGCGGCTCCTTAAGCAAGGGGCACCCGTGCCCGTCCGTCCCCGTCCCGATCCCCGCTCCGGAGAGGGGCCTATGGGTGGCGGCCGGCGGGATGCTCGGCCGGGCGGCGGGCAGGAACAGCTACAGCCCCTCAGCGGCCGCGGGCAGAGCCCACCCGCCCCGGCGCTCGCTCGACTCGCTGCCCCGAGCGCCCGCCGTGCGACTGACGGTACGGCCGGGGCACCGCGGGGCACCGACGGGAGGGACGGGGGGGGCGCTGGGGCCGCTGCACGTCGGGGGGGGGGGATGGAGACAGGGCCGGGCTGGCCCCAGGCATTTTGGGGTGGGGCTCTTTGGGGTCTGCCCCGCGTGGGGCTGAGCTCCCCCGTTTCCACTTGCCCACGGAAGCCTCGTGCTCTCGGTGCTCCGTGTCTGCCAAAAACACTTCCGGCAGCGCCCCAGGGATGCTGAGACCCCGAGCACCCGTGTCACACCAGGGTGCCTGGGGGGTCATTGATGGGAGCTGTTGAGGGGGCTGGGGGGCTGCAGGTTAACCCTCCACACGCTCAAGGATCCTTGCTGCGGGTGTGATCCCTAAGCCATGCGTGGCCGTGGACAGTGCTGATACCAACCCCTCCCTCGGGGAAATATTACCCTTAGAAACTGGGGGCTTTCTCCATTTCTAAAATACTTTCAAAACCCCCCAAAGTGGCCTGGGATGTGTCCCCGTCCCTGCCCCCTCCCCCAGCATGAGACCAGCTGAAAAAGAGGAAGGGATATGTGGGCCAGATCCTGCTGCTGTTTGGCTGTGCTGGGGTCCCCAGCGGCCTGGGATGGGCAGTCCCAGCATGGTGGGTGTTGGGGTGGACAAGCAGTGTCACCTACACGGTCACTGTGTGTCCCCCATGACAAACACAGAGAGAAACTGGTGGGGGCTGGTGGGGGATGGCCAGGCAAGTGCCCAGACCCTGCCCAGACCCTGCCTGCACTGTCTTTGCTCTGGGGGGTCCCAAAACTGTCTCCGAGGCCCCCAAAGGAGATCCCTAACTGGGGAAACCGAGGCACGGTGCAGCTGCAGGGTCTGGCACCAGCCCCTCAAGACACCACCCCAGCCCCCAAGCTGGTGGCCTGGCGAGTCCTGGGGTGCTGCCCCCTCCCTGGGGGCACCAAGCCGGGGTCCCCACCGTGCTGGCTATGCCCTCACACTCATCCCTGCTCCCCAGGACCTCTCCCGCAAGGATTGCCTGGAGGCACCAGGCTCCAGCCTGGGGGACGTGCCCCCGGCCAGCGCCAAGCTCAGCACCAGCCCCAGCACCGTGGGCACCCTGAAGCGCCCCACCAGCCTCAGCCGCCATGCCAGCGCCGCCGGCTTCCCCCTGCCCACGGCCCCCCGTGCCGTGCCCAAGGGCCACAAGACCCCCACGTCCTACAGCCCCATCGAGGGCGGGGAGGGTCCCTTCATCGACCCCGAGGACATCTCCCAGCTGCTGGCGTACGTCGCCCGCTTCGCCGATGCCCTGGAGAAGCTGCGGGACGTGGTGCTGCGTGATGGTGAGTTTGGCAGGGTCGTGGCTCCTGCCACCCTAGGGTGCCTACCCTTGCCAAACATCCATGGCACAGCGCTGCAGGGCACCCCACAGACAGCCCCCCCCCATGTATTGGGGGTCTCTGCTCAAGCCAAAGGCCACCAGGACCCCCAGGGGGCCATGAAGCCGCAGGCAAAGGTGGTGGGTGGGTGGTGGGTGGCTGCTGGAGCCCGCAGCCAGGATAACACGGCTTCCTGCCACGAGCTATTTTCATCCGCCCGTTTTCCTGTTTACACTGCAGCGGTGCCAGCCGCCTGCCAGGGCCCCCCAAGCCCCACAGGGTGCCAGGCATGGCCCCTCAGGCCCCCAACCCACCGGGGCAGCTGGCAGGATGGGGCTGCGTGGTCTGCAGGCCCACAAATGGCTGTGTCTGTCAGAGGGGTTACAGGGGATGTGTTGATCCCATGGTCCAGGGGGCACACAACACCCTGTTCTCAGCCCTGGTTTTGCAGAAGCCCCTTCCCAACTCTGAGCTGGGCGGCTGGGATGGACAGAAGGCTGGGTAGTGAGTGCCAATCCCCCATCCCAGCACTTCCATATGGTAGACCCCTCACCTCCTAACCAGGTTGCCATTGACCAGCCCTGGCCCCAACCTGGGGAGACCCAGACAGACCCCCAGGGTGGCAGCTGGAGCCCACGGAGGGGACAGTCCTGGGGAGAACCTACAGGATGCAGCAAGCCTGGCTGGATCAGGCATGGAGAGCAGGACAGATCTGCTGCATCCCTCCCAGCTGGGAGCGTCCATCCAGGAGGAGGGAGGGAAGGAAACAAGGAGGAAATTCCCAAACTGCTTTCAAGGGAAAAAGTTACTACTGTGGAAAAAAATGCCTCAAAAGGTCGGACTGCCCCTGGCCACTGCCGAGCTGGGCAGGAGCCACACAGCCACGGCTGTGGGGAGGTGCTGGACAGGCCATGCCAGTCCTGGGAAGCCCTGAAGCCAAGGGGAATGAGCTGCCACCTGGGAGATGGCAGAACCCTACTTGGCATGTGGCTGGCAGGGAGTGGCTGGGAAGTAATTAAGTCAGGGATGTGGGATGGGAAATCAGAACAGGGATGGGACACAGGGCAGGGACACAGGGCAGGGACACAAAACATGGACACAGGGCAGCATTTCATCCCCCCTCTCTTGCAGACCCCAAGGAGCCCCAGCGGCCGCTGGCCCACGAGTGCCTGGGTGAAACCCTGCGCATCCTGCGCCAGGTCATCTGCACGTACCCACTGCTCAACACCCTGGAGACCCTGACAGCCGCCGGCACCCTCATCTCCAAAGTCAAGGGTGAGACAGTGGGACTGGAAGTGCTGTCCCACTCCCCTCCTGCCCCACAACAGGGTGTGGGGCTGAGGAGCCCATGGGGAGTTTGCTGGGAGCAGAGCTGCCCCATGAACCGGTGGAGAGGGCAAAAGCATCAGCTGCCTCTTGCTGTGGTTCAGCTTTAAGGACGATGTAGTGTCAGAAATGACAGATTCTGCCTGGGGGTTTCCAGGCACGGCCACAGGAAAAACACTGAAATAATCAGATCCTGCTCCTGGCAGCCCCTCGTGTTTACAGAGCGGGGTCTGGGAGGCCAGATCCAGGCTGAGCACCTCCTCCCTCCACTGTCATCCACAGGGAGGGGGTGACTGCACCGACCACAGGCACAGCACAGCCTCCTGCGTCACCCGCCGCTTCCTGGACACCCAACAGCAACCGTGGGGGACAGGAAGCCTCGTGGCGGGTGGCAAGAGGGCTGCCGTGGGCTGGCCCCACGTGGGGACAGGGGGGAGTGGTCTGGGAGCAGACCCCAGCCCCTCACTGCAGCAGGGGGCTCAGTCCACCCCAAAAAGCAGACCCAGGGCCTGCCCAGGAGCTCTGGTTGCTGCTGCTGTCCCATGCCGTGGGCGTCTGCCAAGAACCATCTATGCTGGTTCCTGCTGTTGCCCATAGTTCCTCCTTTGGCCGTGGGCAAGAGCCCTCCCAGAGGAGTCCATCCTGCTTGGAGCAGGGTCTGAAGGAGCTGTGAGGCAGGGAAGGCAGTGGAACACGTCCAGCAGTGCTTTTCCAGCAGCCCTGAGTAACGGGAATAAACAGGAACATGAGCCAAGGGATGCTGTTAGGGAAGTCAGACCTGGGGGAAAGCAGGGGGGATGCTGCTGTGCTGGAGAAATCCATCATCCATAGGGATGATCCTCCCCACTGCTCCCTCACTTCACACCAGCCCCAGTCCCAAAGCCCCCCTGATACCAACATGAGCCAGCAGGTCCTTCTGCTGAGAAGAAAAAGGTGCTTGCAGTGACAGGGCTCCCACAATCCCTCATCTCCAGGTTTCCACTATGAATCCAACAATGAGGCGGACAAGAGGGAGTTTGAGAAGGCCGTGGAGACCATTGCTGTGTCCTTCAGCAGCACGTAAGGGATTTTGAGCAGCCACCCCTGGAGATGGTCCTGGGTGACAGTCCATGTCACTGTCCCTGTGCTGAGCCCAGCCATGCTCCTGTCCCCACAGGGTGTCCGAGTTCCTCATGGGGGAGGTGGACAGCAGCACCATCCTCTCCATCCCACCCAGTGACCAGAACCAGGTGAGCACTGGGGCTCGGGATGGTGCAGGGCTCTGGCTGCTCCCCTCAGCTCTGAGGTGAGCCCAGAGCAGGGTTGTTTCTCCAGAGACATTCCCGTGAGCTCCCAGGCACAGCCTGGGCACAGCCAACTTTCAGCAACAGCTGAAAGGCTCCAACAGCTCTGGGTTTCATCCTCCCCTCCATCTGCTTGACTGACCAGTCCCTTTCTTTCCAAATCCTCAAAGAGTATGGAGAGCCTCTATGGGGGGATCCCTGGGCCTGGAGGAGACGGTGTGCCTTCAGGCATGGAGAGCTATGACATGGGTAAGCAGGATGAGTCTGGGTGCAGGGTTTGGGGTGGGGGTGCCTGGCTGAGCAGGAACTGGTGCCTTCCCTGTCACCTCTGTGATCCTGAACCACATGTGGCTCCTTGCCTGGGAAAAGGCAGCAGAGCCAGAGGCACTGGGGTCAGCAGGATTCCAGCAGAGATGGGGAGGTTTGCACTGGAAGCTCACGGGGTCTCCCACTGCAGCCTGTCCTCCAGCTGAGGAAGTGGATGTGATGCTGCAGCGCTGTGAGGGCGGGGTGGAAGCTGCACTCCAGTATGCCAAAACCATCTCCAAGTACATGAAGGACCTGATCGGATACCTGGAGAAAAGGACCACGCTGGGTGAGCAGGGGGATGGTGGGTGGGTCCCCTCTGGAGTGGGACTGAGCCCCGGGACAGGTCGAGGTCTCTATGAGAAGCTGGGAGGAGGCCAACACTTCCAGGGAAGCGAGAACTTCACTCCTCAAGTTCCTGATTTATTTTTCAAAAGGAGGTTGGGTTTCACCAGGGAAATCCCGGCGTCTCATGTGTCTTTTCAAATCCAACCTTTATCTTTCAGAGATGGAGTTTGCCAAAGGGCTACAGAAAATGGCAAACAGCTGCAAGCAAAACATGAGCCAGGAGGTAAGTCCCCCTGTCCCTAAAGCCACTGGCACTGGGCTGGATTGAGAACCAGCAGCCCTGGAGAGCCCATCCCACATTCCCCAGCTCCAGAGCCCAGAAGAACATTTAGACAGCTCTCCAAAGCTCTGCCTGGAAAAATTCAGGATGTGGCTTTTACCAGCAACCACCAGCCTCACCACACCTCTGGCTCTTCCTTCACAGAGGATGTGTCTCCTTGGGCTCAGGCTGGATGCTGGGGCTCAGGGAGATGTGTTTTCCCATTTTCCAGACCAACATGCCTTTCCTGTCCATCTACCTGCTGGCCCTGGAGCAGGACATGGAGTATGGGACATCAGTTCTGCAGGCAGCCAGCACCCTGCAGCACCAGACCTTCCTCCAGGTGAGGGCATGAAGGGTCCTCCCCCAGGGCTGGTGGTCCTGGCCTTGCAGAGCTGGCTCTTCCTTTACTCAGTCCAGAGGGAACCTGCATCTGGCACCTCCCAGGCTGAAGATTTTCATCTCTGGCACAAACCAGTGCCTGTGACCTGGCTGTGCTGGGAGCGATAGTGACCAGCACAGGGCACTTCTCCTTGCAAAGCCTTGGCAAGGGCAGAGCAGGAGTGCTCAGCTCAGGGCATCACCAGGCTGTTCCTCCCTCCCAATCCAGCCCCTGACAGTGAGACGCCTCGAACATGAGAAGCGGAGGAAGGAGATCAAGGAGCAGTGGCACCGGGCACAGAGGAAACTGGTGAGTGACTGGGTTTGTGATCCCAGTGCCAGTCTGGAGCACCCCATAACACATCACCCTCTAAGGATGCTGGACTCCCTGCTCCTTTCTGGTAGCGTTGGGTGCTCAGGTGCCTCTGTGGTGCTGGGGGACCCCGGGGAGCTCGTGGGTGCTGGTGACCCCCTTGCTGGTTCCATCCTCACCTGGGTCATGGCTCGCCCTGGCAGCAAGAGGCAGAGGGGAACCTGCGCAAGGCCAAGCAGACGTACATGCAGCGCAGCGAGGAGCACGACAAGGCCAAGTACATGGCAGTGAAAGCAGAGGAGGAGCAGCAGAACACGACCAGCAGCATCACCACCAAAACCCTGGACAAGAAGAGGCGGCTGGAAGAGGAAGCCAAGAACAAGGTAGGGAGGAGGCAGCTCTGCAGGAGCCTCCTTACTCCTTCTGTGCCTGCACAGGAGCAGCCCTGAGCCATATGGAGTGTACTGAGCTCCCTTGTATCCTTGAGCATGGCATGGGAATGCCTGGAAGAATAGGGTTGATGGGGCTGTTCTCCTTGTTCTCCTCACCTCTGAGCTGTTACCTCTTGCTCTCCCAAATCCCAGGCAGAAGAGGCCATGGCCACGTATCGCACCTGCGTGGCCGATGCAAACACACAGAAGCAGGAGCTGGAGGACACCAAGGTGAACTCCCTGCGGCAGATCCATGAAGTGATCAAACAGAGTGACCAGGTCATCAAGTCGGTGAGTGGGGTTGGATTGCAGTGTCCTCAGGGCAGGAGGTGAATGTGTTCTGCTCTGGAGGTTTTGGAGCTGCCTTCCAGCAGAGGTGGCTGGGCTGACCTTATTCCTCAGGGGTCTCTGTGGGTGCAGAGCTCCCCTCTCCCTTGTGCTCAGAAAAACCAAGGCTCAAGGCTGCAGAACAAGTGCTGCTCCCTGCTCCTGATTTGCCACCTAACGTGGAGCTCCTGCTTCCTCTCCTCCTGATTCCCCACCTAACCTGGAGCTCCTGCTTCCTCTGCTCCTGATTCCCCACCTAACCTGGAGCTCCTGCTTCCTCCCCTCCTGATTCCCCACCTAGCCTGGAGCTCCTGCTTCCTCCCCTCCTGATTCCCCCCATCTTTTCCCTCTCCTCCTGTACCTCAGCTCACAGAACTCACCGCCGGTCTCTCTCCACGTCACTTTTAGGCCACCATCTCCTTCTACCAGATCATGCACATGCAGACGGCGCCGCTGCCCGTGAACTTCCAGACCCTGTGTGAGAGCAGCAAGCTGTACGACCCGGGCCAGCAATACGCGTCCCACGTGCGGCAGCTGCAGCGCGGGGACGAGCCTGATGTCCAGTATGACTTTGAGCCCTACGTGTCCCCCAATGCCTGGTAAGGGAGGAGAGGGGAACCATCCCGGGGTCACGCTCCAACTCAGCCTTCATCACTCCTTTTCATCATCTCCTGCTGCTCTCCTGCAAGAACCAGGATGCTTTCAGCATTCCTGAAGGCAGCTCCTGCTGGGGATGGTGGGGTTGGACCAGCTCGGAGTCCCCCTCACATCCTTCAGTGGATGAGATGGGCTGTGGAGTATTTAAGAGACAATTGTGCATCCCAAGAGTGGTGGATAGCAGCTGTGGGTAAGGTTTCCAAGTGTCTTTCCTTCTTTCCCATCCACATTCTGTTTTCCCTTCCAGGTCTCCCTTTTCTCGGACACGGAAGGGCAGCTTCAATGCCAGCGAGTTCTCCACAAGTACTGAGGGAGCTGGGACTGGCTCTGAAGGGGGGTCAGGAGCCAAGGAGTCACCAAGTGGGGCCGGGGCAGCCGAGAGGAGAGGTGAGCCTGGGAGCAGTGGGACAGGCTGGGAGCTTCCCAATATGAATTCCCTGAAGGACACTCAATCAGATCAACAGTGCTTTTCTCCCTAATAGATCATTATCCATCTTCCTACCCCCTTTTCCTTACTGGGTGTCACTGGATGCACTGAATCCCACCAACCCCTTCACCAGCAGCTTCCCCCAGTCACCCCAGTTTCTCCCAACATCTACACTGTCCTCCCTCTGCTCCTTCCATGGACTGTGTGTTCTCTCTGCAGGTGGGAGGGGACACCAGGTCCATAAATCCTGGCCAACCTCTGTTGCTGATGCTGACAGCAGCCTGGATTCCAGTGCAGGTAGATAAGGGAACAGCTCAGGAGCCCTTCCCAGTACTCTAAACTCAGAACATCCCAGTTAGGCAGGACCAACCCCTGTTTTACCTGCCCTGTGAGAACACAGTTGGTAAATGACTGCACTGATCCCAGTCTCCAGTGGGATGGGATGGGTGGGATAAATTCTTAGAAGAGAAACATCTTTGCCACTAATTCACTGGTTTGTGGGTTTTCCTTGGACAGGTGAATTCAGCCACAAACTCCAGCGGCTCTCATCCAACGGCACCGTGTCCTCCAGTGAGGAGCTGGAGGAGAAGGACGAGACCACCACCCCCTTTGAGCAGAGTAGGTGACAGTGTGGGAGGTGACAGTGTGGGAGGTGACAGTGCTGCTGCTGCATTCCCCGTGGCAGAGCTCCCTGCAGGCCACTTTTCCCTAATCCAGTAGTTCTGGAGGCAAACAAGGTGTTTGCTGGGGATTTCTGGTAGCGCTGCCTTTCCCAAGGAATGAGCCCTACTCAGACTGGTGACGGTGACAGTCCTGCTCAAGCTCTGCCTGACCTCACATTGCCTTTTGCTCTGCCCACAGGCATCAACGGGATCACCCCGGAGCTGACAGCTCCCACAGGGCCCTTCCGAAATGTTGGCTTGTCCAAGGCTGCCCAGACCCACCGGCTGAGGAAGCTCCGTGCCCCTTCCAAGTGTCGGGAGTGCAACAGCTACGTGTACTTCCAGGGAGCTGAGTGTGAGGAGGTGAGCTGGGAGAAGTGGGAAGAGGGCTGGTGGTGGAACTCACCTGAGCCCAGCTCTGACCATGTTCAGGAGGCCATTCCTCCTGTGGGGAGGGTTCCAGGTGCTTTCCATTGGTCCTGCAGTGTCTCCCAGCATGTTTTGAGCCATGTCTGGTGTTTCTCTATAGCTGCCCTCCCACCTCCCTGTCTTCCCCTCTCTCTTCTAGTGCTACCTGGCCTGCCACAAGAAGTGCCTGGAGACCTTGGCCATCCAGTGCGGGCACAAGAAGCTCCAAGGGAAGCTGCAGCTCTTTGGGCAGGACTTCACAAAGGCATCTCAGGGCAGCCCGGATGGGATCCCCTTCATTGTCAAGAAGTGCATTTCGGAGATCGAGAAGCGGGCTCTGAAAACCAAGGTGAGTCACACTCTCCTCTCTCCTCCTCCTCCTCAGCTGGCTCAGTCCTTGGAAGGATCCTCTGGAAAACCAACGGGCTCAGTTTCAGATTTCTGCAGGGCACGGAGCCAGGGAGTCCCAGGGATGGACTTGGCCCAGATACCCCAAACTCTGCCTGTGGAAACTCAGCTCTCCTTCCTCCTGCTTTCCTATGAAGCAGGAATGACTGAGCTGGAAGGAGATGTCCCAGAATGACTTCCCAGAGGGATTTCCACCCTAAAAGGAGAGGATACATCTCACTATTCCATGAAGAGGAACATCTCCCCTCACCTCAGCTCCACTTTTCTCTCTTTCACAGGGCATCTATCGAGTTAACGGCGTCAAGACCCGCGTGGAGAAGCTCTGCCAGGCCTTTGAGAATGGGAAGGATCTGGTGGAGCTGTCCCAGGCCTCCCCCCACGACATCAGCAACGTTCTGAAGCTCTACCTGAGACAGGTAAGGTGCTTGTGGTACCTCCTGTGGCGGGACAGAGGGGAGGTGGCCATTGGAACCAACCTGGCAGGAGGAATTTTGCACTAACCAAGCTCAGTGGATGGGTGGGTGGGTGGGTGGGGACCCTCCCAGCAGGGATTGGGTTGGCTGTGGAGGTGGGGCCACAGTGACCCCCCCCCAAGCTCACCCCACACTGTGTCACAGCGGTCACAGCCACAGAACAGCGACATGCAGAAGCACCGAACCCTCCTCCCCTTCCAGTTGGGGAACTGGGTACCCGAAAAGAGGAAGGGACCCAGCAAAGGTCACCCCACACAGGCTGAGTCACGTCCCCCTGGGGTGGGCTCTGCCCCTCTGGTCACCCTGGGCTGGGCTCAGTGAGGTCTCTGCCTCTTGGGTCACTCTAGGCTGGGGTCAGCAGGGTCTCTGTCCCTCTGGTCATTCTGAGATGGGCTCAGCAGGGTCCCTGCCCCTTTGGTCACCCTGGGCTATGCTCAACAGGGTCTCTGTCCCTTGGGTCACCCTGGGCTGGGCTCAGCAGGGTCCCTGCCCCTCTGGTCACCCTGGGCTGGGCTCAGCAGGGTCCCTGCCCCTCTGGTCACCCACAGCAGCACTGCCTCAGGCACCCCCCTCTGTGTACCCAAACTGTCAGTGCAAGCAGCATCACCCACATCCTCCAACAGCCACCACAAGGCAGGAGGAGCGGAAGCTGCTTCTCTCTCACAGGCAGCCATGGATTAACTCTTTTCATGCTGCCTTTCTCTGGAGTAACCTCTCTGATGGCTTCATCACAGAGAGACCCACTTCCCCAGGCTCCTGCATACCAGGAGTGAAGTTCTGAGTTGCTCCTGTGGTTTCTCCAAAGAAAAGCCAAGTGGAACAAGAGGGGGAACTTAGTCCTGAGCCCCAACCCTACCCCTTGCTGCAGAGAAGTGGGTTAAAGTCCCTATGTAATGGGCTGGATGGAGGGAACCACCTCTGCTGTGAGTCAGACTGTCCCCAAAACATCCGTTTAAGCCACTTTGAAAACATCACCAGCCATGTGGAACACCCAGCAGTCAACACCAGCCCCAGCTGCTTCACACAAACTTCAAAGCTGAGTTTCCCCCGCCACAGCCCTGCCTTCACCTCAGGCTGTGCTCTTTGCATCCTGTGCCCTTCACATCCTGCCTTCCCCACCCAGAACAACCCATCCCTGTCCTCTTCCTAGACACCACCTGTGTGCTGTGGAGCCTGCTGCTGGGTCCAGCCCAGCCAGGGCTTTTCCAGGGAAAAAAGGGAATCCCTGCACCTCGACCCAGCAGGGAGCACTCATGGGTGGATCAAACACTGCTCTTGGTTTGTACTTCACAAGTGCTCCTTGGCCAGGACTAACCAGGCTGGATTGACACGCTCCAGGAGATGGATAAATAAACATCACCTCTGGGTAGAGGGTTTGCAGCACTGGGAGTCACGGACTCATGGAATCCTGGAATGGAAGGGATGTTAAAGCTCCTCTCATTCCACCCCCCTGCCATGGGCAGGTACACCTTCCACTAGACCAGGGTTCTCCATCCAGCCTTGCCTTGAGCACTTCCAGGGATGTTTCCTCCCTGAAAGGCTCCCAGCTCAGCAGCTCAGGACAGGTCCAGGTCTTACAGAGGTGGGAGCTGCTCCCAGGACCGGGACCATCTTCCCTCTTCTCTCTGCAGCTGCCTGAGCCCCTCATGCCCTTCCGTCTGTACAACGAGCTGATGGGGCTGGCCAAGGAGAGCCTGCAGGGTGGGGATGCCAAGGGCCGGGGCGGGAAGGGCGGCCCCGAGCTGGTGGACAGAGGAGCCGACACCGACCGGGTGGTGCTGAACCTGGTGCTGAAGCTCAGGGAGCTGCTGAAGGAGCTTCCCTGCGAGAACATGGCCACGCTCCAGTACCTCCTGCAGCACCTGAGGAGGTGAGAGGGGCAGGGACAGAGTCCCTGTGGGTGCTGGGCACCTTCTCTTTCTTCCCTGGCGTAGGGAGGTGAGTGAAGCCTCCCCACCTGAGCAAGGAGGAAGGTCCATGGTTGCAGCTGCTGCTTCTCTCCCTCTCATGAGGTTCATGTGCTCCAGCCCTGCCCATCCACCCTTCTGCCTCCTTGCTATCACAAGTTCCTCTTCCTCCTCCCCAGGATCATGGAAGTGGAACAGGACAACAAGATGACCTCAGGCAACCTGGGCATTGTCTTTGGGCCAACACTGATGCGCCCCAGGCCCACAGATGCCACCATTTCCTTGTCCTCGCTGGTGGATTATCCCCACCAAGCTCGTATCATCGAGGCCCTCATCATCTTCTACCCCACCATCTTTGAGCACAAGGAGATGGCAGGGCTGGCCGAGCCTGGCAGACGCGGTTCAGGAGCCACAGAGGAGGTAGGAATGTCCAGGGAAGGGGGATCCTCAGGGGCCATTCCATGATGTTTTCTGGATTCTGGAGCCAAGTCCCAGAGAATGAGAACTCCTCTCCTCCTGTCCCCCCCAGGCCCATGGAGGCTCCCAGCCCACAGCTCCCCCTGGCACTCTCCCCTACCTGGAGCTGCCTTCGGAGAAGGAGAATTTGGCTTTCAGTGCCGACTCACTTGCAGGTCAGTGAAGGGCACTGGAGGCTCCTGGTGGGTGTGGGAGGCACAGGGGGCACACAGACCCTTCCCCTGCCCCAGGGAACCCTGGGCTTGCTGCACGATGCTCCTGCCAATGCTGCTGTGCTGGGGTGGAGCTTGGACAGGGCTCCTCTGTCCCACAGAGTCCGGCGACCGCTCCGTGGACTCCGACTCGGAGCTGGAGGACGGTGGGGAGCCCCGGACCCAGCTCAGGAAACAGGGGAGTGAGACCAGCACGGATGACACTCCATTCTGCGACGAGGGCAGCGAGGGGCTGCGGAGCCGCAGCTGCAGCGTGGGCCAGTCGGATGCAGAGGGCTCTGGTCCCCACTGCTGCAGCCCTGGAGACGAGCAGAGTGACACGGAGGAGCCCCCCGAGAGCCGTGTCCCTGCTGCCCCCAGGGACACCACAAACCAGCCCAGCACGCCTGCGGGTGCCAGAGGCCACAGTGGGCAGCAGCCCCGGCTCATCTGAGCCACTGGACAGAACCACTGTGGGTACTGGGATGGGCAAAGGGGCAAATCCCAGAGGCTGCCCAGACACGGGAATCTGGGGTGTGGAGGGGTGGGAGGGATGCTCAGAGCCGTGGTGGTCCTGGGGGGTTTAGTGCGTCAGCTGCAGGCAAGTCCTGGCTGGAGCTTTCACACAAAACCCCCGAGCCCCTCGGCTCCTGGAAGGGGAATGGGGTCACAGCCTGCAGGGACCTGGCTCAGCCCAGTCAGCACCTTCTCTAAGAGGGAGCTGAGGCCCAGCAGACCCTCCCTGTGTGTTTGTTGTTCAGGACTGGGAAGGAACTCAGGGCTGTGCTGTGCCAGGTGCCAGGTGTTTCATTTTTGCTGTGCTCCTGATCCTTGAATGCTGCACCTGTGCTGCAGAGATCGAGGTCGGATGAGTCACAGGACCTGGTTGTCCTTGATGGCTGAGGCTGCTGGGGGGTGATGCAGGAAAGCTCCCCAAGAGTAGACAGGAGAAGGGCACCACAAGGACAGATGGAAACTGAGGCAGCTCCCTGGGACAGGGATATAGCCAGAGCAGCACTGGAGTCAGCGTGGCCTGGTTAAAGCCCCTGCACCACCTCATCCAGAGCTGGGCTTGGCTTTGGGGCTGTGCTGTGCCATCTGCCAGGCTCTGGGGGTGTCCCTCATTGGCACCTGACTGCACCTGGAGCCCAGGATGGATTTCCTGCCCCAAAGCCACCAGGGTTCTCCCAGTGACACATGGTCCTGGCTCAGCTGACGGTGTCTGCATTGCTGCTTGGATTGATGGGCATTTGGATGGATGGGTATATGGATTCATGGGCATTTGGAGTGGCAGGCGTTTCTCTCCTTGGCAGGAGCCATGCAAAGAGCAGCCACAGGGGGCAGGCTGGCCTGGCTGCAGCATCCTGAGCGCTGCTGAGCTCTCACAGGGGGCTGGTTTTACAGTTGTTTAGTCTCCAAAAAGCTGCACTGCAAGTCCAGGACCAACCCTCTGCTCTTGGAGCTGGGCATGGAGCAGGTCCCCCCCAGAGAAGTGCCTCTTCCTCCTCCTCCTCAGGGCCACCATAGCCCAAATCAACCCCCAGCTCCAGCCAGTATAATCTTGCGCTTCGTTTTTTGTAAAGAGATCAACCAACCCTTCAACATGACTCCACTACCTCTGCTGGCAAAGGGACTAAAGCCAAAGTGGATGTTTGTTGTTGTTTTAAAGCTACAAGACTTTTTCTGCACTGAGGCACGGAGAGACAAGTATATTTTTAGCTTGGAATGAGCTGAGAGCCATTTCCTTCTGTTCCCCTCCTTGTGGGACACAGACCTGGTGGTGCTGGGTGGGTCTCAGGCACCTCGGTCCTGCAGGACCCAGCGATGGACAGGAGGTTTGAGCCCTCTCAGCAAAGGTACATAAACACAGGTTAACTCACAGGTAACTGGTTTGGAACTGAGCCAGGGAAGAGCTGGAGACCCCCCCAGGAGCTGTCCTGCCCCACAGCTCTTCCACAGGATGGCTGGAGTTTTTCCAGCAGGCCACTTCCAGGGTAGCAGGGGGATCTGGGAGTGCTGCTGCCACGGCGGTACCGTGTGTGTGTGTGAGGGTGGGTGAGGATGGTGAGGGTGATGAAGGTGAGTGTGAGGGAGGGAAGGGTGAAGGCTGTGCTTGAGCTTCCCACGGCGACAGCTCCCTCCTGGCTGTGTCCGTGTTTGTCCTGACATGCCTGAGCTGCTGCTCGACGCCGCGTCGGGTCTCGCTGTGTTCACATTGACATGCTTCCAAAAGATGAATAAAATCCTTGTGTTCTGACCCATGTTTGCCCTGGAGATCAGTCCTCCAGATTCTCCCAGCTGCAGGAGGCCGAGGATTTGCAATACAAGTGTTTCTGGCAGGAAAACATGTTTAAAACCCCTCCCAGAGACCTGGGATGGATTAAAACGGGCGTGACTGGGGGTGATGAGCGACTCCAACGCAGTATCCAAACACAAAGGTCCCAGACCAAGGCCAGAGGGCAGGAGATCAGGGAAGGAACAAGCTAAGTCTGCACTGGAGCATCCAAATGGCCTAGGGCAGCACGTGAGAGCTTTGTAGGGCTCAGCCACGATGCAGAGACCAGAGGAGTCCCAGCAGGAAGAGATTCCAAACACACTGAAAAATATGGGAGCTCACAAGGTCTCAAAGCCTGGCCCCAGGGAGACACCAAGAAACACCCACAGCGCTGAGAGTACAAACCTTTATTACAAACAAGAGCCCCTAAAACAGGGAAGCAAAGGCCTTTCCCACTCACTTTCTCCGTGCTCACTTCAGGACTCCACAGCTGAGGGGTTACAGCAAAGTCCAGGCTGGAAAACAGGGAATGAGGCCCAGTGACAGGACTGCAGGAAGGCAACATGGGAAGAGGATTTCCTTGGCCATCACTGGAAGGGCAGGAAGCTCCAAATGCCTATAAACTGCTGGGGGGAGACTGGGAGGTGCCACACAACTCTTCACACCTTGAAAAGAGAACTGGGCATGTGAATCATGTCCCACTCCCTCAGCCAGCCTCACTAAACACCCTGAACCCTGATGGGCATGGCCTGGACAGAGGGCACAGGACCCTGAGATGGGCTCAGCTGGTCAGAGCACAGTGCTGATAATGCCAGGGTTGTGGGTTTGATCCCTGTAAGGGCCATTCACATGAGAGTAGGACTCAGTGATCCTTGTGGGCCCATTCCAGCTCAGAATCCTGTAAGGTGACAGGGGAGCCTTGCTCTGCTCTGCCCTAACAGCTCCCTCCACAAGCCTTTCCAAGCTCTGAGGGACTCCCCTGGAAGCAGCTGCCTGCCATTGGCCCTGGAAGGGTCATGCAGCCCCCAGCACTGCCCAGAGCCCCCCAAAGCAGGGGGTTCCCTCAGCCTTACCCACAGCAGGGTCATTGCACCAGCCTGTAGGTGATGTACCGTCCTGCCGTCTCGCTCGGCCTGATGATCTTCACCACCTGCAGGGCCAACACAGAGCTCAGGGCAAGGAGAGTCCTTTCGTGCTCCCAGAGCTCCAAAACACCACCAAGGATCATCCCTTCCCTGCCCTGGCAGAGGGAACTGCTGCCTCAGCCTGTTCCTCTCACCTGGCCACGCTTTATCCCGAAGTACCGGGCCACGGGATCCCCGGCCTGGATCCTGGGGAGTTGGTTCTCCCTCAGTTTGCTGTGCTGGGAGTCAAGGAAAAGCTCTGGACATGGCAAGGGCTGGCAGTGCATTGGCAGCTCATGGAACAGAGAAATGAACCATGGCAGGACAGACAGGGAGCGTTCAGCCCAAAGTTCCATCACACCCCAGCAGGAGGGAGGGACATGCAAGGCAACCAAAGGGCCACTCAGAGGGCCACCAAAGGATACTACCGGGCCAGCAGCTCTGTTACTTCCTCCTTGGTCATGACAACGTGCTCTGGGACCAGCTGCAAACATGGGAGAGGCTGAGATGAGCCAGGGACAGCACCCAGCTCCTCACACAGCTGGACACAAACCCCCAGCCCTGCTCACCTCATGCTCCGTGATGTTGATCAGAAGCTCCTGCTGCAGGAACTGCTCCAGGATGTATTTGGGAGCCATGTCAACCAGGGACTGGGAGGGAAAAGCCTGTCAGTGCCCAGAGCCACCCCTCTGGGGTCACCCTGTGTTCACATGGACACAGCCAGGCTGGGAATGAGCACACGGATCTCCTGGCTCCTGAGAAATGTTCCCTTTTCCTTCCCCCACTTCCCAACTGCCCACGGGCCCTCAGCTGTGCTGCTGCCACCAGGACCAGCTGCTCTGGTTAAAGACACTCTGACACTAAGTGTGAAGGCAGGACAGGCTTTAGTGAAAGCTCTTCTCTGTAAGCGAACGCTGGGCCTTTAATGACCTAAAACAGCGGGGAGAAAGAGACAGGGAAAACCTCCGGAGCCCACCGGAACCCTCTGAGCGGGGCACAGCCCCGTGCCCACGCACCTGCTTGGCCGAGGGGGTCATTCCCTGCTGCACCACGATCAGTGCCCGAGTGATGTTCTCCTCCTGCATGCGCTGGCAGTACATCTTGATGGTCTTGATGCCCACCTTGGGCTCCTCTGGGGAAGGAAGGAGCCAGACCCGGGGTCACCAAGAGCCCCCCAAAACCCCTCTCCCCCCACTCCGAGGGGCTCTGCCAGCCCCCCAAACACACACAGCCCGGCCTGGCGCCGCTCACCGGGGAAGAACACGAACATCTGGTCGGTGGGATCGTCGTTGTGAGCCACCAGCACGGTGAGGTCGGTGCGGCGGGGCCGGCCCTCGCTGGGCTTGTCCCCGAACTGCGCCTTGAACTCCTCCAGCGTCTGGTCCAGCTCGTCCTGGGTCACCAGGTACCCGCGGTCGTGGCACAGCTGCGATGGTGGGGGGGGGGACAGCACAGGCCTCAGCGGCCTCACCTCACACGGCCTCGCAGCGCCGCCGCCGCAGGGGCTCTCCCCAACGCCTCGGCCGGCCCTTCCCATCCTCCCCCAGCCCCCATTTTCCCCATTCCTCCCCCCGTTCCCCCCGGTTCTCCCGCTGCCCAAACCTGCATGATGGTCTTGCGGATCTTCCACAGCCGGTACGTCTCCTCCTCGTCGTCCATCTTGCCCGCCCTGAGGCCCCCCACGCCCCTTCCCGGGGCTGCCCCGCGCTTTCGCCTGCCCCGCGCGCGCAGGCGGCGCAAGGGCGGCCGCCGGGGGGGCCTCGCGCGCGGTGCCTCCTGGGAGGTGTAGTTTGCCGAGGGGATCGGAATGAACGGGAGCGAACGGGGGAAACGGAACGGGGGGAACAGAACGGGGGCGAATGGCGGTGTCTCCGCCGCGGCGGGTCCCCGGATCCTCACGGCCGGTCGGGAGGAACGGAGCGCGGCCCGCAGCGCCCCCCCACACCCTTTGCTCCGTCCCCGTCCCCCCCGCACCGCGTGGTCTCGCCCCATCAACACCCCTGCGGGCGCCCCGCCCTCCCCGCGCTTCTATTGGCCAGCTCGCCACCCCTCACCCGCCCTCCCCGCGCTTCTATTGGCCAGATCGCCATCCATCACCCGGCCGGCCTGCCTTCCTGCGCGCTGATTGGCCGCGCGGGCCGGGGGGGCGTGGCCGGCGGGATGCGGTGGGGCCGGGTCGCGCAGTGGGGCCGCAGTGGGGCGGTGGCGGCGGCGCTGGCGCTGCGGGGCCCGGTGCGGAGCATGGTGAGTCTGCGGGGCTTCGGAGGGAGCGCGGCCCTACCCGGGCACCTCCGGGGGATGGTCGGGAGGGGAGCGGGGGGTGCTCGCCATGGGGGTCTCCCCACTGACCACCCCGCCCCGCAGTGCGCCCAGGCGGACGACTGGCGGTCGGCCAGGGCCATCTACGAGTTCCACGCCCTGGACATCGATAGCAACGACGTGTCCCTGGAGAAGTACCGGTAGGAGGGAAGGGCTGAGGGCGCAGCGGGTCTTGCGTAAGCCCCGGAGGGCGAGGGGGCCTCGCCCCGCTCACCGGGCCCTGTCCCTGTCCCCGTCCCCGCAGGGGCTGTGTCTGCATCATCACCAACGTCGCCTCCAAATGAGGGAAAACCGCCGTAAACTACACTCAGCTTGTCGACCTGCACGCCCGATACGCTGAGAGAGGTTTACGCATCCTGGGCTTTCCCTGCAACCAGTTTGGGAAGCAGGTGCGTGGGGAGGGGCCGAGGGAGGGCCTGGAGGGCCTGAAGGGCTTGGGGACCCTCATGGTGCCCCTGTTGGGTCTCAGGAGCCCGGGGACAACGCTCAGATCAAGGCATTCGCTGAGAACTACGGGGTGAAGTTCGACATGTACAGCAAGATCGATGTGAACGGGGACGATGCCCACCCGCTGTGGAAGTGGATGAAGGAGCAGCCCAAAGGGAGGGGCACCCTGGGCAAGTGAGTGTGGGAATGGGGGCCCTGAGGACCCTCAGCTGGCAGGGAGGGCTCGGCTCGGGGCTTGGCTGGGGCTGAGCAGCCTGAGGAAGGGTCTTTCTGCCCAAAACTCACTCCTGGTTTTTTTCTCTCCTAGTGCAATAAAATGGAACTTCACCAAGGTAGGACACAGCTGCCTCCTGTGGGCTGTGCTGGGCTCTGGGGAGCTGGGAGGGGGTCCCCGAGGCAGGGAGGTGTGAGGCTTCCCCCCTCCCCTGGGCCCTGCTCTGTGCTGTTACCCTGGATGTCGGGGCAGGAGCATCCCAAGAGGCTCTTGTGCCTGGAGACTTTTGGGAGCCCATACCCCACCCCAGGGTGCAGTAATCAGCTGAAGGGAGAGCAGGTTTGTGGGGGCAAAAGCAGCCAAACCGCCTCCCATCGGCTCCCTGGGAGCTCAGCTGACCCCTGGACTCGCTCACGGGGTGTTGCTTCACTCCCACAGTTCCTCATTAACCGGGAGGGCCAAGTGGTGAAGAGGTACAGCCCGATGGAGGATCCCTATGTAAGTGCTGGGGAGCAGCCATGCCTGGGCAGGGAGGAGGGGGATGAGAAGGACATTCTTGGAGGATTACAACATTCCCTGTTCCCCACAGGTGATCGAGAAGGACTTACCTGCCTACCTGTAGCTCTGCTCTGCTGTCTCCCCTGCCTACCCTGGCCTGGCTGCCCACAGAACCTCCTCCAGCCCCATGACGGGCTGCCTCCAACCCAGCTCCTGGTGGGGCAGCCCTGACCCCCGGCGTGCACTGCTGGATGGAGGCCCTGGGGCCGCAGCCGCTGTGAGCAGGAACAGCCAGAGCCCCCTCAGAGTAACAAGTCCCCTTGCAATAAAGACCTTAGGAATGAGCCTGTGGTGTCAGGGTGAGGGTTGGGGCTGGGGCTGCTCCCTATGAGAATGTGGAGCTTTGCTGGGAGCCAAGACCTTTACGCAACTCCTGAGCTGAGCAGGGATAATCCTCAGTGCTGAGGAGGAAGTGCTCACAAATCTGGGGCGAGCCACACTCCTCAGGGGCTCTCTGGGAAAAGGCAGAGCAGGGGAAGATATCTGTCCCCTCTGGGATCCTTCCTGTCCCCTCTGGGATCCCTCCTGTCCCCAAGAGCCCTCCAGGCAGGGCAGCAGAGGGGGTGGGTCCAGCAGTGGCACAAGCCCTGTCCAGGAGCAATTCCTGCAAAACAGAACCCAGTCGTGTTGGAACATGGTGAAAAACCTCCCATAGCCAGGGACAGGTCTGACCAAGCAGGCCCATCCTCCTGCTCAGGACAGGGTGCTGGTGCTGGCAGAGGCACAGCTATGCCTGGCAGAGCTCATTGGGGTCAGTGTCCCCACCCCAGGGCAGGGACAGCTCAGGCTCTGACAGTGATGGGCAGGAACACTGAGCACCTCCTCAGGGCCTAGGGGATGCTGGATCTCCCTTTTACATCTGCAGTCCCTATAGGGAGCCTTATCCTCAACAGGGATGGGAGGGAGTGGGAAGAGCCCTAGGATCTTCACTGGGGTTCCCCAAGTCTGACCCCTCCCTGTGCCTGCAGCCCAGCACCTCAGGGATGCTGGGGGGGATCCTGCTCTGGGGCAGGGGGGCTGTTTTTGAGAGCTGCCCCCCAGCTGTGGCCTGGATCACTCGATGGGTCCCATTTCCCACCAGATAACAGGACCGGCAGTGCCAGGACGAGACATCTCGGCACCACGGCAGCTCCTGCTGGAGGAACACACCCAAACAGAGGCTCCTTTATCTGTGTTTTCCCAGCAAAGCTGGGCGGGAGCTGCCTCATCCAAGGCCAGTGCCCCAGCTGGAATTCAGCAAGGATGCTCCTCTGCAAAGGCAGCAGCTTCTCCCAGGGAGAGGGGGGAGGCTTGAGACAACAGCCCTCAATGCCACCAAGTTGACACAGGAGATACAAAGTCCAGATGCCAGACGGACCCTGGCCCAGGGATTCCTGATCCAAGTCTTACTGGGATTCTGGGACAGGTTGGACAGACAGATGGACAGACAGAGCTGTGACTTACAGAAATCTCACATGTGGCTTCTGTTCCGTTTTTACTGAGCATGAATGAAAAATTATCTTTCTGAGGCAAGTAGAAAATTCAGGAATTATTAGTCCAAGGCACATATTCTAAAAAAATCTCTTTACATATGTACAACTCCATTAATTATAAATACACATAGAAACCAAAGGCAAACAACAAGCGGATTAAAAAGTGCCAACAAAAAGGTGTCAGGGAAGAAAACAGGGACTCATTAAAAATACAATCAGTAGGACAACGGCAGAATAATTTAGTTAAAAGATAACGTTAACATATTATTAACCCTGACAAAACACAGGATTGGGGCAGGGAAGGGATTCCTTGAAGGTGCTCTCTGTCTTCCCAGAGACCAGGGAGGGAGGATTGCATATATTTTAAAGTTAAGGTCAAAGCCACCAGGTAAGGCTCCGGTGATGGCGGAGGGTGCCCAGCGGGGAATTCCCCCTCGCTATTCCTGAGTTTAAGCCTCTCTGAGCTGGGTTTTCCTGGCGTCCTTTTTCCCTCCTTGCCGAGAATTCAGCCCCGAACTGGCGAGGGCTGGGACGTGCTTTAAATAGGGGAGGGTCTGGGGAGGGGGAGCCTGGCTCTGCCCGAGCCTGGGGGAGGCTGCTGGGGTCGAGAAGAGCAGAACTTGGGGAGAGCAGGAGCCCCCCCGGGGCAGCTGCAGCAGGGCCCTGGGGGAGGGACATGGGGGGCTCCCCCCTATCTTTGGTGATCACTTTGAGGTAAAGGAGGTTTCCTTGCGTGCAGTGAAATGTGCCCCTGACAGCAGGGACTGACTCCAGCCCTGTGGCACATGGGTGCCACCTGGGGAGGAGGGGAAGGACAGGGACCAGAGTAACCTCCAACCGAACTCATGCATGTGGCACTGGGGCAGGTCTGTGACCTTGGGGTGTCAGGGAAGGCAGCTCCCACCTCAGCCAGAGCACAACGCTCCAGAGCAGTTCCCAACACCAAATGGGCACCAGATCAGTCCCCAAGTCCTGGGGGGACACAGCGGGTCCCAGTGCTCTGCTCAGAGGAGGGGACACTGGCAGGCATCGACCTTGTCCCCTCAACACTGACCTATCAGGGCACAGGGGACCCCAGCCCAGGCCTTCCTGGCTGGACCCTCTTCCCCAGGTGCTCTCTGAGGAAGGACCAGACCAACCAGGGAAGGTCCCAGATCCTTCCCCTGGAAACATCCTGGTGCCACTCTTAGGAACAGTGACAGCAGAGAAAGGAAAGGCAGCACAGGGGAGGCTGGAGGCTGGCAGAGGAGCTGCCTGGCCTGGAGCAGCCCAGAGGAGGATATTCCCTGTCCTAGGGAGGAGGCAGCTGGTCCAGCTGTGGGGCAGGGGGGTGTGGGGCAGTGCTTGCAAAACAGCCTTTGCTCTTTGGTATCTGAGTGGGAGGTTGCAGCAGGAGGAGCCAAACTGCACATCCCAGGCAGTGACACTGCACACACTGAGCAGTGACAGTGACACTGCACATTTGAACAGTGACACTGCACACCCTGAGCAGTGACACTGACACTGCACACCTTGAACAGTGACACTGCACATCCTGAGCAGTGACACTGACACTGCACACCTTGAACAGTGACACTGCACACCTTGAACAGTGCACACCCTGGGGCAGTGATTCTTACAGTGCACATCCCTGAACAGTGACTCTCACACTGCACACCCGGCACTCACAAGGGAGCTCTTCCCTTTTGGGGTCTGGAAGTGGCTGTTCTGGAGGTCAGCAGTGGCCAGGGCTGGGCTGCTCAGTTCCAGACCCTTGGGCCAGGGTCTGTGGCCCAGCCAAGGACAGTGCAGGACCAGCAGGACAGCCAGGTGGAGGGACAACATGTGACAGCAGGAAACTGGCCAAAGCATGGCTGGTCACAGCGACCCGGCAAGGTTAAAGTGCAGGACAGGGGACACATGGCCCTTGTGCTCCAGGGAATCCTGCTGGTCCCAGCCTGGCTGAGCTCTGACCCACCCAAGCTCTGTCATCGTGGGGGTGCATCCAGCTCCAGCCTCTCCCACGGAGCTCAGGAAGCCCAAGGCCCTTTCCCAGGAAGGGAAGGGCAGGGCAGTGCAGTGCAGGCAGTTTTGGGTCTCTCACTACACCTGCTCAGCCCTACCCAAGGACACCTGAGCTCAGCAGCTCCCAACTCTGCTGGGACAGCATTCCCTTCATCCCAGCCCTCCAGTGCAGGCTCAGGTTCCACAGCAGGGCTGGGGCATCCCAAACTGGGGATCTGGGCTCCCACCCTTCCCTAATGGACCAGCAGCAGTCACTGGGTGGTTCTGGAGCCTGGCCACGACCCTGCAGGGCATGAGGCTGGAGGGCAAGGGAAGGCCTAGCCTGGCTCGGACACTCAGTAGTCTGTGGGGGGTGGGCAGAAGAGGGGTGGTCTCCCCTCAATCCCACATGGGCACTGACCTGCGAGCAGGACTTGACACAGCAGAGCCCCTCAGCCCAGCGGGACCTGCTCAGCTCCCCCTGGGCATGTTCCATCCAAGCCTGTATATGTCTGACTGAATATCATATATAAATAAACTCTGCTTTAAGGAACTACAGGCTGATTCTTCCCTCAAAACCAGAAAAGGGTCAGTCCAAACCAGTAGAAAATTCAGGGCTCCTCACTTCTCACCTCTGCACCAGAGGACGCAGATCCACAGCGGCCGAGCTCCGCCAGCATTCCCAGCTGGCACTCAGAAGTCTGGGAAGGGCCCACTGAACTGGATCACGCTCTGGCGCTCCTGAGGGAGCGTCCTCAGCATCTCTTCCAGGATCTCTCTAAAATTGATATTCCCATCTTGCTGGAGAAAATCCTCCTGTGGCTGCTGCAGGGGTGGTGGTGGGGGCAGGGCTGGGGGCTCGTGCCGTGAGGGGCCAGGGGCCACACCACCCTCGAGGCTGGGAGCGTGGCCAAAGCCAAAGGGCAACTGGTGCTGCTGGTGGGGCTGCAGGGTGGGCTCCGAGGGGAAGCAGAGCGCTCCGGGCTCCGGGTTCATCACCACGTCAGGAATGCTATTGCTGGGAGGGCTGTAGGTCAAGTCCAGGATCTCGTCCTGGCACAGGGAGGGGAGATGCAGCCTGGGCCCTGGCAGGATGTGCAGTGGCAGGGAGAAGGGTGGGCCCTGCTCCTGGGCCTGGAGCAGCCGGCTGTGCTTCCGCTTCACGTCCTCATCCATCTGCTTAAGCTCCTCACGCACCTTGTGGACGCAGCTCTCAGGGATCTTTATGCCTGGGGGAGGAACAGGCATCAGTCTAGGAAGGGAAGGGACAGGGCACTGTGGGGACAGAGGGAAGGGCAGCAGCACCCTGGGTGTTCATGGGGGCATGGAGGAGACAGGCCTGGCTCACACCCTCTGCCCAAACATGTCAGGATAATCCCAGCTTCCCTCCTTCCCACATGGTCACGTCAAGCAGTGGGTGCTTCCAGGCTGGAACATGCCCCTTTTTAGGAAGGGAATTTTGGTGCTGGGCAGCTGGATCCCTTCATCCCACTTCCCCTCCCCAGCAGTTCACCCACCAACTTGTTTCTTCTTCTCCTTGGTCTTGAGGCGGACGATCTGCAGGTAGCTGCTGCTGGTGATGCTGGCCATGATGCCGGCGATCCTGCTCCACACCCGCAGCAGGGCCCCACATAACATGTAGTAGTGCCGCAGGCGCATGCCCTGGAAGCATTCCTTTCCCTCCTGGATCAGCTTGCAGCTCTTGTTCCTTTGGTTATCATGGGAGAAAACCACCAGGATTAGCACGGGTTCCCAGAGCAGAGCAGGTTTCCCTCCATCCCTCAGCTTCCCCCACTGCCACAGTCAGGGACCACCCCAGCACAGACCCTGCGTGGGGAGAGAGGATGTGGCTTAATGGCTTTAAGCTGAAAGAGGGAAGATTCAGATGGGCTATTGGGAAGAAATTCCTCCCTGTGAGGCTGGGCAGGCCCTGGTACATCTTGCCCAGAAAACCTGTGGCTGCCCCATCCCTGGGAATGTCCAAAGCCAGGCTGGAAAGGGTTTGGAGCAATCTGGCCTAGTGGAAGGTGTCCCTGCCCATCCCTGCCATGGAACTGGATGGGCTTTATTAAGGTCCCTTCCAACCCAAACTGTCCTGGGGTTCTGTGACAGGCTGGGGCTGCAGCTGCCTTACCACACGGCGTGGTTACAGTTCTTCAAGGAGAAGTGGTAGCTGCTCTCCCAGTGCTCCTTGGCTTCCTCAGGCATCACCTGCAGCACAACACTCACCATTAGGGATATTCCCCTGCCCAACACATAGCTGTGAAATCCAGGGCTGGGAGTCAGGACACCCTGGTGCTACCACCACCCCTGCCCAACCACAACAGGGTCCCGAGGAGCCGTGATGGGGTTACAGTGAATGTCCTTCCAACCTCCCCCTGTCCCCAACAGCAGAGGCTGCAGCTCCCACCTACCCGCCGGTATTTCTTCTGCAGACTGTCCAGGCTCTCAGGCTGACTTTGCTTCCCAATATTTGGCTTGTAGAGGATGAAGTTCTTCCCACGGCTCTGCTCTGCCAGCAGACAGGTGTGTTTGCTGCCTCGCATCTGTGGGGTACAGCTGATGGTTACAGTCACAGCCTCTCCCCAAGCCCAGGTTTCCCTAAGCTAACCCCTTCCTTCCAGGATGCAGGTTCTTGGAGGCATCTCCCAGCCCTCAGAAAAGGTCAGACATGGACCCCATAGAGCCACAGCAGATCTCCCACTGGAGCCAGCCCTGAGCTGACATGCCACCCTGGCAGAGCCCAGGGACATACCTTGTAGGAGAGGTAGAACCCTTCATTGGTTCCTGTCAGTGTGAGCGACTTCTCATAAGCTTCCTCCCACTTTAAGCCCCTGTCGACGCTGATCTGAACAGGGACACACAGAGGGATTTGTGACTCCAGGGGCAGGACAAGTGCCTCAGTGTCTGCCTAACAAAACCCACCCTCAGCACAATCTTGGTGCTGCTGCAGCCTAGGGCCAGGCAGAGACAGATGCCCACCTTGTAGAACACGACCTGCCCGTCCTGTGGGTGCCCCGGGGTCAGGAAGACCTCCTTGCTCTCTTCATAAATCTCATCCACTCCTGGTGCTAAATCTGTGGAAGGGGAAAAGACTATTGTAAGGAAAACCCACACAAAACCACCTCCTTGGGTCTCAGAATCTGTGCTGGGTGGGGACACAACAGTGGGGAACCACCCTCAGTCAGTACAGGGAGGAACTCCTGGGGTGCAGGAGGCAGAGCTCTGGCCACCCCGCCTTCTCCATACCAAGGATGCCCATGTCGTATTTGCCCTCCTTCTTGTCCTTCTCAATCAGATAGTCAAAGGTGTCAGAGAAATACTGGAAGAGCATGTTCTGCTTGTCCACCTCCAGGCCCAGGATGCGGTTCAGGAATTTGGTAATGGAGCAGTCTGCAAGAGCACAGTGGGTCAGGGAACAGCTGGGCACAGAACCCACCAGCCCCCTCCAAAAGAACCCCCCAACCAGCCCCACAACGACCCTTGCAACAGCAGCCCAGCCCAAGGACTGTTCCTGTGGGCTGGGGCCAGCTTAAGGGCCACAGGATCTGCAGCACAGGCTGTTCCCACAGAACCTTCCCCTCAAGGCAAACATCCTGCCCAGCTGCCCAGCAAACCCCACGAGGCAGGGTGGGCCATGACACCCCTGCCCCTTCCTTTTGCCCCCTGCTTTGGGCAGAAACAGCTCAACACGTACCCTTCTCCACTGAGACAGTGCCATACTTCATCTGACTGCAGCAGATCCCCATGGAGATGAGCCCTTGCTTCATTTCTGGAATGGCAGAAGACACTGTGTGTGTTTTGGGGTTACGTCTCCCCTCAGCAGCCCAGTGTCCCAAACCTGAGACTAAAAGGGCCAGAAGAAAGCCCAGTGCTGGTAGTCTTCTTACCACGGAAAAAGTCAGCCTCCCGTCTCTCGTAGCTCTTGGGCACAGGAACTCTGTTTTCTGTGTGGCTGAGGATCGTGGACAGCACCCTGTCCAGGGCTTTGGCCCCATACTGTGGGAGAAGTTGGGAGTCACACGTGGGAGGAACCAACACCAGAGTCCTCCACCCAACCTTGACTCCCGTGCCTGCAGGAGCCAGGAGCTGGGAGCATCTGGGAGGTGGGTGCTAGGCTAGGCCCTGCCTGCAGATGCCAGCAATGATCTTCCCAGCTCTGGATCCCTCCACAGGCTCTCCCAGCTCCTCCAGCCCCCCTCAGCCATGCTGCCCCAGAGCAGCCCTGTCACCTTGTTCTCAAAGTTGTACTTGCTGAGGTCCCGGGTCTCGGTGGCTCGTCGGTCCCCGTGAGTTAAGGCACCCTGGGAAGGCAGATGGGAGAAAACGTGACTTTGAGCTGTTGCAAAATGCCAGGGAAGGATGGCCAAAGGCCAAAGGAAGAGGCCAGGATGGGAATGTGCCATGGGGAGGCAGTGTTCCTCAGGAATACCCAGGAGACTTTACCAAAGGATTTGGGGATTTATCAGAAGTGGAGAAAATGAAACAAATTAATTATTCTATTAGTTATTTCATCAGCTTTTTGGGAATAGAATGGGTGTATGCTCTGGTAATAGTGGGGGAATTCCAGCATCTGGAATGCGGTTCTGCTTCCCTGAAATTCCTCCCAATGCCTTGGTTACATATTCTTCCTCACTTCCTTTCCCAAATCCCAGGATGCTAAAAGCCTTCTGCATTCCACGTCTACAACGCCTTCACAGTCAGAGGTGACACAATCCCCCAGTTACACTGGCCATGCCAGTAGGAGCCCCGACGTGGAGTCTCCTCAGAGGGAATCAGAGCCAACAGCTGATCCCTGGTGGGGGCACTCACCAGGCTCTCCAGGCGTTTTGCCACGATGGATGCAAACCTTCTCTCCCCTGCCAGCTCGGAGATCAGGAACACGTACTCTGGAGCAGAGACCTGGTTCGAGCGGTGCGTTCGACCTACAGGGACATGAGAACAGGGGTGGAAGGGAAGCTTGAGATGGCCTGTCTGGAGAAGGAACATGACCAGAAAAGTCAAATAACGCCCACCCTGCTCACCCTGTAGAGTCTCTCCTCTGCCCCAGAGCTCAGGACTATAAGCCCAGCTCTGCCTATTCTCAGAAGCACCAAGGTGCAACTGTGACTGTGCCTCTGTCCTTTTCCCACAGAGACATCTCCTAAAGGCACCTGCACAGCTGTGGCACAAGCCTGGCTGAGGTGGTCACCACACCTATCCTTCACAGGGTGCCTGGGCTCCAGGGCCTGGCTCAGGGGCAAGGGACAGTGCCCAGGGACACTCAGCCCTCACCGAATTGCTGGATGGCCCGGTCTGCACTCCAGGGCAGCTCCAGGGTCATGTGGACCCGGCGCTTCTGGTTCTTCACCCGTCTGTCTGCTTGGAGGGAGATCCCTGAGCTGGAGGCCTCCGAGATTATCGCTACGAGCTACAGGGGAGACAAGTGAGAACAGAGTGATGCTCCTGGACATGTGTGAAACTGCTCCAGGAAACAGCCCCAAGCACAACAGCAAGCCCAGCCCACAAAGGGAACTGGGAATCCTTGTCACCTTCCAGCAGGTCAAACAGACAGAAAGCTGCTGCCTGAGGCTGGTGGGGCACAGGGATGCACAGGCACTGTCCCTTCCCTCCCCCTCTCAGTGCACTTGCTGCCCTGCAGGTGTTTGGAGATCCCCTCAGCTCGACCCCGACTCACCTTTTCCCCCTTCATGAAACGCTCCTTCTCCTTCAGGTTGACGTGGTCTATGGAGAGCCCTTGCTCTGCACGGGACTCGAACACGATGGAGCCGTCAGGCCTGCGGACAACCCGGCCCTTCCGACCTGTCATCTGCACACAGGAGAGGGGCTGTGAGAGATGGGAGACCCACACGGCCCAGCCAGGCCATTCTCAACAGCTTTTCCACAATCCCACGGAGAAGAAACACTCTGCCAGCAGAAAACTCCTCCTTTTTTCTTTTTAATGGAAGAAATTCTGCTCTGTGAGGGTGGTGAGGCCCTGGCACGAGTTGCCCAGAAGAGCTGTGGATGCCCCATGCCTGGAAGTGTCCAAGGCCAGGTTTGACAGGGCTTGGAGCAACCTGGGCTAATGGAAGGTGTCCCTGCCTAAGGCAGGAGGACAGAACAAGATAAGCTTTAAGGTCCTTTCCAACCCAAACCATTCCATGATTTTTTGATTCTTTGCTGGCCCCTTTCCTTGTCACCCTGCCACCAAAATACAGTCCTGACAGTGGAGAGTACCTCAGCCACGTTCTCCGGGCCCCCAAAGTAATCAATCAGTTCATCCAAGGTGTTGAGAGGTAGCTCTTTGCCCAGTGCTTGCACTTTTGCCAGGAGGTCCTGCTTCATCTTTTCCACCATCTCCAGCTCTCTCAGGCCCTGCAGCTCTTTCTGGGAAGGCAGCATGTGGAAATCACCTGCAATGTAAAAGGCAAAAGTTGAGTTACCTGGTAACTGCAAATCAGAGAGAAGGAAGAAGTTGTCCCAGAGCATTTCTGGGGGTGCTATTAACAGGCAAAGACACTGTAACCTGCAGTAAATGCTGCTGAGCATGGAATGAACTCCCTCTGGGCTTGCCCATTTTGGTGGAGAAAGGAGCACAGAGGGCAAATCCCTCCTACTCATTGATCACAGCAGCTAAATGTGGATCCACCCCACAAGTCCAAGTGTGCCCAACAGGATAAAACCCAGACAAGATCAAAAGACTGTCCCAAGAACCCATTGCCCCCAGTTCCAGCTGCCCCCACTTCCAGCTGACCCCACTCACCCTCAGCAACGCAGCCATTGTATGTCTGCTCCACATAGATGACATCGTCTGTCTCGTGCAGGGACTCCGGGGAGGAGTTGAAGTCACTGTCAAGCCCCATGTCAGACTCAGTGCTGCTGTCATCGCTGATCTTGATGACCCCTGGGTCACACAGACCCCGCAGGGCCTTGGGGCAGCGGCCCCTTGGCCGCCCTGCATGGAGAGTGAGCGGGTCATGGCACTGGGCCCAGGGAGGCAGCGGCTCAGGACAGCAAAGGCGAGCTCAGAGAGAGGAGGAGGAACCCCAAAATAGCTGAGACTGCCCCAAATAACAGGCTGAACTAGAGAAAATAGAGCCTCAGCGGTCAGCAGGGTAGTTAGGGAGGGAGGGAGAGCAGGAAAGAGAAAGGAAGAGAGAGAAAGGAAGAACAAGGCACTCCTGGTTGCACATGTCAGGATGGACACACGGCCAGCTCTGAGCAGTGCCAGATCCTCAGAGAAGTAATCCCAGAAGGATTGCCTCCAGAGGACCATGCAGGACATGGGAAGGTACCAGTGTTTTGGGACATTGTTTGCTTCCAAGCACAGCAAGATATGCCTCTGCCACGTGAGAGGGTTCACAGACCAGCTCTACAACCTGCCAGTGCTGCTGCCCCCTCTTCCCACTTTCCCACATCCCACTGGAGGAGAAATCCCAAAACTCTTCTTACCTGCAGCCACTGCCAATAACTTGGGAGGGGAGTGATTTTTTTTTCCCCAGGACACATGCAATGCCCTAAATAAGGGGTCATGGAGAACCCCCCCTCGGAAGGGGTTCAGACACCCACCAGGCTCTGTGTCATCTGCCCCCAGTCCAGGCCGAGGGGAGGGGGCACAGCCACAGGGCAGGGGCAGAGGGCAAGCCCTACACTAGGACAGGGCAGTGGAGCAGAGGCAGGAAAAGGGTGGATAACCCAGAACTGCCATCCTCAGGATGAGGGAGCCATGGGAGATGTGCGGGAGGGCAAACAGAAACCAAGGAGAGCAGCAAAAAGCATGGAATGGGGAGAAGGGCAAGAGGCAGAGAACAAGTGAGTGGCTGGGGGGGAGCAGCAGGGCAGGAGGCAGGGGCTGGGCTGGGAGTGAGGGAGCTCTTACGTTTTCTTTTAATGCCCGTTCCTTTTTCTCTCTTTCTTTTGGTTGAAGGAAAGTGCTTCTGAATTAGTGATAGAAAGACGCCTCTGAAAGTAAGATGCAAAATTTATTCCAGCTACCAGAAACATGTGCCGGTTACCGTGTACCAGTGTGTATTTGGGATAGCCCCCCATTCCACGGAAGAGGGGTCAATCCTGGCCCACAGCTGCCAGCATGGCTCAGCCAGCCCCAGGTATGGGGCAGCACCTGGAGCCTGAGTGTCTCAAGGCTGCAGGACCTTTATACAGCAAGCAAGAGAGAGTTTTAAATGGGAAACTCTCCACTGGGAAGCTGTTACATCAAAAATCCAGTAAGTCCCAGTGTCTCAGCCCCTCTCCATGCCCTGAGAGCACAGACCACTGCCAGGCCATCCAACAGATGTGCTCCACCAAGTTCTCTGATTCCCTGGCTGTGGGCCTGCTTCCCACAAAACCAAGTGGCATAACACAGATCTGTAGTGGTTTCAGGTGAATGGAAAAAAAAAAAAAAAACAACAGAAAAGGTCAAACCCAAAGGTTTCTGTGGGTTGTTCTGCAAATCAAAGAGCAAATTTTTAAATGCTGACTGTGTGGATGAACCTTCAGTGCAATGAGAAGGCAGTGCTGAACAAGCTCTGCTTGAAAGAAACCCAAAAAAACCCCAAAAACCAAATGGTGCAAGTGACAGGTGAGAGGATGTGCATGACAACTCCCCTGAGTGGGAAATAGGAGCTTGGGAACTGAGAAGGGACCTCTAGGACCCTTAGTGTGATGGGCTGAGGGGGACAGGGATGACACTTCTCCCCTGAGGGACAGAGCTCTGTGACTGCAGTCATGTGGGACCAAAAATGGCCCCTTATCCTGTGTGCTGGGGTGACCCTGCACAAAAGAACACTCTGGAGCCTCCCTGCCGTGAAATTCCACTCATTTCCCGGCACTTACCCTCCCTGTCTCCCTGCAGACAGAGCCCTGGGCTGGAATCCACTCACAGAACAATGTTTATTTTTAACCCCATTTCTCGGCATCTTTAACCAACCACTCCTTCCCAGCACACTCCCCTCCAGAAATCCCCCGAAGTGCTGGAACACCAGAACACACATTTGGAGACTGAGCAGATGCCAGGAGACATTCAGTGATTTTGCCAGGGCTGAGAAACACAGAGCTCCTGCCTTTGGGACCGGGGACAGTCACACAGTGTGGGACCCCTGGCAGACCCTTCCTCCCCCCACTGCTCAGCCAGGCTCCAGGGACCAGAAACCAACCCAAGAGACCAAGAGACCAAATCACCCAAGCAGCTGCCAGACCTGCCCTGTGCACTCTCACCAAACTCTGGTTTTCAGGAGTGGGCTGAGACAGCAGAGTGACACAGACCCACACAAACCCCTCCACCAAGGGAGGAAAGCTCAGCCTAACCCAGACATGCACTGTCTCTGGCACTTCTCACTGCTCCCATCAAAAGTCACTTGAGACGAAAACAGCCCTGCACTACAAAGAAAACACAACCCAACCCCATGTCCCAGGCTTTTTGTCACCTGTCATGCAGGTTCAGACATGTTCAGGGATGGGCTGGTGTTTTGGAAGCTGCATGCAGGAGGGGGAGCAGGACCCTCGCTCTCTGCTGAAAGGGCAGGAGGAGTCCTGCTGCTGGCTCACTTCTGGCACAGCCAGCTCTCCTGTTAGCTGTGACAGCCACATAGCCAGGACATTGGTCCTGCCTCAGAGCCAACACTAGTGGACTGAAACTCCTCAGTCCACTCCTCCCTTCCCCTGCTCCAGTGATGCCACCTCAGCATCATCACAGCCTTTGAAATCACAGGAGATTCTCTTGCTCACTCCTTTTGTGTCAACACCTTGTTTTCCAGAACCAGACCCACACAAACCACATCTGGGCTCCATTCCTGGCACTCCTACACCTGCCAATTCTTTCATGTGTGTAGAGTGGGATCAGGCTGTTCCTGGAAGTCTGGACCACAGAAGACTTCAAAATCCAGGATGTAGTTCATATAGTCCCACTGAAGATACAGTGCCCTGTAGACCCCCCTGTGTGTCCTCTCCACAGCACAGGGGGAGGTGATATCAAACTGCATTTCAAAAACAGCCACTGCTCCATGCAGGAGCTTTCGTCCCACTCCTGTGGCCTCCCACACACCCCCAAAGGAAAACAGGGATTTTTAACTCACTCTGCAGCAGAGACAAAACGGTTGAGGTGTCCATCGTTCTCGTCCAGGACCTCCCTGGTGCGAGCTTCCCCCGTGGACTGCAGGCCAATGACAATGCACTGTGGGGACACGAGGGATGGCAAAAGGAGGTGTCAGGGCAGGGGCACAGCTACAAGCTCAAGAGGTATTTTCCAGGCCCAGGTACCTCCCCTTAAATGCTGTCCCAAGTAAATGCATGCTGGGCCAACAGCACTGCTCCTGATGAAGAACCATCTCTCAAATCCTTCAGCACCCCTGTGCTGACCCCACAGAGGGTGACTCTGAGTGCAGACCCTTGCTAGGAATTTTCTGCTTAAAATTTCCAAGGGGCACCCAAGGGGGATGAAAGGGCAGAGCTGTGCTTGAAGTGAAGGGTCTGATATTACCTCTAGAATCACAGGACAGTTTGGGTTGGAAAGGAGCTTAAAGTTCATCCACAGGAAGGAACACCTTGCACTAGACCAGGTTGCTCCAAGCCCTGTCCAACCTGGCTTTGAACGTGACCCGAAATCCCCTCCCCGACCAGCCTGCCCACATCCACCCCACATCAACAGAGTGCAACACCTCAGGAGACAAGGCTACAGGAATCACACATCAGGTCAGACTGGTGGGTGCTGCTCCAGTACCTTGTCCCTGGCCAGCTCCTCCAGGGCCAGCTCCACGAGCCGCCGCACCTTGGCAGCAATGCAGAGGTACTTGAAGAAGCGCTGGTGAGCCGACCAGAACTGACCCCACAGCGACTTCCGAGACTCCAGCCCAATGTAGTCGGCTGCCTGCTGGAACACCGTCAAGGCCTCTGCCCACTGCAGATGATACCAAGAAGCATGAGTTAATATCCTCTTTCCCATTGTCATTTCTACTGTGCAGAAGGTGATCAGAACAGTCTGAGGGCTGATAATCTGATTTAGGGTCAGAGTTTATGTCGCTATGTTGGGCTGAATGAATACTCTGGTCATTCTCTGCATCAGCCTGATGCAACTCTGGTTTGCAAATATGGAACTTTCAAATAGAAGCAAAAAAGTATATGGTTTGGGTTTTTTACATCAGCTGAACATTGTGTACCTTTTTTCTTTCTTATGTTTGGGCTCATGGCCACATCTAGGGTCCTCAAATCCTCCCACATACCAGTGACCATGCACAAAGCACAGCTGAACCTCAGCCTCCCAGTACAATGGGCCTAGCTCACCAGCTTGGCTGCCTTGTCATAGACAGCCTTGTACTGCTCGTCCAGCGGGATCTCCTCGATCCTGAAGGTCACTCCGGTGAAGCTGAGCTGCCGAGCAATGTACATCCCACTGACCTTCATGTCCATGGCCACGATCTCCATCGCACCGACTCCCCTAGGAGAGGACAGCAATTCTGGGACTCAGCTGTGACCCCCAGCTATCAAACCCCACCTCTGCCCCAGGGCAGCACCAGGCACGTGCCTCTGCAGACCCAGCCCCCCAGCTCATGCTGCCCACATCACCCTGGGGCACTGTACCCACTTCCCACACCTCCACCTGCACAGGGCTGGACAGGACTCACCTCTTCTCAATTGCATGCAGGAACTCATCGAAGGCTCGGAACGGGGTTCCCTCCCCCCAGATCCCCAGGCGGCTCATGTAAATCATGTTTTTTGGCTCCGAGGCACCTGTTTGGACAGAATTCACTGTGAGCAAACCCACAGCACTTGGGAATAGTTGTGACTCAAGTGAGAGAACTCTAAAGAGGTTGTCATTTGCCATTGTGCCTTAGGAGACCTTTCCAAATGTTGCCTTCCCTACACTGAGCAGGCAAGTGTTACCACACAGCTGGCCAGGAACAAGTTAAACTAGAGAGGAATTAGTCTGACCCGCCAAAAAGTCACAAGTAATGCCAGTGATGGGGCTTGGGGCAGATCTCAGCACTCTGAGCACCTCTCTAGCCCTGCAGCACCACTGGACTCTCCTTGCACAACCTTGTGCCCACAGCACACGCACTCACACCTCGGGGTGTCTTTCAAGTCAGAAGGGATCTGTCACTCTTCACACCCTCACAGTGAGCAGAGCAGCTCACCTGTGGCACTGGCATAGACAACCCTTGCTTGAGGCAGCTTGTTCTGCAGGTCCAGCACTGCTTTGCCCATTTTGGTAGAGCTGGCGTTTTTGGCTTTGTGGCATTCATCAAACACAATCTGGAGGAGAGTGTCAGTTAAGGAGAAAGGATCTGTTTTCATCCCGAGGATGGGAGCAGACAGAAAATACAGCCCAGCCTCCTTCAACCAACCAAACACCCAGTCCCCAGGACAGAGCCACTCATTCCCCACACATGTAATCTGATGGGTTTGCCCAACCCTGTGATCCTCGGACCATTAAGTCACCTCCCCCTCCCTTCACCTCTAAGGTGTGTCTTGTCTTGCAATGCAGAGGGAGAGGAATGCTGAAAAGGTTAATCCCAGCTGCTTCTTCCCCTCCTCCCCTTAACTGCATCGTGGGAGGAGGAGGAGAAGGAGATCTGAGTGTGGGGGATTCATGTGCTCACAGCACTAAAATATCTCCCGCAGGCACCGGGCTGCTCCCACAGCTGCTCTCTGTGACTTCAGATGGCCCCAAGCTCTTTGTTCCCTGGTGAAGCACAATCAGAAGCAGCATTTCCTCTCTCTCCAGTTTTTGACTGTTTGGTTGGTTTCTTTTTTTTAAGGATACAACTCCATCAAAGTTTTCCCTGCACCAGTCCAAAATCTGTTTTAAGCGTGTCCTGTGCTGTCCCCCAGCCTGACTTTCACCGATCAGTGCTGAGTAGGTGGCAAAGAGGACTCCTTCTGAGGTAGCTGTGTCACCATATTTAATCTGCAGGAAGGAAGAACCAGAGCACACACACACTCGTGATTGCTGTCCCCAGCACATCACAGTCATCCCTGCCCAAAGCCAACACTGCCAAAGGCTATGACCATGCTGGACACACGCTCCTGATCCAAAAAGAAACCCCACTCTGAGCTCAGAACAGGCAAAAAGCTGTTAGTAGCTGATGTCCTCAGCATTTCTATTGGCACTAAGACACAGTGATGACAGGGACTGTAAATGTCTGGAGAAGTGCCCCAGCCAATGTGTCAGCACATCTGGACGCCTGCAGTGAACTGTGGGGACCACGCGAGGACGTCGATTTTCTGGCCAAAAAAAGTGCTTTGTTTTTTTAAGCAACAGTTTATAGAGTGTTCCACTGATTTAAAACTTCCTGTCTGTTTTAATTCCTTCCAGAAAATAATTTTCTCTCTGACCAGGTGAGATTGTTGTGGGTCTCACTGCCATGGGTCCCACCTGTAAAGAAACCCAAAGTAGAGGAAAAGCCCCTGGTCCCAAGCTGAAGAAAGTTCCATTTAAAGTCTTTTGGGGCTGGAAACAAAATCCCTTTCAGTCTCTTAGTGGAAGGCATTCGGAGGTGTCAAACACCTGTCGTTTCTATGGACTTTGTAAGGGCTGGTTGTTCAATATCATTAAAATCAAAAGAGAGGATTTCAGTGAACTGGGAAATACTGGACAGACTCAAGCAGGCCACAAAGAGTCCAGTGAATAATCATCACAAAAATGCTGATAATGCTTTTGAGAAACCCTTCAGCCTCATCAGTGAGTAACTGAAGGCCTGAAAATCCTCTAATCTGCTCATGTGGGGGCAATGCCCACATGCCCTGTCAGTCTCCCAGGCACCAGCCTGGGCATCTCTGCTGCCTACACGCTCTGAGAAGTGGTTCCATGAACCAGCACTGGGAAATGCTGGCCCATGAGAGCAGAGCACATCTCACAGAGCTGTTTCCTCCACAGAATTCCTCAGGAATGGTGAAGAAGGTTTCAGTCCTGCTGTACTTGCACTTGCCCAGAGACACTTGCCACTCACTGCAGGGAACAGCTCTGTGTTCCCTGTGCAGCTCCACAGGGTATAAAAATAGCTGGAGCCCCGAACGGGAAGTGGGCTGGGAGGAGGGAACACAGGCAGCTCAGTGTCTGCTGCTGCCTGAGCCTCGGCCCATAAGGGTAGAGGTGACACTGCTCCACATGGTCAGAGCCTCCAACTGAGGCTGATTTCCAGAGCAGCAGTGCAGCTCCTCTCCTACCTTGTTCAGAGCATGCACAGGAATGTGGGAGGCCTCGATGTCCTTCAGGTCTCTCTCAGCATCGTACTTGAGATCGTTGGAGACGCTGAACCTGTGAAGTGAGATGTGGGGTGGGTTATCTCCTCCTGGGGCTGGTTATCTTCCTCAAGAAGTTGGGGCTGGTTTTGTTCCACCAGGAGTCAGGGCTGGGCATCTGCTTCAGGAGTCAGAGCTGGGTATGTCCCCAGGCAGTCGGGGCACACAATGATTAACAGCTCTGACTAAAGCTGAGAAGCTGTGCAGAGCTGTCACATCTCCACTGCCCACACATCCCAGCCTGAGATCTGACAGCTGATGCCCGTCTGCCCCTTGGCACAGGCTGTGTGTGATCTGCAGCAAAGCCCCACTCCTGGCTCTGCACCCAGGAAGCCCACGAACACCCCTCCACGACTCCAGAGGGAGTGAGGCCAGACTGGTGTCACACCCCAAGGAACACAAAACCTGCTATTTCACAGTGAGTCATTCCCCATCCCTGCTGCAGGCGGAATATTCCCATTTCACAGGCAGCAACCAGGCACTAAGAGGTGGAAACGACTTACCCAAGGCCACAGCATGACTCAACTCTAAAGCCAACATCAGCACTAAGGAATTCCTTACTTCTAGATCCAAACTAACTCCAAGGTCTTACGGGAAAAAGAGGCAAAAAAACCCAACAACTTACCACAGAGCTTTTTTCCTCCCTTTAAGATAATTTTCAAAGATGATGCCTGCAACAGTCCTGCCCTTTCCGACTCCGGCACCATCCCCAATGAGGAACCCAGCTCGCTGCCCATTGGGCAATAAAACTTCATGTTGCTGCAAAATCAAGAACAGAACTGGAAATTAAACTAGATTTGCCTTTGCTAACAGCTTTGATGTGAGCACCACTTAACCCTTCCACACATCCCATCAATGCACGTGTATGTCCTGCTCAGACAAATGACAGCAGGAAGGGTCAGGGGTCATGACAAAGCTCACAAGTGACAGTGCATGGAAAAGGCCCCCAAAATGTACAGCCCTCCACAACAAAAGTACAGGGCTCTTGCCTCTTTGGGAAACAGACCCCACAGAAGTTCCAGCTTCAAATAATCCTTCAAAAGGCATTTGAAATGCCAAAGGAGTTTCATCACCTGAATTACAGTTATTTTAAACCACGTGAATGCCTGTCCCTACCAGAGGCAGTTTCCTTGAGGTATAAGACATGGGCAAGGTGCAGGCAGGTACCTGGCAGGCGTAGATGATTGCTTCCAGCTGTAGTGCAGAGAGGGAGCCTTTGTCAGCCACAGAGCAGGGCAGGGACAGGCTGTAGGTGATGTCAGGAGGGGGGACGCTGGACAGGGTACTCGTCTCAACCACCAGGTCAGGGTGATGTTTCCCAATCTTAGCTAAATGGCAACAGAACACAGGTAAGTCAAGGTCCTTACTCTCAGGAGCACTTCAGAGCTCATCAACTGGCTGCAGCCCCAGGCACTGTAGAGTTTTCCCAGAAAACCACAAGGCTGGGAGGTGCCACGGCAAACACCAGATACTGCTCATGGGAAATTAAGGGATCAGTGAATTAGGCTGGTCCACAGTGGAGTGACCAGCACTTCCCATGGCAACACTCACACTTTGAAGGGATGTATTCTGCATAGGTCTCCGTTTGCCCCAACTCTTCCGTTTCTTCCTCCTCACCTTCATCCTCCTCCTCTGCAGGAGCCTGAGACTGAAGAGAAGCAGCATTGACCTAACATTAATGTTCTCACTGAGCTATGGGCACCTGTAGTGCTGTGCCCTGCCACAACCTGCCACTGAAACCATCCCCCAAACCCTCCAGACACATTCCACCTCATTTACAGACTAAGGAAAACCACCCCAGGGGCTGTAAGAGTTGCCTGGTCCTCACTGAATTGGGGAAAGATGTTTGCAGCATTTTTTGCATGGGCTGTGGGGTCACATGACCCCTGCCCAGCTGCACTCTCACCTGCCCAGCTTTAAACACAGTGTGGTGTCCAACAGCACAGAGCAAAGTCCTGAGAGCCCAAAGTGTCCCTTAACACAGTGAGGTTCCACCCTGGGCAATACAACACACTTCTGGGAAAGGCAGAGACTTGGGTTTCCTTTTCTCATTCCCTCTGAAGGGAAAAGGGTCAGAACTGCTCCCCCTACACTGGGATGTCACCAGGAGCCTGGTGCCCCATCCCACTGAGGCAAACCATTGCTCTCACCTGGTAGCTGATGAGGAGCGGGGTGTTGGGAACAGCAGGAACATGGTCATGGGAGCTATTCAGGCCAGGGAATGGTGTGCTGGGTGAGAACAGCTGGAACACAAAAGATACAGGTGAGGAAGTACTCCAAACCCTCAGACCTCCTACCCCAGCAACCATGGGAATACACTAACAAAGATCCCTGGACACGTGTGATCCCTGGACCGTCCAGGCCACTGCGCCACAGCCAGTGAGGAGAGAGAGCTCCCAAGACACTCTGGGCTGGGAAGGCAAGGAGATCCTTTGTCTGCTCCCACACAAACAAATTCACATTGGAATTTCCCAACAGTGACAGCAAGCAGGGTCAGGCCAGCAGCTTGTGGCATCCAAGGCAATCAGCAACTCCAGGAGCAGCACTACTCCAAGTTCACAGCCTGTGCAGAGTGCCAGGCTCACAGAGCCTCGTGCTCCACCACCAGCAGAGAAAGATGGGAAGATCTTAGGCATAAACACTCCTATTTTTAAATAAAATAAAAAAAAATAAAAAGAAGAAGAAAGAAAAAACCCACCCTCCATTCCTGGAAGCCTGAGTCAGAATTACCAGAAGGAAGCTGGACGGAAGAGCTGTTTTTAGTGCCAGCAAATCTGGAGAGCAGGTGAAACATCCCCACCTACAAATCTGAGCTCAAAGTTTGGTCTCAGGCAGGGTTGCTGCTGGAAGGGCAGGACATGTTTTTGCAGCTCCAGCAGTGGGAGGTGAATGCGGGGCTAGTTTTGCATCACACTATCCCCTAAGTCCAAACCTCCGCCATCCCGACCCAGCTTTGGCACTCAGCATTCCACCTAGGGAATTGCAGAGGAAGCAACAGGAACTTTGGTTGCTCAGAGCACTTGAAAACGAACCACACAGGTAAGATTGTGCTGTTAGGGCCAGAGAGGGTGGGACCAGGAGCTGCAGTGGGAGATGGATCATCCAGCTATGCCATTTCTGTCTTCCTCTACCTTCCTGCACCTCCCTGTTTGATTTCATCCAGCTGTACAATTCCTGTCTTCCTCTACCCTCCTGCACCTCCCTATTTGATTTACTCCTCCGTGTTAAGGACATCCAGAGAAGAGGAACACAGATCTGTGATAACACGGGGCTGGAAGCAGGAGAGTTTGACAATTGCACAACCACAGCCTTGGTCTTACTCCATTTTTTCCCTCTCTGCATTATTCTCCATTTTGCCTCACTGCACCATGACTTCCCTGGGAACAGAATCAGTCCCATGTGGCTTCCAGGTCAATCCCCCTCTGTGTAAATCCCTTTCTTGGGTACTGAGCTGGGAGAAGAGTGAAGTGCTGTGAGCAAGTTATAAAAAACTGCATCAGCAGCTCCAAAGTTCCAGCCACAGGCTTCTGAGGCAAGGCTGTGCTTCCCAGCCTTAAAAACACTGGGAATGTGTGAGATGGATGAGAGAAAACACAATGGGTGACAGGGACTATTTTTAAATGGTATTTCCCAGCTTCATTACAAACTAAACTGTTTCGTCTGCTGCTCCTGCAAATATTTCACAGGGTGGCAGCTCTTCCCTCACTGCCCATTCCTGAATGATAAACAGATGATGCAGCTCCTTCCCTCAGGATAACTCTCCCCATGGGCACACAGAGGCAGCTTTGCATCCAGCCCTTTCCTCCTCAATCCTAACACCCCACTGAAGGCTCACCACTGGTCACCTCAGTCCAGGGACTCTCAGGGAGCTGGGAATCTTTATTTTTGAAGGGGACAAGGCACAAAGTTGCTCCTGTACCTGGGATCCACACGTGGGTCTCCCACAGGATGCATCCAGCTTGGCCCTCGGGATGTCCCACTCATCAGAACCGTGAGAGACTGATGTTCCTGCTCTGCCTGTATCTCTGAGACAGAAATTCTGGAAAAACTACAATCCTGCTAACCCAGCTCTGGGCTGTGGGTCAGAGCTGGCTGCACAGCCACAGCTGAGTGATGTCCTGGGTCATAGGGATCAGGATGAATCTGTCCGGGTGTAATATGACTGATGTTCCATTTGTACTGGAGCTTAGTGACTATTCTGGCTGCTCAAAAGCCAAAATTCCTCCAATTCTATGGAAAACTACACTGGTGTGATGATGTAGGGAGGGACAGGGAGAGATTATTTAAATTGCTGATATCCTGCACCAATGTGCAGCTGCCCATGGTGAGTCAATTTGACAATCCTTTCACCCAGTGTCCCAGTCCACAGTGCCACCTCCATGAAAAAATGAAACCAAAATCTCCTGTCCAGGATGCACCTCACTGACACCTCCTCAGAAAATGTCACTCAGCTAAAAAACCACTCAAAAAGCAACAACCCCACCCAAACCATCTCTGTCTTCAGAAAACACTGATAAGACAAAGTTTAAAATAGCTGGAGATTCCTTTCCAAAGGAAGTCGTTTATAAATGGAATTCCAAGGAGCTAATTGGCCTTATCTAAGCCCAAGTGCTCCACAGGACACAAAGGGCAAGGGCAGGACGTGAGGAACAGCACAGACAGAGACAGGGACAGGGCCAAGGCTGGAGACACTGCTGTGCTCACAGGAGTCAGTCTCACACTTACACAATATTTATTTCTCCCTTGTTTTCTTCAGGCTGCATTTAGAACAGCTTTCCCCAGCAAGTTTTTGCTGTGCACTGCAGACACAGAACTCCAGGCTTTTCTAGGCATCCAGTGTCTCAACCAGAGTTCACATGTTTGGAGTCAGGCCACCACAGAACCCTTTCTGCAGGGATTTAGGCTACTCCATATAAAACCAACAATAACAGGAGACTGGGAGCAATGCAGCACGTGGCTTCTCTGTCCTGGGGGATGTATCTGCTTTCCAGCATTTTTAACCATCCAGTTTACAAGCCTGTGATGTCTCCAGCCATTTCTTGGGTTCAAATAGCTCAGTTCCCTTCCTGCTGTGTCAAACTGCAAGTTCAGACTGGTCCTAGGTTCGCAGACTGTGTGTGATTGTTTCATGGAAACACAGCCAGAGACACCAGCTGCAGAATGTAGCCTTTGAGCACAGGAGAGCCTCAAAATGCAGCAATGACTGTAGCAGAGGCATCCCAGGTTGCCTCCTGGGGTATTATAATTGAGTGTTTTCCCTCATTTTTCATAAGAGAGCGACCTACAAAGGAAATCTACAGCACAGCTCAGCAAAAGCCAAGACCCAGATCCAGCAGATGTGGATGATGTGGTTCCCAAAACTGGTGGCTGCCCGTGGTGACCACGTTGGTCCCTCAGCTGAGGCAGAGCAGATGGCAGAGACACTGAAAATGCCCAGGACCACATGCTGCTGTGGGATTGCCAGGAGATCCCACGCCCTAGAAAACTGCAGGATGTAAAAGCTTGCAGGGACTTGGACTCATAAAATAAACACAAATGGTGAGTCTTAAGTTGAAATGGATTTTCAGTCATTTTTACTGAAATGTTTGCTCTGGAGAACAAGCAAAAGGTGCTGCTACTGTGGGAATCAGTTGGGGATCCACATTAGGGTGGTTTTCATGGAGCCCATCCCTTCAGCACTCCCGAGTGCCCTGTCCAGATGACACTGGAACTGCTGAATGTTTTAGGGATACCTCCTCCTCTGATGTACCTACCTGTCACAGCTGCCAGGAGAAAGAGCTAGTGCCTGCACTGCACTCTGGAAGAGTGCATGAATCCCTCTGAGGGTGCCCAGATTCCCTTCTGCTTCCAGGAGACTAAATGTGTGTCACCACTTCATCCCTTCCCTCCTCCAGTGAAGTCGGTAATAGCAGAATAGCATCATCACACCTCAACTTCACCACGGAGGAATTGGGTTGGTTTCTTAATTCCTTGGTGAAACCCCCACAGGATGAAGCCTGAGGTGTCTTCTGGGGAGGACGAGGGAGGAGCAGCCCCTACCTCGACTGGGTTCTGCGGCGTGTTCACATCCCATAGTGTTGGCACGTGGTTCAGGCTGTCAGCGGGCAGGAAGTCCTTGGGATCTGCGATGTCTGAGAGGGAATCCGCGGGGGATGAGAAGAGGGAGTTGTTGGAGAGCTCATCGAGGTATGAAGAATCCTGAAATGGAGACACGACCACGGTTAGAGGAGGTGGGATGAGATCGAAGAGCTCCTTCCTCACTCAGCCAGCAAGTTCCAATTTCTTGCTATTAAATGAGCAGCTCCGTTGCTTCACGGCCCACAAATCTCAAGAGATTAATCTGTAGCTGAAGACACGCTCTGAGGTGCAGTTTGAAAATCTGTTTCTTGAAAAAGCAGGAAAACCCACGGCCAGGAGTGTGGGTACAAGGTCAGGGCTGACTCGGGCTGTGCACATCCCTGCACACAGAGGAGTGGGAGAGAAGCATCAGTTACCTCCACGCTGTGCTTGATTAAAAAGGCTGCTGAGGGATGAAAAGGGCTCAGCCTGACCCCAAAGGACTCAAGGATTTCATTCATGTGCAGAGGCCCACTGAGAATCAGCTACATCTCATCACAACGTGGCTGTTCCACTGCAGTTTCCAACACAGCACTACCTGGAGCCTGTGGGAAACATTCCTCTTCTCCTGGCAGGTTCTCCATGCACAAGGCTCCCAGAAGCAGAAGAAGGAGAACTGGTGTCACCTGGGTTTGCATTTAGGTAAATCTGGGCAAATCTGCCTAAGGGAAGCCCAGACAAGGAACATGCTCCAGCGATGGGGACCAGGCTCTGCCCTTGCTCTTTTTCTGGTGCCTGGGCTGAGAGGGCTGGCAACTGTTTTATTTGGTGCCAGCCTAGTGATGTTGTTGCTTTGTCTCACATGGACTTTGGCTCAGAAAGAGCCTTCAATCCCCTCTCTAACATCAACCACTGGTCTGATTTCCATGTTTCAGGTGGCAGAAACCAGGAGCTGATAAGCATTCCTTGTTCTACATCCTTGGCTGTAGCACAGATCCCTGCCCCTTCTCTGGCTTCATCCCATCACCTCAGCTTTCCTCCCATACCAATTACCACTTTCAAACTTTGTCAAAGTAGAGGAACTTTGTCTGCTGTTTATTGAAGATGAACATACTTCCAGCATCAAGCTCGAGCGCTCAGGTCCGGCTGGAGATCAGCCTCTGTCCCAGAAGGATGGACAGACAGACCAATAAGTCTGTCTTAATGCCCGACAGACTCTGCTAACACCAGTTGGGTCTGTGGTTCTTCACGGGGGCCAGCTCTGTCAGCACAGCCCAACCAGAGCAGTGTGATAATCCTCTGCCAGCAGAGCTAGGCAGTGGTACAGGAGGAATTGCTGCTCATTTCCAGTCAAGGGCCAATTTCCCACTACAGGCAGAAAGGCAGCCAAAGAGTTTTAAGAGTCACTTAGCCCTGCCTGACATAAACCCATGAGCAGCTGAGCCTGGCTGTGCTGTTCCAAAGGGCTTCAGGCCAAGAGCTGGGTCAGACACCCCCTAATTGCTGTCAAAAGTTATGGGTTTCAGTGTTTAAACCACCTTTTCCCAGGGATGTCTTTGGCCCCAAAAAGCTGCTCTGTGCAGGCACTGGCAGCAGCACACAGAGGCACTAAAGGAATGGCAGGTGTGATGTGGGGGGTTTAGATTCCTCAAATACCAACCAGGGGACCCAGAAACTCAAGGAGCAAGGGGTGCCCATGGGTCTGGCAGAGCAGGGTGGCATCTCCTGCCAGCAGCGGGTGCTACCGTGTGCCCAACAGGCAGCACTTCCTTTACAACTCTTGTTCTTGATATTTCTGTGGCTATTTTAGGATTACCCAGAAACCAAGGTGTCTGGAGAGTGAAGAGGCATCCAGATTTATCCCCTGGGAACTAAGGGATCTCTGGAATATGTTTCACACTTGAAAAAGCAGAACAATACTTGGGTGAACATGGCCTTGGCCAGAGTGAGTGCCCTGGATCCCCACCTGGTCCCATCACTGAGCCATGGCAAGACATTCTGAGCAGGGTTTGATCACCTGCAAATGGCACAGACAGAGGCTGGGTCAGAGGGAAACATCTGCACGTTGTGTTATGGCAGCAGAAGGCAGTGGGGTAGCCCAGAGTGGCCACTGCATGTCAAGGTCCTCAGGACAGGCAAGGGCTGGGCTGGAATAGCAGCAGGACCTGGGAAAGCCCTGTGACACCATCCCAGACACCCCAGCAAGTGTCCCCCACCTTCCCAAACCCAGTCCCTTCCATGCCCAGCGAAGGCTCCAGCCCCACCATTGCTCGGGGCACTGGGCTGAACTGGGGTGAGGAAATCAGCCTCCAAGGCAGAGGGAGGACAATACTAGTCCTGGATGTGATGCAGTGATCCCATCCTCTCCCAGCATTCCAAGATATTAGTCACGAAATTTCAGAGTCTCCCATTTGTCTTAACTAATTGCATTATCTAAAGAGCACTAAAGTTAATCACTTGCCAGGTTCCCCACCCAAAGAACTTCCAGCACCACAGTAAATTGGCCCTGCTTCTATCAAACCCAGAGTAATTGCTTAACAAAAGACCACAAATAATTACAACCAGTAAAAACTATGCCTGGACTAATCACTCCACTGGTTTATCTGGCAACTGGAGCAGCTGCCTTGGTGTCCTCAGGGAAAAGGAAGGATCACCACCTCAACAAAAAGCTCATAGTCAGGATCCTCAGGTGTCAGGGTTTGAAATGTTATTTTGTCCATGTTTCAGACTGATTAATTAGAATTTTAAGGATTTCTCATTGGAAACATGAGGTTTTACAGTGACAGCACTTCTGTTTCAGTAAAAGTTGCATTTCTGCAACAGATGGCAGTTTTCCTGCCAGGCAGGATCTCTATTTCAGGTCTTTTTCTGCAATGATTCTCTACATAAATCTTATTCCTGCAATTCTGCATCTCCATGGCCTCCTCTGGACTGGCCCCAGCAGGTCCAGGCTGATAACCCAGAGCTGGGGACACAGCTGCAGGTGAGTTTTGGAGCAGAGGATGAACTGATGCTATTATGGCACACAGTATTACTGTCATTATCCCAAAACTGAGATTATCAAACCCAGCAATTCCCTCCCTAGAAAAGATCAGGAAAAAATCAGGGTAAACCAGCCCAAACATTCAACCTTTCTCCAAGCCCCTGGGAACAGCTCAGCTCCTTCAGCCAAAACAAAGTGTTAAAAATAATGAAAGAACAGGTGAAGTCTAAATACAGAAGTAAGGAGCATCCTAAAAATACTTTTGGCCATCAAGAGAAATGTTTTATTTTCTCACAATCACACTGAGGAGACAGTGTCTGCAGGGCAGATCTGGATGACTGCACTGCACAGCACCCAGGTGAGAGCAGGTTTTATTAAAAAACAAAAAAAAAACCTATATACCCAAATACACACCCACAACCACAGCCACACTGTCAGCGAGGAGAGATTTGGCACCTCAGAAATCACAGATTAAACAAATTATGTTTCAAGAGCGACAGAATCACAGCTGCAGACAATCACTATAAAACCTTTTAGCTGCCAAACCCCAAAGTTTTTCTAAATTCAGGGCAATAAACTGGCAGAGGGGAGGGTTCAGCTCTGTCTGGCTGGTGTTGCCCTCACTCCCTGCACCTGCTTGGGAAACGAAACCCCCCAAAGCCCTCACACCTACCCAAACTCACCCATCAATCCCCACATCCCTCCTTCCCTCCGAATTCCACGCTCAGTGACCCAGCCCTCCCTGACAGTGTCCAGTAACGCAGGTTCCAGCAAGATATGAATCAATTCTTTGGAACAATAAATCTATTCCCAATGCCATCACTCCCAAACCTCTGCTGCCTCTCCAGGTCTCACAGGGACACCCGCCCGGGGAGCAGCTGGGGCCGGCTGCCCTCCCAACCAAACACACGAGGGAATCTGAGGAGGAGGAGAAAAAAAACAGCATAAAAAAATCAGCCATTACCTTGTAGAGAGACGGGAACTTTAGCCAGAAGTGCATTTGGGACATTTTAGAGCAGCATTCGGGGGGCTGTCGGCAGCAGGAGCAGCACGGGGAGGGTGCAGAGTGTGAAGTGGAGGAAGGTCCATCCACGGCCGGGGCTCATGAGGGGCTTTAAAAACCAACCTTCAGCAGCCAGGAGGGAAAATGGAGGCAAAAGGGCCCGGCAGAGCCGCTGTCCTGCGCCCGGAGATTTGCATAGAGTGTTTAGTCACGACGAGAGGGCTCTTACTTCCTCTAAGTCCAGGGCTGACTTTCAGGAAATGATGCCTGCTTGGTAAGTCAGTGAAATTACTGGCAGTGCGAGGAGAATTACTGTACGTGGTGTAATCCAACCACAGAGCTCAGTAAACAGCGCGGAGCCAGAGGGCTCTGGGCTCCCTCTGCTCCCTCCCTGGCCACCAGCACCAGCCTTTCCCCCCATACACCACAGCCCCTGCTCTGGGCTGGGGGTCCTGCCCTCCCACCCACCCCATTTCGGGGCTCACACGAAGGGATTAAAGGGACAAAGCTCAGGAGTATTCCCACGTTGGTGTGTCCCCCACCAGAGCCATGTGCTCTCTTTGTCTTTGTGGCTGCCCCACCCCAAACTGTGCCATTAAAATCCAAAGGAGTGGCCATTCTGCTCCCTTTCCTCCCCAGAACTGTTACTTCCCAGGGATGTTGCCTTCTCTTTACAAGGCTGTCCCTTTAAACTTTAACAGTTGTGGTAACGGAAATAAGCAAAATTTCTCATGGGGAAGAGAAAAAGCCACAAAAGGGACACCTGAAAGGGATGTAAGCCTAAGGAAGGTCTGCTCCAACACCACCAGAAGCTGGAGGGGAAGGGAATCAGCCAGAGAACCCTTTGCCCTGCAGAAAATCCCTGGGAACTGCTGTGTTTGCTTTGGAGGCAAGAGGCTCCTGTTTGCTATTCCCTGGCATGGCCAGTGGCAGCCCCAGAGCCAGGCTCTGCCCATGGGGTCAGTCCCAGTTCGCCCAGCACACCCAGCAGTGCAAAAACCCAGCACTGGGGACAGGCAGAAGAGCACTGACCGCTCCGAGTCTCTCCATCCCTGCTCCCACTCCTTCCACACACCCACGGCACGGCTCCAAGGGAATGCTGTCCCTCCTTCCAGCCAGTGCTTGTTGCCTGCTGCTGCTGCTGTCACTGCTGATGGAAGTGCTCTTGGGGCCTCGTGCTGGGAACAGCTGGAAAATCCCATGTTATGAGGCACTTCCCTAAAAACAGAGCTTTGGAGTGACAAAAGCCAGCCAAGACCCAGCAGGCACATGAAAGAGGCAAGCAGAAAATGCAGTGCTCTCCAGCCCTCCAAGGAGACAGAGCAGAGTGAGGGAATTTTGCCTTATGCCAGCAGATGAGGAGGGAGGACTGGTCCCCCCAAGGAAAACATGCTGGGTCCCAGAGCTGGAAAACCACCCACAGGACAGGAACCTGCAGCAGGGCTCCCTTCCAAGGGCAAAACCCTCTGCAGCGCTGCAGTTCCACAGGGACTGACACACCAACACCCCTTAACAAGGAGGATCCATGTTCCATCCTGCAACACACCTAATCCAGGAGGGTTTTTCCATAAGCAAATGGAAAATAAAACCACCTTTCCCCTGGCACAATGAGCGTACGGTCACAGGGCTCTCCAGAAGAGATGGAGCATCATAGCCAGGCTCTCCCTGTTCCCAGAGCCCATCTCACCTCCCTGTGGAGGCTGCGAGCAGCAGTTCCCTGAGGGACACCACTTTCCTGAGTGCCAGCACTTCCCTGAGTGCCAGCCTTCACCTGCCACAGCAGTGCATCCTGCAGGGACTGCAATGGCAATGGAGTGCTTGGTCTCTGTGGGTTCAGGTGGAGCAAGGCTGAGGGTTCTCTGTGCTGCTTTTCTCTGAATTTGCTGTATTTCAGAGCAGTCCGTGCCTGGAGTGTGGCGCAGGTGTTTAACAACACATGTGGAGCGAAGAGGCCAAATTAATTTCTGAAATGTCTTAATTAGCAACTCGCTGGTGACTTGCTGTGTGTCCTTGACCGAACCACCATCGCCTGCCTGAGACAATCAAGGTCTTGCTATTCGTGCAACCTTTGGAAAAGCAGGTGGATTATTTCCTCTTCCTTTTCTGCCAGCGAACAAACGGGGCAAAAAGCAGGCAAGGGGGCTGCCGTGCCAGAGGAAGCGGGCACAGGACACAGATAACCAGGGCTGCTGCATTGATTCTGCGAGACCGCAGCGGTGTAATCACCGCCGGCGAGACAAACCACCACGGAACCACCACCTGGAATGTTCCCAGGGGAACAGGCGTGCCTCGGCAATCCCGCTCCCCACAGTTAAGCCAGGAACACGTGTGCTGACAGACAGGCACAGGAAAGCAGGATTATTCCAGCGCTCACATCTGCCTTCCCCCTTTCCAGCCAAACCCAGCCCAGGGAGCTGCTGCGCTGGGGAACCTTCGGCACCCCCTGACTCAGAGCGACTCTGCTTTGAATTAAAGCATCTATTTTAAACCATGTCCCCGTGGTCTGCTATTGGATTCTATTACCAGCACTTTTAAGAGCACTGAGCGTTTCAGAATGGCTTTTCCCGCTTTTGTTGGCTTTGGGAAGGGAGGAGGCAGGAATGGCCCCTGCCAAGAACCTCAGAGGGCAGATCTCCATCCCCTCATGCATAGAGTGGACATTGCTCCTTGGAGGGAGCAACACAGATGAAAACTGTCAAGACTGGAATGTTTGTGGGGGAGAGGGATGTCTGAGCCCTCCAGGCTCTTGTACCCTCCCCTCCCCAGAAGGCCATGGGCATCCCAGCTGGCTCCTGCAATCCACAGACAAGCACAACTGACAACAGATTATACCTCAAAAACCAAATTCTTCTTGCTTAACCACAGGTATCTCCACCTGGGACAGCCCCAAGAGCTCCCCTTACACACAAAAGGGAAAGCTTTACTCTCAAGGCACAATTCATCCAACCAAAAGGAGACATTGCTTGGGAATAACATCAGATGTGTCCCCTCCTCCTGGGAACCAGCTCAGGGTGCCTAAATTGGAGCACCCCAAGCATTCAGTTGGTGCATTGTGAACAGTTACAACCACAGCCTTCACTTTCCTTACCCCAGACCTGCAGGAAGTGTCAGGTATCTCACCCAGAGGGTTTATAAAGTGTTATTACATCAGCCCAAACCTCAATCCCACAGTGCAAAGATAAAGACATGAACATGTAAGGCCACTTGTTCTTCCAAGGTCTCAGAGCCAGTTAACTGCCTGCAAATGCATTTTAATGTCTATGTTCCCTGTAGACATAACTCCAGGACACCGACAGAAGTTCCAGGATGTTTCTTATTCCAGGAAATTCTTTGTTTCAGCCACAACCAAGCCTTCCATATAATTTAATAACTGTTACATTGATTTCTCCTAAATCACCACAGCTCCGTGCACTGAAGCACTTCTAAATATTAATACTTTTTTTAAGAGCAGGTTAATTTCTTCTCCTGTTTTAACATGGAATATTAACAGGCAATTGCAAGGGGCTGGTGGAGAGCAGAGGGCTGGTTTATGATTAACATGCATGGGCAGGAGCCCCCATCCAGCACAAACAGGGCTGTAACTGCACCTTTACAGCATTACTGCAGGTGACTCTGCCCAGGAGCCCCACAGGATAAATTCATCCGGCCTGACCTCCTTCCTCCAGCCCAAATACAACTCATGTTTTAAGAGGCAGACCCAAGTCCATGCCAAAAGAGCCCCTTACACACTTACTGTGCCCCCAGATGCTACTCCCCTGGAGCTGCTCCCCTTCCCAGTCACTCTCCCAGGTTTATTTCTCAGTGTACCTCAGGGCAGATAAGTCAGCAGAGGAGGTTTCTGTGTGTTCAGCAAAGTCCTGTTCTGGAGCCACAAGTCACACGAAATTAAGTAAAGGGAACACAGACTATCAGCAACGGGCAGGGTCATCAGAGATAACAAAGGGCTTAGAGGAACTGGGCAGAGTCTGTGCTTGTGCTTTCAGTAATTCTAAACTGACCAGAACAGTGAAGTTAAAGAAAATTCTATGGTGGCCAAGAACAGCAGATATTACATGGCAGGAATGCTCTCCTAGAGCAAGGTATTCTGCCTTCATAAGGCTCTGGGGACAGATAGAGAGCTCATACCCCTGTGAGGGCCAGCACAGGCCAGAGAACAAGTTAAAACCTCCTGGATTCAGTGCTTTATTGTGGCAATTAACAACTCTTACCATCACCCTCACAAGAGAGCACTGACATGGTAAGGGCCTTTGCAGAATTACTGCCCATGAGTGCTGGATCCCACATCAGCAGCACCTGAGACTGGAGGAATAATCAGCAGGAAGGGGAGGAAGCAACAGAAACCGAATCCTGCTTCTTTCAGGACTGTGATTTCCAAGGACACGTGGGCAGTCAGTAGACTTTTCCATGAGGAGTTGGCACTGCATGGTTGGGATGAGACTTTGGCTGAAGCCAACAGTTCCCAAGACCAGAAACGCCGTCAGACCCCAGCGTGGCCTCCCAGAACTATTTTCTGGACCTCTGCTCAAGCCACTTGTTTATATAAAAAATGCCAATAGATCGGCAAGGATGAATCACCCAGGAGCAAGCCAGAACCCAAAAATACAGCAGAGGAAACAAGTTCAAGTTCACATCAGGCTGTTCTGGCCGTGCAGTGAAGGACCTTTCCCTGTACACAAAGGTGACTGATCCAACTAAAGAGAAATTCCCAGAGCCATTAGAAAACGTGGTAACTCCCACTCTCGGTATCCCCAGGTCAGCAAAGGCTTTGCATTCTGCAGGTGCAGCTGAGGACCCCCAAAACAAAACATGGATAGATGGGGGGAGCAAATGCCAGTGCTGGAGGGAAAAGGTGCCTGCCTTTCCCCTTTCCAAACCCCATAGCACATGAACAATCCTCCCATCACAGCCACCAAGAGAAAGAGTTTGCTACACAAATGCCTCAAAGTCATCAATGATTTGCTCTTTAGACCTTTTATATCCCTTTTCAGTATTCTTCAGAACTCCAGATTCTGGTAACCAAGCAAAGACAGATTCTGGTATCCACATGTGGAGGCAGCACAAATCCTCACACAAGCCCCTGATCCACCTTGTCTGCTCAATGACCACAGACTGGATCAAGAATCTCTTACCAGCACCTGCAGCAGGTTCCTCATGTTCCCCCTTTGGCTCCACTGCTCCATCTGGGATGGTTGGACCAGCACAGCATTCCATGGCCCTTGCCACTCCTACCATGGCAGAGGCAAGTTTGGAAAAGACAGGTACTTTCCTGTACAGCCACCTGGAAAGATGGAACCACCCAGCTGCTCCCACACTTCCTGGATGGCATGTTCCAGCTTTCCAGGTGGAATGTTAATATTTAACAGTTTGGCATCTAGGACAGTGAGAAATCAATAAAGTGGAAAACACTGCAGGAGCAAGGGATGGAAAAACTCCAGTAAGCTCTAGGATGGCTCCAGGCTGATGCCACTGCCTCCAGTTCAGGGCCAGAACCAGGCTCCAATTCTGGCTCCTGTGAGCAAATCAGCAGCTTTTCTCTGGTTGAGCAATGACCACAGGCTCAGAGAGCCCTGGGGTTTATCCATGACTTCCACATCAGTGCTTAGTGCATCCTAATCCAAGAGAGCACCAGGAAAGACTTGGTTCCAAGCAGGGTGCTCAGAAATCTGAAGCTGAGTGTTCAGGAAGGCTGACAAAGCTCTGTCCTGCAGAGCTGGAGGATCACTGGAGCCTGAAAAGCCTCTTCCAGAGACAGCCAAGCCCCACTGGTGCTATTTCACCACATCCAGCACTGGTGAGCATTGTCCCCGTGCCCCGGGCAGCTCCAGACACACACCAACCCTTGGAGGTACCAACTCCAGTTGGGAACTTCTTGGAAAACAGAGCCCCAACAAAGGCCTGATGGAGTGTTTCTCAGTTTCAGTGCACACAGGGAGGCATGTCCCTGCCCTGTTATCTGTGGGGATCTCCAGAAAGCCCCAGACTTGCACATAAACCACAGAACAGGACAGAAGAGCACCATGAACATGCCCTGTTCCTGGTGGGAATGCACGTGGCACTACCTGCCCTTAAGAGGCAGAATACCCCAGGGAAGGAACTGCTTTGGCTGTGTGAGACTCAGAGAGGGACACTTTGCTGTGTCCAGGCTTGGGGCAGAACACCTGTTGCACATTGCAATAGGTGCGGTCCCCCTAGAGAAAGAGTCCAAGCAAAAGCCAATTGCCTAAAATCACCTCACTCCCATCCATGGCTTCCTCTCCCAAGGGATGAGTGGCACAAGAATTATTTCTTGCTCTGGAAATCATTTGGGGTCATTCACACCAGGTTTGTCTCAGAGTCTCCTGCTCTTTTCTCACCCATCTCCTTTCCACAAAGAATTTCCAAAACTCTGCTCCCCCAGGCTGGTTGAGATCAGTTTTTGTCAGGCAGCAGGGAAGGAAGCTGACTGACCACCAAGATACTAGAAAATACATAAGTTAAAGAAATAATTAAGCCCTTTTCCCGTTAAACCCATCAGCCAAACTCCACCAGACCTGGAGGTGAGACCTACGGTGAGGATCTCTCTCCCCTTCCCATGCAGGCCAGTAAATGCACTCACAAGTTGATGAGATCACCTTTCTGTCTCGTTCCTCCCATAATTAATTCTGCAGGAGGCAGAGATCAATGCTGTTATGATTCAATTATTTATCTGGTTTAATCCAGTCAGAAGACCCTGATCAGCAGCTCCTGGTGGCTGCCCAGATCTGCTGTGCCAGGCAGGTCCCTGATGAAAGGCACAGGGAGCTGGAGGGGTGGGGACCACCGCAGTGGCCACTTCAGAAGGCACAAATCCCCAGCACTTGCACATCCAAACTTGCAGAAATTGGAGCCCCAAAGAGGGTTAAAGCCTCTCTTTAGTCATGCTGAGAAACCAAAAGCACCATGAGGGAGAATTAACACATACCTGGGCAGACACCAGTGTCTATATTAATTCCTAGAAAGGATATAGCCAGTTCCTTCTTTATTCCAAGTCAGCTCTGTCCTATCAACTACTCCTATTGTTTACTGACTAATCTTACCATAAGATGTTGCCAAAAGCCAATACAACATTGCAAAACCTCCATGCAAAGAGCTCCTTCCCACTCAGAGAGATCCCCGAGGTGAGGGAGCCTCTGGGTCCCCGGAGAAGCCAAATGACCCAGGGTCACTGTTCATTCCTCCCACACTTCAGCTCTGCAAAAACTGACCTGGCTCCCCTCTCAGAATGCCGGGCACTGAGTTGATGTAATCCCTAAATATTCACTATTCAGGAATCCACCACTTGTAAGCAGTGAGGAAGCGTGTGCAGCACACACGAGCAAAGAGTATTTTGGGACAGAAATGATTAAGAATCTGAAATGTGTTCAACTCACACTGCAGGATCCTCCTGCAGCCAGATCTCCCCAGCATTGCCAGTGTTTATGTCAAACACCACTTTAAAAAGACAGAAGCAGTTTCACCACAGAGGCATTTCTACCAAGCCATGGAGAGCTTCCAAATTCCCAGTGTCACAGGATTGATCCCAATTGCACACAACTCCTGTCCAGGGCTGGACAAATTTATTGCCCATCACTTTCTTACCCCTCAGTAAGACAACACTGAAAAACAACCCCCAGCACCCCAGAGCCCCCTTCACCACAAAAAGCATCACAAATTCTGCACTTACCTGAGGAAAATCCCCATTTTTTGGTAAGAAGTCAGCGGGGTCCATAGTTGCATAGTTTGTATCAAAGAAATGTGGTCTGCTGATGGAATCCATATAAAAATCCTGAGGGAGGTTAAAATATTGCCTGTAAGGAAATGGGAGAAGCAGTTACTCCCTGTCAGTCCCCAACACTTCACAGGTTGCCTCAGCCTTCAGCAGTGGTAAAGCTGCAGCTCTGGGATGTCTCATACAGGAGATGGATATTATTATGGATATGTTCTAGGCAAAACAACACATCTCCCAGTTTTATCCCACTTCCCAAACTCAGCAGTAAGAAAGTAAGAAAGCTCTACTAAAAAATATAATTCTTGGCAATTCATGTAAACCAGGAAGGATTTAATAGATAAAAATAGTCTGCAGGACTAATAAATATTTCAGTCCTGATGACAAAGCAGAATGAAGCCCCTGGGATGCCCCAATGCTGAGCGTGATGTGTGTGATGGCACATGCCAGTCACACCACATAGGGACACACATTGAGGTGCAGGGAAACATCACACCTGAATGCCAGTTTGGGTCAGAAACTCCCCAAAACCAGCCCCACAAACCAGCTCTGACAGGGAAGGACCCCTCTGCTACACCTGGACAGACCCCAAAGGCAGAGCAGGATAGAAGAGCTGGGAACAGGAACACCAGACAGAACTGTTACCCAGAGAGACGAATTGGGGAAACAACTGATGTGAGTGACAAGAGAAGATCTCTGCTGAACTAACAGGGGAACAAAGCAAAGGCCTTGCCTGCTCCCCCTGTGCAGGGCCATGCCAGCTTCCTCCTGTTCTCTGCACCCAGCAGCCACTTCCTCTGGGCAGCCACAGGCAAAAACTGCACCAGAGCAGCCAATTCCCTTCCTTCTGGCCTCTGCTCCACGCCACCTCCTGGTTTTGCTATGACAGACACAAGCCCTTTCCCTCTCCTGCAGGAGCAAGGAATGTGCTTTGTAATCCTTCCCGTAAGCTCCCTGCACTCCTTGGGCAATCGCCACCCAACACCCTCCGTGCTGGAGCCACAGAACGCTCACCCCACTGCCTGGTTTCCTCTTGTGGAGAGTTTTACGTTCTCCCTAATGCCAGAGTCACAGAACCCACAGCCAGAGACTTGAAGGAGGCACTGGGGGAGGGAGAAACAGAGCTTAAACAGAACTCCTGCCCAGGAGCTGGGAATGAGGAGCTGCCAAAGGACTATTAAGCAATTAAGGTGCCATGTGTAGTCAGCAGCTCATTAATATAGCTGCTGAACATTTACACATAGATTAATGTGCAAACATAGTTATCTCCTCTGCTAAATACATTTTTCCTGCTCGTTTTCCATCACTGAAGATAATACCTGAAAAACGAACAGCTTCCTGCTTCTCCATTCCCTTTTTCCCTTGTTTTCAGTGCTGCCACAGCTTTACCTGCTGCAGAGAGCCCCTGTGAACACACCTGCACATCACAGCTCCCACAGTCCAGGCCTGACTCTCAGCTCCTCCTAATCCATCCAGGCAAATTAGAATCTGGGCATAAATTCTGGGAATGAATGTATTTCCACACAGGAAAGGGCTGGTTTCAATGGCTTTCAAGTCAAAGCCACTGCGGTCTCGCTGTCTCTCGCACGAGGACAGAGCTTGGCCAGCATCAAGGAACTAACCAGGGAATGGGAAAACTATTTTTACCGGAAAAGTGAACACCCCCTCCTGTTTCCCTGGCACTTTGTGGTCTGGACAAGGGTCAGTCAAGGTAACAGAGAGGAGTCCAAGAGAGCCCCAACCTCCCTGGCCTGCCCTGGTTGGTATTTTGTTTCCCTTAATGTTGGTTTTCCAATCTGTCCATGTGAGATGCACTTTGTTCCTGCAGTGTGCAGTGAGAGCCCACAGCAGCTCCAGGCACCACTCCAAGATCCTCTTCAGAAAGCCACCAAGTCGCTTCATACCTTTGGAGCTGGGCTTTACCTTCCCTTGAGTCAGAACTCAAAGCTGTTCCCCCTCATTTGCAGGGCTGGCACAGAGCCACTGACAAGGTCGCTTGAATTAAACTGAGGAAAAAAGAGCTTTAGCTGGAAGAATCAGGTCTGTGACCTTGTCACAGCAAAGGTGTGAGCACAGCCCTACAGCAAACTGCCCTGTCCACACCTGCTTAGCCTCTCCAGGGTTTAGCTCCTGACAAACTGCCCTATGGAAGCAGCTTCCTTCAAAGTCCAAGGGTGTTCACTGGACAACCAAAAACCATTCCAGAAAGGAAATTTATCCTGGTTTAATCATACCAGCCCCCCACCCCAAAGAGGATTGCTCTGTTGCAATTCCATTGCATTCCAGCTGCTCATCCATGATCCAATGCATCCAAAGCCCTTCTGGAGCCACGCTGCCACTTCACTGAGACCTCCCATGTGTGTTTTGGCCAGGCTCCATCCTCTGTCCTCCACTCAGAGACACAAACTCCACATCTCAGGCCAGTAGGGGATCAGGGAGAGCTGAGAGGCCACAGGCTGACTCAGCACCAGTCCAGCACTCTCCTTCCCCATCAGAAACCAGTCCATGTTTTTCAGAGCCTGCTTTACTACTTCAGCAAGCAAGACTCCATACAGGGGTGGAAAATGGCATGAAAGCAGCAAGAAAAGGGGTTGTGTGTTTTGGTAATTGGGGAGAAAACTTCGCTGCAGGTTTGAGAAATGCTTTTTTGCAGCTGTGTGACACCTCATCCAAGATCACAACTGGGCTGTTCCCAATCCCCCCTGGCCACAAATGTGTTGAGTCTCCAGCTGCCACTGAAGCCCAGCTCTGCAGGGATAATTTCCTTTCAAATGAACTGAGTTGCAGCTCTTTGGGGCCCTGAAGCTCAGTGGTTCTTTCAGGGAGGTTTAATACACTGTTGACATTAGTCAGGTTAAGAAAATCTGAACCAAAGAGGCCACCTTTGGGGTCTTCTAAAGAAATTCCCTACCAAGAAAGCAAACTCCTGAAAAGAAACAGGAAAAACCTGCTTCAGGATAAAGGTGTTGCTATGAGAATAAGCCCTGTCCAAACACAGCCACTTGCAAATGAGATTTCTCTGCAAGGATTCTGAAGAGAAATGTGCACCACCTCTAATGGCAGCTGCATATTTCTGGGTTACAGCACAGGCTACAATTACAACAGCCTTTAAAACCCCATTTTTCAATGATTCCACCCTTTTCGGGATTCCTACCTGTAACCCCCTAACCCTAAATCCACCTAAATAGTCAGTGCAGTTTTCAAATACAAAAAGCACAGACTTTCTTAACATGAAATGTGGATACGGAAAATCTCACCTGAAAGGTGATTTTTACAGTTCTCAGGGTATGAAGAGCAGGACACTAAAGGTGCAGCCTTGGCTAAATCATTCCCTAGCAAATAATTACTACAATGAGCCTCATTTCCAGAAGTAACTCCAGCAAGCAAGCCCAGGTTTGTGTCAGACACAGGCATGTCCTTGCAGGATCGGGCTGCAACGTTCCCAGCAGCGCTGACACGAGCGGCATCGAACAGGAAGAGAGCGAGGGGCAAAACCAGAACAAATGGTCAAGGAGAAAAACCCAACACAATAGATAAACACAATCTAATCTTGTGGTTCAATGCAGCAAAACAGAAATTCTGTTATAGCCCTCCGGAGGATTCACAACGTGTAATTTACAGGAATCCTGCTCAAAAAGCACAGCCCCTTCCAATCAGCCCCGGCTGGCCGAGAGCAAAGGGCCCGAGCGGATCTGGGAACTCCTCTCCTGTTCTCTTGTGGGGAGGAGCTGGCACAGCACAGCTCCCTCAGCACCTGTAGGGCAGCTTCTTGGGATCCTCCTGTCGGGAACTGCCCTGTCCATCCCCACAGTGCTGCTGGGCAGCTCCTGCTGCAGCCAGAGGGGACCAGGGACACCAGAGCACCAGAACCAACAAGGGACACAACACACCTCATCCCCCCAGAGAGGGGCTGAGCCTCACTGACAGCCTGGCTGGAACTCACATCCTCACAGGGAGGGATCTCTGCTTTTCCACGAAGATGCCAAAATCCCTTTAGGAAGGAGGTAAAACTAAATTCCCAGTTTAATTCCAGGCACCCAGAGCGCAGTTATTAGCTCATGATAGCGAGTTCTGCTTCTTTCATTTTTTGTTCCTCCCACCTCTGACCTAGATAAAGAACACATCCTGTGTATCCGTGCCACTCCCTGGATTCACAGAGACCAAAGAACAGCCATGGATCAGCCTCCAAACCTTCAGCCCCCCAAACAGCATCTCCCAGCCCCAAGAGAGCCCCCAACCAAGGCACTAAATGGTGGCACAAGGCCAGTTTATGTTGTCCAAACATCTATCATATCCCACCTTCTGATCCAGGAATGGAGTTTCATCGTAAAGGGGAAAAAGGGAAAACAATGTTTATTGTTATGCAAAAATCCCTCAAAAAATGCTATTTTGGGCAGGTCATCTAGAAACAATTTTGCTCTGGATCCAGCAAGCCCATTGATAATGTCCTTCCCACCAGAGCTGCTGTTACTCCCCAAAGGTTACTGAAACCCACCACACTCCCCAGCACTGAGCTGTGCTGCCCACAGGGCAGCTTTACCTCAAAGTCTGTCAGAGCTTCTGGGCTGAGCACATTTTTTCAGTACACACGACATGGTAGTTGGTGTCAGTCACTTCCAGTGACATGGAAAAGAACTTTAATTTCACTTCACACAAAATCTGCCACCTGCCACAGGTAATATCTTCCTCCATGTCTATACAAAGCTAGAGGCTGCCTGTGTTTCCTCTACAGGATTGTGCTCATGGGGTGTTTTTAAGAAGTCCATTAGTGTAACAAATCCAGCCTAAAGCAAGGTTGTTCCCCTTTTACTGCAGCCTCCAGGTTTACCAGAAATCAAAGGTCTTCTCTTGTTTTTAAAACAAAAAGCTGTTTGCTGCTGTTTCCAAGCTGCAGCAGTGTATGAAATGCCACAAGATCGGTGAGTGATGCAATTATTTCCCCATCAGATCATGAAATAAAGTAAACAGGGAAAACAGCAAAGAAACAGTTGAATCACGGGGCGTGCAAGAGCAGAGGGGATTAGACAAAGGAGAACAGCACTCACTGGTTTCCACTTGGGAAAGACGAGGTTGGGAAAGGGGCAGAGTAGCAGCTACTCCATGAGTCGGCGCCCAGCATGGAATTCTGCAAGGAGAGAGCACACCAGTTAGAGCAGCAGAGACCTGGCACCGGTACCTGCAGCTGCAGATCCGAGGGCAGCCCCGTGGCTTCCCTCCCTCAGTGCTTTCCAGAGGCAGAGGTGGCTCCTCATCTCTTGAGTAGGTGACATCGAGTGCTACTCTCCAGTTCCAGCTTTGGAAACTACTTTTCTAACACTGTCCCCAGAAGGTCACCAGGGTCAAACCCCTTCTCCAGCCCTTTCGCTCATTCAGGACACTTCAATAGGACAAGGGGAAATGGCCTCAAGCTGGGCCAGGGGAGGGTCAGGTGGGACATCAGGAGGAATTTCTTCATGGAAAAGGTGGTCAGGCATTGGAAGGAGCTGCCCAGGGAGGTGGTCGAGTGCCCATCCCTGGAGGTGTCCAAAGAATGACTGGACATGGCACTCAGTGCTCTGGGCTGGATGACAAGGTGGGCATTGGTCACAGGTTGAACTCAAGGATCTTGGAGATCTTTTCCAATCTCAATGAGTCCATGATTCTATGATTCAGTCTCTGTGGAAAGCCAGCACCAACCCAGTAACCTGAAATTGGCTGGCACAGGTCACATCCAAAAATGTCCCTCTGTGCCTTTTGTCTTCCCACTTCCCTGAACAATCTCCAGTGCTAATGGGAAGCTTCTAGCTCAGCTCATACCAATAAAATCAGGGAGAGAACACACAACCTCCTTACTCAGCTCCAGAGCAACCTTTCATCTGTCCTTTACGTGCTCAAAGCACCAAAACCTTGTGCCTGAAGCAACAGGCACTTGGGCCTCACTGGAAGCTCTGTTGTGCCTGCATGTGACGCACTCCAGAGTAAGAAACAGAAAGAGAAAACTGCAGGAACATGTCAGCTATTTTGGGACAGGGGGTTGCTTTTTGCCCTGTTGGACAAATGCATCAGAGACCTGGTCTGATTTTAGCAGCTGTATCAGGACAAATACAACTTATTTATCTCTGCTGCTCTGGAAACAGGCACAGCTGGACCCAGGCACCGGTTCACATGTCTCGGAGAGACGAGCAGGGCTAGGAACAAGGTCTGCAATCCTGGGTACACTCTTCAGTCCTTCCCCAAGGAGCTGGCACCCAAAAGCTTTCAGGGAGACCTTGTTTTAATCACAGACCTACTTTTCCCTCACCACTTCAAAGCCAGCAGAGAGCCTCACCTCAACCCCTCCAGATTGATCCTGCCCAGCCCTGGCCAGCTGCCTGGAAAGTCTGGGAAACCGCTGCTGTAAACATGCACCAGGACTCCCAGGATCTGCTAGGTTGGACTGCTCTACCCAGAGCCCTCCCAGGGACACCCTCCCTCTCCCCAGGAGCTGCAGGGCCTCACCTCCATGTCCGGCAGGGCGAGCTGGGAGCGGAGGCCAGGGATGCTGCAGAGGGCATCGCCCGGCTGCTGGTGCTGCGGGAAGCTGTTCCCCCCATCCATGGTGGGGTGAGCTGAGGGCATCAGCCCGTGTCCTGCCGCATGGAGCCCTCGGGATGGGTGGGACAGGCTCGGAGTGAGTGGTGGGAGGGTCTTTATCTGTGCTCTTCAGCCTGCACCATGTCCTGGGCTGGGAAAGAAAGGCACGTTTAGGTTTTGTGAAAGAGGAAGGGGGGGGGTGGGTGAAAAGAGACTCGTAAGCCCAAACATAGCTGAGAGATGAGCAAACAGCCACCAGCCTTGAAATGCTCCTGCCTCTTCAGAAAACAGAGGGTGTTAAGGGAAGCAGAGCTCTTCACTACCAAAACACCTGGAATTCACCCAGACAGGAACTGGAACACACCTCTCCTGCCTTTCACACTGCGGGAGCCCAGCAAGTCCCCCCGGTCGCCTGGATCGCTGCACACACACCTGAGTTCACCAGAGGAGTTTTCTTGCCTAACGTACAAAAAGACTCTGCACTCGTGTGCAGACTCATGGCAATCAATTCCTGCAAATTGCCTGTTTTCCTGAAAATATGCTCCATAGGTGGGACACCATCCCAGGGACACCAAACTGAGCCAGGAGTGAACCCTCATCTCCCACCCCACAGCACACTGAGGTCTCCCAAATCCCACAGCTGATGTTGCTGTGCACCAAGATTTCCCACACCAAGCAAACCCAACAGCACACTGCTACACTTTTTTGATTAATAGTATTTATGTTACAAATCCCAGAACTTATCAGCTTCTGGCACTTTCCCTCTTGCAGTGATGTGGAATCTCAGGCTCACACTTGCCAACACAGGATCATTGTCCTGGCAGGATTAACCCCATGGGAACAAGCTGCCTCCACCACAGTTTCTCAGTCAAAACCTCCCAACTGATTATTTTTTTTTCCACTAAATTCTCCATAATCCCAAGGGAAGTCAATTTCTAATTTGGATTTATTGGATTTAAACAAAAAAATAGATGGGGAAAGCAATCTATACAACCAGAGGAGCAGAGAAAAGCATGTGTGATGTCTTTACTTCCACTCGATCTCTCTCTGCCCTTTTCTGCCTTTCCTGACCCTGTCCCTCCCTGGAAGCCAAGGAAATCAAAGTAGCCAAAAACTTCTGACAGAGAATCCAGCCACACACAACACCTACAGGGCACAGACCAAAGCTGTAATTTAGAAGAGCCACCTTTGATCACTTAGAAGACACTGTTTGCTCAAGGGGTATTTTTGAAAAGCCACTTCTGAGTCAGAGGCCCTTTAAAAATAAGTGACCTTCCAGTGAACAAAATGCAATGGAAAGTGAAATTAAAGGGACTCTTTCTTCCCTTCTGTGGTGCCACAGCCATGCCAGCAGTGCCCCACGGACAGGGCTCATGTGGGGGCTGCAGAGTCTGTGGGGATCAGCCAGGATTCCCAAGCCTGGACACAGATCCCATGGTGGGAATTGCAGGCAAAGCCCTCACGCTCTGGGGACCTGGTTGAAGAGCAAAGATCAAGGTTCACATCACACCTATCAAATGCTGTGTACAGCTCCCAGTGGCATTGTTTGGGTTGTTTGTTTTTTGGGGTTTTTTTTGGAGGGGAAGGAGTCCCTCTTCCTTTTTTTAATGACACCCTTTAACTCCTGCTCAGCTGCATCCAAACATGGGCTGAGGTTTGCTGATCCCAGGGTCAATGTCACCAACTGGTCCAGAGGCACCTCTGGACATGCTCTGGTGCCTGTAAAACCCTATGACTCTTCAGTACACCAGACTTCAGGGGCTTTGCTGCTTTTCTTTTTTTTTTTTTCCTATTTGTAACAGCTTTTGATAGGAAATCAGCAGCAATGATTCCCGTAAGAGCCGTAACAAATATACAGCTTTACTTACACATCCAAAGGAACTTCAGAAGGGTAAAATCAATATCAGAATCTCTCCGTTCCTGCTCTGCATTAGCTTGTGTCTCACACCACCAGATCTCACTGGTGGGCTCTGCAGAGCAGTCTGTCCCTAAAGCAGCAGCAGCAGCTCCTAAGGAAGACTCCTGTACAAAAGATTGGCAAAAGGGAGGAAAACTGCTTAGCAAGAAAAATGGAATGCTCTGGGCCTTGGTTTATGGGGGGCTCTAGTACAACTCCAAAATATATCCAGGCATTGAGAACAGTGGGAAGCAAGAGGCAGCAAGAGTCTGCTCTACTGCCAGCATCCTTCCAGCCACACCTCAGTCCTGAAGGATCATGAGGGTATTCCCTTTTGCAGGAAAACAGCTGGATGTCCCCAAACCCAGCCTGCACCTGCCAAAGCTTTGTGCTGCAAAATGAGCCTCCGTAACAGCAGAGACACCAAGCTCCTGGGTGGCTGCCCCAGTTCTCACTCTGAGCTCCAGTGCCAGGGGCTGCTGTCTGGCTTACACACCCAAATTCCAAGAAAAACCTGAATAAAAACTCACTAAATCCAGAGTCAGAGACCTGTGTGAGCCTGAGGACGGCAGGACAACACCCAGCACGAGAACAGAGAAGTGAGAACAGCCCTTGGTTTGTGCCTGTCCCACCATCTTCGAGGCAGCCACGTCACGGAAAACCATGAAAATGGGCAAGCTCCAAAGTGCTTCCACTTCCACATCCCATCCTGCTGCCCTGACAACAAACACTGCTAACATGGAGGCCCACACATGCCAGGGAACCACGACAGCAAACTTTTCAAGTCATTCCACCACTTCTCTTACCAAACACACTCCAAGAGAGCAGCAGCTTCCACCATTAGGGAAAACTACGGGAGATGAGGCTCCTGATCCCAGCACTCATGTTTGGAGAGGGCTGGGAGGGGAGAGCTGAGCCCACAGAGCAGCACCCACAGCACAACTTCCCAACTTCAACGACTTCAGTCACGTTTTCCTGCAAGCAGCACTATGGAACAGCATCAATCCTCCAAATCAGAGGGATGGCACGACCCTAAAAATCCCACCGGACCTTGCTCCTTCCCGGCTGAGCAGCCCAAGTCTGAAAGTGAAAGCAGCTCCCTGCAGTGCGTGACGAAGCCCCTGAGTGATTTCATCCTATCACTGAGCTCCAGGATGAGTTTCAATATTCCTCACAGTTTGCTTAAAGGTGTGCTGTCAGCCCAAGCATCAAGGGGCAGCTCCAGCCTGGAATTCCTGAGGAATTCATCACGCCTAGAGGTTATGGAGCATGAATTTCAACTTTTAACAGCTTGAGCTTTTCAGACATTTCTCAGATCAGCGCTGCAGCAGAGAAATTCCAACTAGAAACACACAAAGAACTGCTGTGAAACAACCAGGATGTACAGAGCTTGGGGTGAGGGCTCGGATCACAGATATCTGTGATCAGGAGAGGTGAAAACAACCCAATAAATGCAACCAGCATTTCCTTCTGTTGCGCTCCAGCCTTGGTTGGTGTATTTTAAACTGTCTTTGTTAAAGGAAAACAGCCAGAAATCCACAGGCAGACCCGGAGCAGCCAGAGCTAAACCTGCCCATTGTGAATTACCACGCAACAAAACACCTCAGAGCAACAAAAACACCTCAGAAATATGATCCAGTTCCTTCTCCTGCTCATGGATCAGTTCCTCTTGCCCTGCCAACCCCCACGGAGCAGAGGGGGAGTCTCAGGCCCCACTCCAGTCACCCGTGAGCCACCAACTCGGGCACCCACTGCAGCTGGAAGGAATTCTGCAGGATACAATCAGAACAGAACGGCCCAAAGAAATGGGAACTCAACACTCCAGAACTCTGAACAGCCAGTTCTACATCTGAAGCACCCAGACATCTCCAAGTTCCTCTTTCATGTTTCTCCTTGCCATGGTTCTGGCAAGTTTAGACCAAAAAGGCAGACAGGAATAGGAGTCAGTCCTGTCACCAGTGCATAGGACACCATCAGACTGGAAGACATAGATTATGAGTGATGAAAACAGAATCACTTCAGGGCACCCTAAGCCAGCAGTTTGAGCCACCAGCAGTTTGAGCCACCCTGATCTCCTGAATGCTCTGGGCATGCAAAAGGCTCCTGGCACATTGGCACTGCAGCCTGGGAGCTGTGGTGTGTGGGCATGAAGTCTGAAGCTCAGACTATGCAGGGGAAAAACAATCAAATACAGCCTTTTGGAGACAAAAATCCTCTTTATAAGAAAATATTAACTGTCTTCCACAGGTAGATTCCACCTGTCCCTGCTCTTCCACCTGGGAAAAAAATGCCTCCTCAGACATCACCCCGTGCTCTGCCAAGGAACTTAGCATATTTCTGTGTAAATCCACCCAGCATCACCCTCAGACAGCCAGCACCGACATTCCCAGAGCACACACAGCCCTGCAGGGATCACCCTCACACATCCAGCATTGACATTCCCACAGCACACACAGCCTGCTGAGAGATCACTCTCACACCCTCACACATCCAGCACTGACATTCCCAAAGCACAAACACAGCCCTGTGAGGCAGAGCTGGGGCTGAGACAGCAGCTCAGACAGTGGATGCACAAAACGTTCCCAAAAACAGGGGCTTGGACACTTTCCAGCACAGAGCAGAGTCCAAGCAGGTCACTGGGAGCACTGGGACTGCTCCCCTCCCTGAGCCCAGGCAGGGCACTGGGAGCACTGGGGCTGCTCCCCTCCCTGAGCCCAGGCAGGGCACTGGGAGCACTGGGACTGCTCCCCTTCCTGAGCCCAGGCAGGGCACTGGGAGCACTGGGGCTGCTCCCCTTCCTGAGCCCAGGCAGGGCACTGGGAGCACTGGGACTGCTCCCCTCCCTGAGCCCAGGCAGGGCACTGGGAGCACTGGGACTGCTCCCCTCCCTGAGCCCAGGCAGGGGTAACCATAGTGTGACACTCTCAATGACAGGGACAGAGAAGCACGAAGAACTTGGCTGAGCGAGGCCAAGAGCCATGAAAATGCAGGTCCCTGATTCTCCACACTTTTGCCCCAGTTTCAATCCCAAGAGACACTTAGGAGAAACCCTCTGCACTGCACCTGAGCAGGTCCCAACGTTCTGTTTCACACGCAGCCACTCACAGTGGAAAAACCACTCTGGGACATCAAAGCCAACTTCCCTATGGATCACAGGCACATAAACAGCACTTCCAACCCACCAGCCTCCGGGCAGGCTCAGCGTGCACCTGCTCTGTGAGAGGTACTTGCTCACCTTGATCACACCCACACGTGTGCAGACCTCGATCCTGTTACCAAAAAAGACTGGAGACTTCTAAGTTTTAAGCTGAAGAATGTTTCAGGAGGGTATAAAGCCTGGAAGGCTTTCCTGAGACTCTCACAGCGACAAGTCACAGCATGGTTTTCTCCCGTGCAGAGAAATCCCAGCAGCATTTCAATGGGACTTAATCGGGTTTGCTCCTTCAGGAACAGGCTTATTTTAGGAAAATGAGGGTGTAAACATCCAACAAACAGACCCCCATCAAGTAAAGAGCAGGGGCAGAGATAATGGAGCTCAGGCTTCCAGAGGCTCCAGCTGGCAGCTGAAAGAGCTCTGCAAAACCTGGCACTGCTGCACGGGACACACAAAGCTCCTGAACCCACAGCAACAGCATTAGCACGTCATTGTCCACTTAAACATTCCCACCACCAGCTGCTCTTGTTCAGCCCTCCCAGCACGGCTCAGGACCAGTTCAACACTCAGCTAACACAAGGATAATGTGCAGCAGGAACAGCCCCACACAGGCACAGCTGGCACCCTCCAAACTCAGCCCCAGGGACAGTGCCCAGCCCACAAAACCCTTTGGGGGGTTTGGATCCCGGCTTTGGGAGGGCAGCACAGAACCTGCAGGACCTGCCCTTCCCAGCCCACCTCATTTTAATTGTAACTCCATCCTGCTGAGGGAAAGCTGCAGTTCTTACACTGATCTTTAGGGCTGCTCTGAGGAAGGAGAATGTTTTAGAGCTGGCAACGGTATTTAATGAGGTGAAGCCCCCGGTACCAGCCCAGTTCATGGCTCGGTATTGCAGAGACTCTGACCTGGGCCAGTACAGGCTGCACCACAGCAGGACCTCAGCCCACGATGGATTCACCGTTTCGCACTGCCAGAGGGCATGGTTAGATGGGATATTGGGAAGAAACCCTTCCCTGTGAGGGCTGTGAAACCCTGGAAGGGATTTCCCAGAGAAGCTGTGGCTGCCCGATCCCTGGGAGCGCCCAAAGCCAGGCTGGATCAACCCGGTCCAGTGGGAGCTGTCCCTGCCCAGGGCAGGGACGGGACCGGACGGGCTTTTAGATCCCTTCAGCCCAAACCACCCCACGATCCCACGACCCCTGAGCACCCTGTAGAGCCCTCCGTGGCGGAGCAGCTGGACAGGCAGCCGAGGCCTGGCCGGCCATGCCCACCCCGGCGGTGCCGGAGCCCTTCACCTCCCTGTCCCCGCCTCGGGCAGGGTCGGAGGGGTCTGGGCTCTACCGGGACGGGGGTCCTGGAGCTGTTCCCCGCCGCAGGCACCAGCACAGCCCCCGAGCGGTCCCCGCCGAGCCCCCCTGGCACCGCCCGAGCGCTCATTCCCGGGGCAGGCCCGTCCGCACCCCGGGCCCCTGAGCCCCGAGCGGGCCCGGCCCGGGGGCGGAGCGGGACAGCCCGCGGGGGTCGGGGCAGGGGGAGGCCCTTACCTGTGCCGGGGGGCTCCAGAGGGTCCCGGCGGGGCCCGGAGCGGCTCGGGGGGCGCTCAGGATCCCGGCCCGCCGCCGCTCGGCGCCGCTTCCGGGTCCGCCATGTCCGACACGGACTTCCGGGAGGAAGGGGCGGCGGGAGCGGGAGTGGGAATGGGAATGGGAGTGGGAGTGGGAATGGGAATGGGAGTGGGAGAGGGAATGGGAGTGGGAGTGGGAATGGGAGTGGGAGTGGGACAGGGAATGGGAGTGGGACAGGGAATGGGAGTGGGAGAGGGAGAGGGAATGGGAGAGGGAGAGGGAATGGGAATGGGACAGGGAATGGGAGTGGGACAGGGAATGGGAGTGGGGCAGGGAATGGGAGTGGGAGTGGGAGCGGGAGTGGGAGTGGGAGTGGGA
>JAWWEE010000075.1:1972564-2011122 GCA_035221455.1 Xenops minutus | reverse complement strand
CGGCTTTTGGGGCAGGGGATCTCGGGTTTTGGGGCAGGGGGTCCCGGCTTTTGGGGTTTTGGGGCAAGGGGTCCCGGCTTTTGGGGTTTTGGGGCAAGGGGTCCCAGCTTTTGGGGTTTTGGGGCAGGGGATCCCGGGGTTTTGAGACACAGGATCCCGGGTTTTAAGGCACAAGATCCCGGGTTTTGAGACACAGGATCCCCTCGCGCCCCCCCCGAGGGTGTTGGGGGGCAGAGGGTCCCCCCGGCCGCCCCCCGGGCCGGGTTGTGTTGTCCTGCACCGCTGACACCCCGGAGCAGAGGCGGTGACACATCATGTGCCAGGCGGAATCCCGGTGGATGAAGGATGCCCCCGGGAGCTCTCGGTAGGCACCAAAGGCCTCAAACTTTTGCAGGCGAAAGCGAAGACGCGAGAATTGTTTCGGAAAGCTCCTTCGAGGAAACTTGGTTCCAGCTCCCCAACGGCTGAAGCACCGACAGCATCCCCCCCGACCCTCCTCCTCCTCCTCCTCCTCTTCCTCCACCCCCGGGAGGGCGGCGGGGACACGCTCCTTCCTCACCCCGGCCCGGGAAGGATGAGCTCCTAGGGATGGAAAGTCACGAGAGGGACTGGGAGCTGGTCTGGTTCCACGGGGTGGCCTGATGGGCCTGGAGATGACCTAACGCTGCAGGATCAAACTGGGCCCAGTCAAGGCCAGGTGACTGGGGAGAGCCCCCGGCAGTGGGACCGGGCCGGAGGCAAAGCAAGTCCCAAACTGAGCGTGTCCCGTCACACATTTATGTTCTTTTTCAAAGACATTCTGGAGCCAGGCCGGGATCTTTTGGTATCCAACTGACCTGGAAGCAGCTCTTAGGTTTGGTTTTCTTTTTTTTTTTGTTTTGTTTTTTTCCCCTTTTTTTTTTGGTTGTTTTTTTAATTCACGTTTGTACAATCTTCTGGATATTTTATTTTTTTCCTTTTTTTTTTTTTTTTTTCCCGAGAAGGAGTAAAAAGGGAGTGTTGGGAAACTAACAAACAGGATTAAAGCCCTGAGCGCTTAGAGGTGGGGGGAAACAGGTTAAGGAACTTAATCCAGGATGGATCTGCAGGAGCCCCAGCAGCTGGGAATGTTTGCGGAGAGCGAGCTGATGTCGGTGGGGATGGACACGTTCATCCACCGCATCGACTCCACCGAGGTCATTTACCAGCCCCGGCGCAAACGGGCCAAGCTCATCGGCAAGTACCTCATGGGAGACCTGCTGGGAGAGGGCTCCTATGGCAAGGTCAAGGAGATGCTGGACTCAGAGACCCTGTGCAGGAGAGCTGTGAAGATCCTGAAGAAGAAGAAGCTGCGCCGGATTCCCAATGGGGAGGCCAATGTGAAGAAGTGAGTGAATAGTTCTGGGAACCCAGGGCAGGGTGGGTGGAACTTGGTGCTCGTTTTCTAGGTGAGCTCCTGTGTAGTTTTAGCTGACAGCGTGGTTCTCTGATGTGGAAGGGCTTCCTAAGCCATGGCTACCTGCTGTGGAACTGCTGCCTAATCCATAGGTGTTCAGGAATCTCTTCCTGCTGAACAGCGCCCAGTGCTTTGGGTGAGGCTGGGCACAGGGAAAGGGGCAGGTTCCTGAAGGCCAGGACAGTGTGGAATTCACCACTTTGGTGTTGCTTAATGGGTAAAATAGTGTTTCCTAAAGCAACCCCTCTATGATGTCTCACTTTGCCCAGGTGCTGCTGCCTGGGAAAGGTGAGGGGCCACAAACACACCTGGTGTCCTCACAATCAACGTTATTATATCCAAGTATGTGTGGCCCTGGAGCTCTTTGGGGTGGCAATTCCTGTTTCCATCCCTGTGGAAAGTGCCTGCAATGGGATCCAACGTGCAGGGCACCGTATGGGCACAGGAAGTTTTAAGTTGGTTTCATTTCTAAGGCGTCTCCCCAGCTGATTTCTGAGACTGTAAAATGAGACGAGGGGTTGTTGACCTCTCTGGTCTCGGTGACTCCAGAGCTGTGCTCAGGAAGTTCTGACACGCTGGTTACTCTGGGCACAAGGACCTTGTGGAAGTGAACCATGGGAGGGGCTGGGTGTGGGGCTGGATCTGTGGGGCTGGTGAGGGAACTTGCCCTTCCAGGACCTCGCAGCAGCTGCATCCCAGCCCTGCCAGGAGCTCCTTATCTGCTGTGCAGGAGCCTCTGCAGCCCAAACAACCTGGCAAGGGTTTATCTGGGCTGGGAGGGAGGACTATGAGAGTTCCAGGAGTGTTGTGGTGTTCAGCTCTGGGTGAGCTCTGACCCGGCAGAGTCCCGTGTCTGTCTGTCACTCAAGGTTGAGTTTCCCAGTTCAGCTGTGGGATATTTCACATCCTGTCCTAGCACTCCTGTCAGGGAGCTCTCACTTTGCTTTCCTTGACAGCCTTGGCTTCGGAACAGTCACATCCCAAGGCCAGGACCTCCCTGTCTCTCCCTTCCTGGCTCAGGTTCAGGATCAGAATGAACTTTGTTAATGTGTAATAAAATATTTCTTGTTTTTCTGGTAGAGGCTGAGTGCCCCTGTCCCCCCCCACCATCCCTCCATGGGCACATCCAGAGCTGCCACTGGGGAACAGGGAGATTGTTTCCTCCTTAGGGAAACTTTTGATGTAAATTAGATAAAAAGAACTTGCCCACACCAAGAGACTTCCCTGCTCTAAGCCATGGGAATGCTCCTGTGTCCTGAGGTGAACTCCATGGAAGTTTTATTCATGCCCAGAGCAGGGCTGTGAGTGTCAGGGGGGTCATTAAGGGGGCCATTAAGCAGACTAGCCAAGCCCCTCTCTGGTTTGCTGTGGATGTTTTCTGGCTCAGCCCCACCTGCTGCAAAACACGAAGGCAGATTTTAGGTGTTGTCTTGTACCCAGGGTTTATTTAGTTCAAGTTCCTGTTTCTGTCCCCTCTTGCTTTTCTCTCTGCTCACCCATTTGTGATCTTTATCTGCTGCTTCAGTGGGGAATTTTAAGGCAAACTGTTTTATTTTGTGGGCCCCTGGGCCAGCTCAGGGAGTGATAGCTGTGCACCTTGCATTGTTGGACAGAGGTGATCGTGGGCTTGTGTCTCTGCCCCCTTACAGGACACCCCAGTGCTGCTGCAGCTGCACTGATAGTGTGTCATCAAAGGAAGTCCCTGGAAAACAGTTCCTAGACTGTGGTCCTTGGGTAATTCTGGGAGCAGCAACACACAGAATGTAACAAGAGCACAGAAACGAGGTGTGAAGGATTGGGCAGGTCTGAGCCAGGCCTTTGGGCATTTGGAGATGTGAGGCTGGAGTTAGGACATTAATGCCATCCCTGGGTCACTCCTTGGGTCACTCTTTGCTCATAGCCCAGACCAAAACTTCATCCCATGTGTGCAGCCACCAGCCCCAGCCCTGTCTCCTGATGTTCTGGAGACTCAGAAATTATGAGTAAAATATTTGAGACTTACGTCAAATTGAATTATTCTTCTCTACCCTCAGATACCCCACTTCTGCCCTGAAAAAATGAGTCCTGAAGGGATGTCTGAGCCCTGGAGAGGATATTGAGGGTTTAAAATTGTAAGACACACATTTCCCTAAATCCATCAAGGAAATCTTCGTTTCTCTTCATTTGCCTTAGTGGATGTGGCTCAGTCAGGCAGACAGTGCTGGAGCTGATCCCTGCAAAACAGAGTTTAGTGGGATTGCTGAAAAGAGGAAGGAAAACTTGGCAGGCTGTGTGTGCAGCAGCAGAGGTTTAATAACGCCATGTGCTAATAACCTCACACGTTAATTAAGTGTTTGGGACTCTCTGGGATCCCAAGTGCCCTGTGCTGTACTTACCACCTCGGTGATTGCTCAGGCTGGAATATGTGCTCCTTGGAATTCCAGGGAGGGTTAAGGGCTGTGCTGTGGCAGTTTGTTCCTGGGGTCTGCAAGAACCGAGCTGGAACCTCCAAAGAGAGGCAGCTCTGCTGGGGAAGGACTTGCTGGAAGCCCCAGAGGTGTGGGCTCAGTGTGCAGCTGCTGCACCTGATCCCTCCTCCCCAGACACAGGTGCCCTTCAGAACCACCTGGTTCAGGCACATCCTCTGCTGGGCTGGACGTTTGCTTGGCTTGAGAGGTGAAACACTGGGAGCTGTAATCCATGGAAGAGCACAGGTAGCTGTATTGTGATGGATATAGAGCTTGGAATGCCAGACATCCCTGCAGGAGTGGGATGTGGATGGAGCCCTGGGACTAGGAAAGAGCAAAAGCAACATCAAGGTCCTCCTGTCCAGTCCTGAAGCAGGTGCCTGCTCTTCTTAAGCTTTTAGGACTTTACTGGAGGAACCTCACGAACCAAGGGAAGGGAATGAATCTTTTGGCTGTATTACTGGAGTTTGTTAAAGCTGGAATGGCTGTGAGTCCAGGATCAAGCTGTAGGAAGGTCACTGGATCTTGGTGGAGATCTCCAGGCAGGAACTTCTTTCCAGGCTGTCCTTGGCAACTTCCAAAATGGTGTGGCACATGTAGCAAGTAGGCAGCTTTGCTGTGTACACTTCTGAGCAACAACACCCCCCAGTTATTTGCCAGAGCAGGTACTTGCAGGGGATAAATCTTAATCTGTCAGGATGAGCTTAATGGATCTGACAGACCTCAAATTAGAAGGTCTTTTCCCTCTTGTCTTCCTACAAGGAGATTGCACTTGGAAGCGGGCCCTGCCCTCTGGCAGTCTGTCTGGTCACTCACTTGCAGTTGGATGGAGTTTTGGTGCTAATTTTTTGGGGAAAAAAATCAAATTTAGGCCTGTTCTGAGGAGCTGAGGTGAGCAGCCGTGTTCCCCTGCTCGTGGTGTTTGCAAAGCGAAACGGGATCGGAGGTGACTGGCTGGCTGTCCCTGCTCCTCAGGCATTCCAGAGTGCAAGAGGAGCTAAAAATAGAAGTAATCTTTCCTCTGGGAAAAGGGCTGCTTGGCCTCTGCCCCAGAGAAAGGGGCACTGCCCTGGCATTTTGTATTGGTTCACAAAGTCCTCCTGGGGGGGAAAATCATGGCAGAAATATGAGGTATTTATTAGTCTGTTAAAGGTGGAAGGAACTAGTGTTTGTGCTTCCAAGTTGTATTACAGGGAATGAGCTGTTGGGATCTGGATTTTAAATGTGTTCCTAATACTGGGAGCTTGCTTTGCCTTAAAGCAGTTGTGTTTGTGTGTGTGTGTTCTCTTCCTTCTGAGCATGCCAGTTGGACCCCTCAGCCCTGTCCCCTCTTGCTGTAGGATCTCCTCACCCCACACTGACACTGTCTGCAGTTCCTGTGCTAATTTAATCCGCTTCAGTCCTTTAGTCATTCCTATAATTAGACCTGCCTGCCATGTCCACTGAACACTTGGGAGCTTTCCCATGGTATCCTGGGTCTCTGCTCAGCTCTCAGTGGCTTTTTTAAATCCAGAGTTGAGAAAGGAAGAGTCCCTGGCCTAAATTTTGGTGGTGAAGTCATTTATACTGCTCAGGTATCCTTAAAAGATCCTTAAGGATTCTCCTTGTGCTCCTGCATTGGAGGAACCTTTCCAAGGACCTGTTCCTGGGTGTTACTCAGATGTGAGGCACCAACCAGTTGTTGTGCTGGCCCCAGCTTGTTATTGGAGCTGCTAATTGTGAGGGGCTTTGAGCTGGGTTTGCACAGAGGCTCTCACCTCCAAAGCTGCACTTGGAATTCCTTGTGGTGCTGCTTCTGAGAGCTGGAGCTGATGAAGTGTGACCACACTGCTCAAAGCACTCACCAAATGGCACAGGAAGGGAGCTGGGAAGGAGAGTTTGTGGAGTTTAGCACAAGTTTATGTGGAGTTTAGCACAGCCCAGAGTGGAGCAGCAGCAGAACAAAGTGAAGAGCAGGACCTGCAGTGTCGGATACTGACAGAACCACCCTGACCTGACTGTCCTGATCTGCCTGTTTCTCCACAGCTGGCATCCAGTGGGATTTTGGAGGCTGAGTTTAATGCAAAAGAGACTAAAATGTGGTTTGGGGCAGGTACAAAATCCCGGGAGACAAAGATCAGACAAGCTGACAGGAGGTGACATACGAAGGGCTGTTCTCCAAGCCGGGGGAAGGTGTTTATGCTGTTTTACATTAATCCCCACAAACAGAGGATTCAATCCAGGTCTCTGAACCATTCAGTCAAGTTAAGTTTGGGCTAGATTTTGGAAGAAATGGAGTTGGAAATTAGCTTTTTAAACATAACCTTTTTCCTTGTCTCTTCCTGCAGGGAAATCCAGCTCCTGCGGCGATTGCGGCACAAAAACGTCATCCAGTTGGTAGATGTGTTGTACAACGAGGAGAAGCAGAAAATATATCCTTTCTCACAGGGCTGTTAATCAGGTTTGAATTCCCACTGCTCCCTGCTGTAGTTCTGCTTTTGGAAAGGCCTTTTCGGATGCTTCTTAAGCTTAAATTGTTTGCAATTAAATTGCTCCCACTGGTATTAACCGTCCTGCCTGCTGGGGGACTTTCCTCAGTAACACAAATTCAGACACACCAATCGAAGCAATTTTATGCCTCACCTTGCTGGATTTCAGGTGACTCTGCCACACTGAGAGCACTTTGCATGGAACCAGTGTGGAAATTCCTGGAGCTGATCTGTTGTAGCACATGTTATAAATGGTTGCTTTTATATTTGACAGTGTTTTCTAAATACCGTCTTATTAGAGCACTTCAGAAAAGGGGTAATTTAATTGTGTGCGTTAATTAGATCAAACACTCTGCCACCAGATCATTAGGATAAAGCAGTGTGACAACTTCTGCTTGTGCCGTGGCCTAACAGATAGGGGGGACAGCGAGTCAATTACTGTGAGAGAGAGATGCCTTTAATTAGGGAGGAGGGAGGAGGCAGCGTGGGGAAAAGGAGCCCGAGAGAGACATCGTGTGTTGGTACCAGGTGATGACAACCCAAACCCGTCCCTGGGAAATGGGATCTCTCCAAGGATGTTCCCTGCCGGGCTCTCTGAGCAGTGCTGGTCCATGAAGAATGCCTTGTTTTTCAGTACTTTCCACTTTCAAGTACAGGTTGACTTTGCCATTTTTCTCTTTATCTGCTCCTCGTTTGTCTCAAAGTTTGTTCCTCACAGTGCTGGTTATGTGTGTGAGTGGCAATAACTGGGAGAATTTCTTTTCACTGGGGCTGGGAGCAGGAATTTATCCATGGTTTGTGCCAAACCTTTCCCCAGCTCCTGCCTGACACTGCCACATGTCCAGGGCTTGTGCAGCCACATGGTGAACAGGATTGGGAATGGATCCAGCAGAAAAGGGACTGTCTCCCTGGGGGCAGGGCCCTTAGTCATGCACACAACTGTGTTGGTTCCCTGCAGGAAGCGTTGCCAGATGAAAGCAGAGTTGGGGTTTAGGGGAGGGATGTCAACTTCCCCCTTAGTGATAAAAAAATCATCATTCCAGACCAGGCTCTGTGGCATTGGAAACTGGGGCTGTGGAGGGAAGGATTCTATTGCCATCTGAGTGTTCTGTTGCTGGTGGAAGTGCATTTCAGGCTTCAGCAGTTTGTCCTAGAACCATAGAATGGTTTGGGTTGAAAGGGACCTCAAAACCCCTTCAGGGTATTTCCCTATTTCTGTCATCCCTGTGAGGTCTCCAGCTTGGTTTCTGTGGAGCTCCAGTTCCAGCCCTGATCCCAGAGCTGCAGCAGGTCATTCCAGAAGGGTTATCTTGTGGGTACCTCTCCCTCCTGTGGGAGCTGGAGGAAGGTCCCTCAGTACCTGGGGAGTGCAGCCCCTTGGGCTCTGCCTCTCCAGGTTGGGGCTGCAGCCCTCACACTGCACCTGCCTGAGGAGCATTTAACCTTGGAGCTTCCTTAACTCTGCCTTCACGTATATGGTGATGGAGTACTGTGTGTGTGGGATGCAGGAAATGCTGGACAGTGTCCCAGAAAAGAGGTTTCCAGTGTTTCAGGCTCACGGGTAAGTTTTGTTCCTCTCACCACTTTGCTCTCTCCAGTTGGAGAGCTCTGCTCAGGCTGCACTTGAAAGCAAACCTGGCTCTGTGTGATAATTTAATCTTTTACACCCATGCAAAAAGTGAAAAGCTCTGGAAGTGGTGGCAGGGATTGCCCTTAGATTTTGGGAAAGAAAACCACTTTTCTATTGGTTTTTCTGTTACTTTTATTTAATTTCCTGAGCTGCCCAACAGCCCTTCCTGGCCCTCATCCTGCTGAAGTGCCCAGGGGTGTGAGGGGGGAATCTCCTGCCCTGCCTAAATGGAGGCCAAACCACAGTTCAGTGCCAGAAAAGAGATTAAAGGCCTTGGGATGGATTAGGGATTGCCAATATCCAGCATGATCTGTTAGCCTGGTTAGTTAGCAGACAGGATAAGCTGGAACCCCTTTCACTCTGTAAGGAAAGAAACCTGAGAATTCTGGGAATAGCAGATTGTCATGATCAGATCAGGGCAGAGCAGCAAACCTGTGGCAAGTACATCATTTTATGGTCGTATTTTCATTTTGTTTAAGAGATCTGTGGGGATTACAGACAGCCTAAGTGAAATTCAGGCTCACTAATATTATTTCTGGGTATTATGAGATGAAACACTTGTCTGCTGCCAGGCTGTGTGTGCAGTGCTGGTGACAGCCCAGAGTCTCTGACCATGAGCATAGCAAAAAGCTCCTTTCTACTGTCTAAAAGTGTTTGATTTTGCCCTCTGCCTCTCTCTGCAGGTACTTTTGTCAGCTTATAGATGGCTTAGAATACTTGCACAGCCAAGGGATTGTCCACAAGGATATCAAACCAGGGAACCTCCTGCTAACAACCAATGGGACACTAAAAATATCCGATTTAGGCGTAGCAGAGGTATGTGGGAAGTGCATCAATGGGACATTCCAGATTGAGGTCACCTCTGTGGTGTCATTGATTTATTGTGCATTTAGGCTTTTGTTCTGTAGCGCTTGCAGAGTGCATTGAGTGACTCTGAATATTTATTGCAATTGGCAAAGCACTTTTGTTGGTAACAGCATGAAACCTGCACTCAGGAAGCACAGAGAGGAAGACATCAATCTTGGACAAGCCCAAAAGTGGGGGGAAATGGGGATAAGCTACATAACCTTATTATCCTTCTTTTCATATGGAATCTGTCCTTCCTAGGAGAGGTTCAAGGCTTGTCACTGTTGCTGTGGTGGCATTTTCTCATCAGCTGTATATGTTCAGTAGAGGAGTTTTCCCCTTTTATTTCCCAGGTGGAACTTTTCCAACAGCCAGTTTGTTTTTCCTTGGAAGTGTGACACTGTTTGGTCTCTCCTGCAGGCATTGCATCCGTTTGCAGAGGACGACACGTGCAGGACGAGCCAAGGGTCGCCAGCATTCCAGCCCCCAGAAATTGCCAATGGCCTTGACACCTTTTCAGGCTTTAAAGTCGACATCTGGTCTGCGGGGGTGACGCTGTGAGTGCCCAGAACCCTCACGAATTGGTTAACAAGTTACACCCTCACGGAGCTCAGTCTGGGGCCAGCCGCTGTCACTGCTGCTCTTGTGTGTTGGGGGAGCAGGGAGAGGGGTGCTCGTCCCTCCTGTGGGTGGGTTAATGCTCCCCAAAGTACCTGTAATTCTGCAAAAGGTCATCTGTGCTCTCTGTGAGTGACTCTGCAGCTGTTGCTCAGCACCCAGAGGCACAGCTGCTGCAGTAACAGAAACCACAAGTACCTCCAGTATTTATTTTAAAGTTTCTGCTGTCCCAGGCTGTCAGGGAGATGTCCTGGTGGTTTTGACTCATGTGAATGAAGAGCTGTGATGAAGGAAAGCTAAGTTTAAAGAGGCATTCCACATACTGTCAAATATTCCTCTTTTGGTTTCCTCTTGGCTCCTTTTGGTTTAGGTAGCCATGTAAGAACTGAGTAGTCCCTGTGTGCTGCTTCTCATCCAGCTTCTCCTTCTACCTCCACAGATACAACATCACAACGGGTCTGTACCCTTTTGAAGGGGATAATATCTATAAATTATTTGAAAACATCGGGAAAGGCGACTACACAATTCCAGAGGATTGTGGTCCTCCACTCTCAGACTTATTGAGAGGTGAGTCTCCCAGGTGGCTCCAAAAGGGTAAAATTTATAGATGCAACAACTGCTCAGCTTGCAGAGTGCCAGGCAGAGCTTCCTTCCAAGTGTCCCGTGGAGATGCAGGATCCTGTTAGACAGGGAGGTTATGCTTACAGCCTTTGAAATATCTTCAGCACTGGTATTTTCCTGAGATCCACTAACCCCAGCCAAGCTTGCAGTTGTTGGTTCTTGCATTATGTTTCTTGTGCTCTGAGAAGCTTTTACACCTAAAGACAAAGCCCACAAGAAGTTAAATTTAAGTGGCATGGTAGCACTGATGCGAGTTTTGCCAGTGAGAACACTCAGATGCCTTGTCCATGCTTTCCCTAATGTGAAACACTGGGTACTCAGGAGCTGCTGTCCTTCCTTATCAACATCTACTCTGGACTTATTTGTCTCACTCCCATTTGTCTCCTTCCCCCCAGATTCAGAGCTGCAGGATATTGGAGCAGAGTTAAAGGTTTCACTTTCACAACAGGGCTGGGGTAGGACCAGGAGTGGCACTTTCTGTGGAGAAGGTTGTGGTTTTGCTTGTTATTTTTCTTACTGTCACTTATTGCAGCAGTTTGAAGTTCAGTGCTAAACTACCTCTACCTTTGAAAGCTGTGGTCACTCAGGGCAGCAGTTTTGTGTGCAGCAGGCAGGCTGGAGAGCCCCTTTGGCAGCAGTTGGGATGTGATTCCAGCCCCTGGGGGAGCCTGACCAGCATTCCCACTGCCTCCTCAGCAGTGGAACAGCCAAATGCAGCCATGCTCCCCTGCCCTCAGCACGGACACCCTTCCTTTTACAGCTCTTTGTGAGAGAGCAGCCCCCAAATATGGCATGTTTGTCTTGTTTCACTTTGGGTTTCCTGGTCCTTGTGCTGTGTGGGGTAGATGTGGGGCTGGGGGCACTGACTGCTGGCAGCATGTCAGTTCTGTGGGGACAGGGGCTCCCAGCTCAGTGTGGGGACAGGGGCTCCCATCTCACTGTGGGGACAGGGGCTCCCATCTCACTGTGGGGACAGGGGCTCCCAGCTCAGTGTGGGGACACAGGCTCCTGTCTCAGTGTGGGGACAGGGGCTCCCATCTCATTGTGAGGACACAGGCTCCCATCTCAGTGTGGGGGTACAGGCTCCCATCTCAGTGTGGGGACAGGGGCTCCCATCTCAGTGTGGGGACACAGGCTCCCATCTCAGTGTGGGGACACAGGCTCCCAGCTCAGTGTGGGGACACAGGCTCCCAGCTCAGTGTGGGGACATAGGCTCCCAGCTCACCCTGAGGACACAGGCTCCCAGCTCACCCTGAGGACACAGGCTCCCAGCTCACCCTGAGGACACAGGCTCCCAGCTCACCCTGAGGGCACAGGCTCCCAGCTCACCCTGAGGACACAGGCTCCCAGCTCACCCTGAGGACACAGGCTCCCGGCTCACCCTGAGGACACAGGCTCCTGGCTCAGTGCCGGCCCTGCTGGCAGCAGGTGGTGCTGTCAGTCCGAGCTTTTCCAGCGCCGCTGCCAGGGCTCCCCGGACCCCAGCACCGAGGAGGTGCCAGACCCCCCACAGGCCCCCTCAGAGTCTATTTTAGCTTCTCTGGCCTCATGCCGATGATGAAATCAGTTATTTCCACGTGTTTCCAAAAGCATTAGCCAGCTTTAGCAGCTCTCCAAAGGCATTACATAAGGCAGTGCTTCCAATGGCACTCGGCACAGCCGGGATCCGACTGCTCCACTGAGCCCGACGGGGTGGCTGCTCACAGCCAGGCCCTGCCTGATGTGCTTCCTGTCAAAGCTGCCTGCCCCAGGGAACGGTGTCCTGAGCTTCATGTGGTGTTTGCTCTGTGACTGCTGGCTCCAAACACAGCCTCTTTATGAGCTGGGAATTGCCCAAATGGAGTAAATCCTGCGCCCGACTGGACTGGCAGCCACTCTCCTAAAGCATCCAGCAGAACTCCTTGGAGGTTTGTGATCAGCCTCTCAGCTGCACTTAGTGCTTCCCCCAGGGAAAAAGAGCGTGGCAGTTTTCTCCTTTCCTGTGCTGAGGATATTGACAGCTTAAAATCTTGTGCTTTGTTAGCACAATAACTCCCTTTCTAGTTCTCTTTCCACCCCTGCGTGAGATCTGGAGTCAGAATTTCCTACTCTTCCCTCTGCCTGATGTTACATGGAGGAGCCTTGTACCTGGTGCCCTCTGTCCATGTCTCACAGCCTGAATCTCCTTGCTTTTGTCTATCTGCATCCCTCCTGGGCTTGGGCACCACAGAGGTGCCAATTGAGTGGGTTTGGTGGAGAGAGGAGCTTGTCTGGCAGGAGGTGGCTGTGCTTCCTTCTTCCAGGGTGGTGAGAAGCCCTAAGGATCCCTTTTCCTCTTCTCCCTCCCACCTGAGAACATTCTTCCACCTCTCATCTTGTCATGTGCACCTGGTGCACTGTAAAGCTGGGTAAACCTCATGACATTCCTCTTTGCTTGGTGTGACACACATTTTCCCGTGGTCAGTCTGCCCGGTGGCCCCAAGGTGGATGATTTCCAGGGTGGGATTGCTCCAGTTCCCCCTGTTCTGAAGGTCTGACCAGCTCCCCAGCACCTGCCAAGGCCCAAGGCTGAGCTGTGCAGTCGTGGCTCTGCGTAGCTATGGTGACAAACCTGGTTGCTTTATTTAGTTCCTGCTTTTCCTCCAGAACATCTGCATTTCCTGATCAGGAGCTGAATCCAGCGCCTGCGGGTCAGATCCTGTCAATGGCTGGTGGATGTGTTTGTGTGAGCAGCACAGACACCCCCAGCTCAGCTCTGTCTCACTGGAGGTTTCATGTTGCCTTTGCATGGCTTTGAAAGGCTCTAAAAGCCCTTGCAGGGCTGCGAGTGCTTGGTCTGGGTCTGGTGTGAGGCAGAATTCAGTGCTGCAAAGTGCTCATTTCCTCTGTCTGCGGGGGCTGTGCTGACCACAGGCCCTGTTGGGCTGTGAAGAAAACACAAACATGCTTTTTAAGGTTTTCCTGTTCTTCTGTTGACTACTTTTGTAGTGTTTCTTTACTTTTTCTTCCCACTAAGCTTGTTTTTATCTTTGTTCCCCTTTTCAGAAGAGCAGAGTTTAGAGGACTTAAAGCTTCTGTGGTATTTGGCTTGTAAAGAGACTCGCATGACAGTATATCCCACAGATTAGTTGGGATGCTGCTCCTCGTTTTGTCTCCCTAATCAGGGATGAAGCTTTATTTATACTCTTCAGGGATGGAAAGGGGAAAGGCTGGTGCTGCTCTGTGTGCAGTCAGAAGAGATGTGTCAGAGTGGAAGAGTTTATAAATAGCCTTAAGGTTCTTCGGGCAGCATCTGCCTATGGCTTATCAACTGTGTGCACTTTGCTTCTGGACCAGAAAAATGCACAAGGTCAGCTTTCCTCCTCCTGGTAATAGACTTTTACTGGAAGAGGAAGCTCTGAGGCTGCAGCTCTGCATTAATCAGCATCTGGATTGATTTCCAGGCCCTGTGACCTCGGACACAGTGGTGGGTACCTCAGCAGTTTGTTTCCTCACTGCCATGACCTTTGCTTGCCAGGACAGTGAGGGGATGTGTGTCCTGGTGACAGTGGGATGCTTTAATTGTGCCATGCCAGGAGGGTGTTTGTGCCAGTCCAGAGGCCTGTGCTGGATCAAAGGCCTGGGATTTGCCTGCAGAGGGAGTTTGTGGCCAGAACACCCGGCCAAGTGTGTGCAGGATGAGGGAGAGGGAGAAAGTCCTGTCTCTATTTACAGATTGGCCTCACACTGCTTTTATAGTGGCTGTTTAAATGTTGGTCTGAGTTGGAGACTGAAGTGAAATCTGGGGTGAGTTCATTAACCTTGCTGCTGGATTTCTTCCTGCTTCTCCAGTCCCATACCTGAAACTGTGCTGTGTTCTGAACTCCAGGAGTTCTGCCCTGGGATACAGTGCTGTGCCTGTTCAGGATCACTGAATGTGTGGGCTGGGAGCTGTGAGAGTCTTGGGGCAGTTCTGTAGTCTCCAGTTCTTGGATTGCCACTTGACATGATTGGAGAGGGATTTGAGGCTGTGGAGGTGCTGCAGTGGGCACAGTCGTGTAGTATCTGTTCTTATCAGTTTAACATCTGATACATCCTTGATGAAAGGACTTTCAGGAATAATTTCCTCATGGGAAGGATGGTGGGGCATTAGAAGAGGCTACTCAGGGAGGTGGTGGAGTCCCCATCTCTGGAGGTGTCCAAGGAATGACTGGACATGGCATTCAGTGCTCTGGGCTGGATGACAAATTGGGGATTGACCACAGGCTGGACTTGATGACCATGGAGGTCTTTTCCAGCCCCAATGATCCTGTGGTAGCCCATGTATGGGCACAGCAAATCCTCTGGGAATACCAGGGAGCAGAGGTTGGAGCTGGGCCTCCTGAGGCTTCGCCCTGGCACAGCGTGTCCCATCCCTGCTCGCAGATAAACTCCAGGGAAGTCTTTACCCTAAATGGCAGCGAGCGGCGGCTCCTGCAGGCAGACACTCCGGGATGACTTGCCTGGTGAATAGAACATGATGTTTTGTCTTGATGAAGCCTCTCTTCAGTGCAGGGCTTGAGCCACGGAGCTGCCACGAGTGACTCAGAGCTGAATGTATGAATGTACATTTTCAGTGATGAGACTTTCCATTTTCTTTCAAACGTTGCCCCAAATGTGGTCATTTTTCATTAGAGTAAATATTCTTTTTGGTCAATTACTTTCCTTCTGCCTTTTTTAATGGCTTGAGAGCAAGAGCTCCCTGTGCTGTGGCTGTTTGTAACTGCTGCTCTTGGGCCTCTTTTAATCATTTACCTTAAACTTCTTCCTCTGCTTGTACCGGTTTCATCTGGTAAATGCCCTAAATTTCAAAAACACCTTGATATGTGGTCTTTAAATAAATAACTTGGGGAGAGTGGGTGGTGTCCTGATCTCCCTGTTTCTGACGACGTTAATAAGAGAACCCAGCCAGTACTTGCTCGTGTCCCCTAAAGTTCATGTAAGGGCTCCTTGCAGTCCTATTTCTTTAAAATTAAAAAAAAAAAAAGCCAACTCGTTTGGGCAGCTCAGCTGTGAAACTACTGTCTGATCATCTTATTAATAAGTTCTTTAATTAGGTGTGGGATTTTTTTTTTTTTCCAAATTTACTTCTTTTTCTGTGAGGTGAGGAGAAATTCCATCTGAACGTGAGAAAACTCACTTGCTGCCAGGGCTGAGCTCTGGAACAAGTTGTGTGTGGGAGGGGGTTGTAGAGTTTCCATCCTCGGAGACATTCCAAACCCAGTCCAAACGATCCAAAACTATGAGGAATTGGGCTCTGAGGATTCCAGTGCCTCAAGTCCCTGAGCCAGGGGCCTGCAATGCACCTGACCTCTAACCTGGAGAGCTCTTTCTGTGTTTCTTTAACCTACTTCATGTGATGTCATGTGGATCAGTATTGATCCCATCTGCCTTAAAGCTCTTAGTGCTGTCACCAGCACGGATAAACCTTCCCAAATTGCCAGGGCAAACTGTGTTTTGGATCCTGGGTGGAAAATAACTTCAGCCCTCCCTCACTGTGCTGTCCTATCCCCCCTCTTTGCCCTTATCCATTGCTGTCAGGGATGTGACGAGAATGGACTGACAGGGATGATACTCTGGAGCAGCTTTTGTTACCTCATGTGCTGCAGTGATTTATCTCTTTCTTGACTTCTGAATTGCAGAATCTCACTTGCAAGGCCCTTGCAGCTTCCAACTTGAACTAGAGTGTCTCTTTCCAGCCCTCCCTTCCCAAGATGTATCTCCCATCCCTGTTTTCTCATTCTGTCCTTATCCCAGCTCTCCCCAGCACTCTGCACTGTTTACTCCTGTCCTGACTTTCCAAACTGCTGTTTGACAGTCAATATATTCCTGGAACCTTCACTGGAGAATATCTTGGATGCTGCTGGATAAGATTCTTAAGGTCCCATTGGCTCATTCCTGAAGAATATGGCAAAATTTGCTCCTTCTCCTCTGTTGAGTTGTGAAGCTTCTAAAAGGCAGTGGAGCAGAGTGGGCACACCCTAGGAGGCTGTTTCAGGAATCCACCTCCCTCTCTCCCAGAGAAAACACAGATGAGCTGCTTTTCCTCTCCCCTCTCTGCTCACCCCCACCCCAGTTACCTCAGCAGATGATCCCAGAAATCCAAGCCCTGGGCAGGGCACGCGGATGGGCAGTAGGATAGTTTTTTTGTCAGTTCTCTCTGGCTGTACCTCCAGAAGAGAATTCCACCAGACTAGAGTATCTGGGACACTGAGCAACTGGACATATGCTGTGCCTGCGGCTTCGGCTCTTCCGTGGAGAAAGTTCAATGGAATTATCTGTGAAATGCAAAGTCTTGATGTTCTTTGCCTGGAGACATGCTTGGACCTGTGATCCGGGGCTGGAGAAGCCTCAGTTCCTGCACTGGGGTAGGGAAAAGGGCCACATCCACTTTGCAAGTGGGAAATTGAGGAACAGACTGGATCAGGAAGTCAGCAGCGGGGTTGGGATTTTGTGCTGAGCTTCCCGTGACTGAGGCATCAGGTCCTGCCTGGAGCTGCCAGGACTGGACACAACAGGGCTGTCGGGGAGGGTGGGGAGGGAAGGGCAGAGCTTTGTGCTTCCTGGCTCAGCTGAGAGTGTCTGTGATCACACCTGGCCTTTTTTCCTTCTTTTCAGGGATGCTGGAATACGACCCAGCCAAGAGGTTCTCAATACAGCAGATAAGGCAGCACAAGTGAGTGTTATCAGTCCTTCTCTTCCTGCTCGTGTACCTGTGCTCCTGCTCTCACCTCCTGATTCCTTTTGACAGCAGACACATGGAAGTCACTTGATCTCCTTCCTCCAGCTCTGCTGGGGCTCTGGCAACCTCCACTTGGCTTTTTTCCTCCTATTAGAGCATCCGGTAAAGCAGTGGAATTGCTAACCGGTAAATAAGGAATACATTGGAAGTCTGTTTGTGGTGTGCCTGCTTCTGGATGATTAAGGGTTCTGGATAATTTTTTCCAGAGGCCAGCAAGTACTAATTGAGCGGAACAGGGGATCCTTAAAGCCGGGTTATTGAAGTAGGACTGTTCAGTAACGTGTGTTAGTTCTGGCCAGTCTGGGGACAGAAATATCCCCTGCTATTTGCTCCATATGGAATCAATATGTGGAGAAGCATTCCAGTACAATAGGATTTTTTTTTTTCTCTCTTTAATATCACAGTCTTCCCTCCCCCATATCCTCCCCTGTTTTCCGTGCCACAATCAGGGGGGGAAATGCCCCGTTATCGCTGAGGGGTTTTTTTTTTTAAGGATCTGTTTGAACACGCTGGCTCTGAGCAGAGATTTCCTGGGCGGATAAAAGTACAAGAACAAAAAAGCATCATGAGGATGCTTCACTGCGGAGGCTGCATTAGCTTATCTCCTCTTGGAATGGGAAGTGCTTCTGAGGACAGGCAGAGCTGCCTCTGGACCGCAGCTGCTCGGCACAGGCACTGTCTGTGAGCCTGCCCAGACGCTTTTGGGAGCCATGGAAAAGCAAGGATGTGTGATCCAGGATGGTGCTGAGCCCACTCTGTGCTGCAGAACAGCACTGCATTCCCATTGTGTCTCTGGAAAGGCCTGGCTGCTGTAGCTGTGTGCTGTCAGGGGATGGTCTCTGGGAGGTGTCTGAGGAACCACAGCCAGAACCTGAGAAGCCTGGGGTGCTCTGCAGCTCAGAACAACTATGACCTGCTCCAGCAGGGATCAGAGGGGCTGGGGGAGCAGGGCTTATGGAGCTTCCCAGGCAACTGTTTAAGCAGTTAGGCTGTCTCCTTAATTGCAGCCAAGCCCTGTGCCCGGTGGTTTCAATGGGTCTAGGTGATGATAGGTGCAGGAATTTGCTGTTTGAGGCTGCCTTTCCCTGCATGTGCCTCTGTGTTCCAGAGCTGTGACCAGAGGGGATCAGCTTGCCATGCAGGCAAACCCCTGCTTGGTCAGGAAGCACTGGAAAGAAGCAGGAATTAAGTCTATGGAGTCATCAATAGGTCTTGAGGAAAGCACTAGCACACATTTTCTTTCCTGTAGGTGCAGAGGCTGCCCCGACTTTGGGCACTGCCCTAGGTCCTCAGGGGTCACTGCTGGGTATCTGAGCTGGTTCCCCAAGCCCAGATACTCCATTTTATCTTCCTCCCAGGTGGCAGTGAGTTTTTGTGTCAGCAGTGCCCAGCTGGAAGCACAGAGGTGTCTCCAGAGACCCTGCCTGTAGCTAGAAAGCCAGAGAAATTGGAGCATGGCTCTGGCATGGGGCAGCCATGGAGCTCCTGTGCTCCATGGGCACAGCTGCTGTGCCAAGGCTTCTCATCCCACAGCACTGAGAGGGGCTGAGGAAAGGCTCTACCTGCAAACCCAGGAGCATTTCCAAGGCTTAGGCTCTTATTAGTTTTGTGTGAGCTTAGCCAGTGCTTTTTAACAGGCTTTTCTCCCCTATTAGTAATTGCCTCCTTCCTCCTGCTGTGGCATCTAATAATTACATCAAGCACAGCAGAGCCTGCAGCCCTGGGCCTTGGATGTGTCTGTCCAGCTCCTTTTTGTGCTAAAGAATCCAGAGCTTGGTTCTCCTGCCTTTTCTTTAAATAGAAGCTTAGCCCTGATGCTTAACCTGACCCTGTTTTTTTTTGTAAATGGAACACAGCAGTCAGGACAGCAGGCAACCACTGGATATTGTCAGAGAGCTTTGGGAAAGCATTTTAGTAGAAGAGACTTGATTTCTAGAATCCTTAGATTTCATGAAGGGGGGAGAGCAAGTCATTGATGATTTTGGTTTTCTTTACACTCCTCCCCCAAAACCATGTGCTAAGACACAGGAACTAGACAGAGAAACATCAAGGAACTTCCCCGGGCTGCCCTGCTGGGATGGATCCCGGCTCAAACCAGAATCACCCAGTGTCTTTCTGTGCTGCTGGAAGTCTCCTTTTATGTCTTTGAGCTGCTGTTCCTGGGGACTCGCTCGTACAGACAGTCGGGATCATCAAAGTGCTCTGAAATCAGCAGGAACAGCCCCAGGCCCCGGGCAGGGGTTTTGCTTTGGAGCCAAACACTGCTGGACCAGGCTCGTGTCAGGATAATGGGAAGGGACCCTGTTCCCCTGTCCTGTGGGAAGGGGGATCCAAGGGAAGTGTCACAGAGCAGGTGTCCTGCAGCCACAAAGCTGGGTGCTCAGGATCCATCCTCCCCTGCTTCACTTGCCATAAAGGGTGAGGGCTCTTGCAGTGGGATCAGGGATAAAATCAGTGGCTCAGGGGCCCTGAGGAAGCACAGAGTGCTGCTCCATGGAGCAGCACAGCTGCAGGAGGCAGGGAAGGCAGCCAGGCTCGTGTTACTGCCCAGCAGTGGTAATCCTGCCATTCCTTCTGTTATTCCTGTCAGCTATTCCAAATGCTTTTCCCCCTGCAGCAGCAGCCCTAGCTGAGGAATGCTGGAGGAAGAGTCTGCAGAGTTTCATCCCTACCAGCTGCCTTCCTCCCTCCTGCAGCTGAATTCCTGCATCAGGCTCCTGTCTCTACACTTCTGCTGGGGCAGGACAAAGCAAGGCACTGACTGCTCTGTCCAACCCAGCTCATGCAGAGCAGACCTGGAGTTGTAAATGGAAACGAGTTAAACATCTCCCAGCCTCATCTCAGAGCTTTAGGAACTGCCAGAAGCCTGAATAGCAATGGAAGAGCCTGGAAACCTGCTCTCCCCAGAAGGATCCGTGTGGGATGATGTTCAATGGGAAACTGATGCTCGTAGCTCACCTCTGTGAATATTTGGTGCTCCTGGGCTGAGGAGGAAAAGCTGCCAAGAGCCAGGGAGTTCCAACTTGCTCCCTTATGGATTATCCACCACCTCTCCTCTGCCCTGTGCTTTTGCTGAAGGGCTTCATGCTCATACACTGCATTTTGTAACTAATTCACTGACCTGCTGCAGCACTTAAAGTGATGAAGTGGATGCAGAATTCTACCTCTGTCCCTTGTTTCCAAGGCAACCATCTTCCCTTCCCTCTCCACAAGTGTCACACTTAATTTGTTCAGGCGCAGATCCGATTGCAGGAGTTCATAGCACGAGAGGGAAGGCACTTCCACCTTTTATTAGCCAAGGTTCAAATTAACCTGCTGGGCAGGGGTGTCCTCCTGCCCTCCCGGAGGCTGTTTGTGCCACCTTCCCCAGAGGGATCTCTGGGATGGTCTGGAATGCTGTGGTGTTCAAACCTGGGTATTGAACCCCTTGAAAAGCTGTGTGTGGTGCCACTGAAGGCTCCTTTGCAGGTGCTGACTGTGCTCCTGGACTCCTGTGCCTGTGTTTGAGGGAGGGAGAGAGGTTTCCCTGAGCTTTTGCTGCCCTGTGTGCACTTGAGGGCCCCATCCCTTCTCCATGGTGCTGGGCAGTGATTTTCCCTCGGCAGGACACAAAGAAACATTCCTCCTTTTTTCCCAAGGCACCTGGCTCTGCCTTCCTGCCCTCTGGCAGCCTGAAAAGGAATCTTTCCTTCTTTTACTCACGTTCTGCAAACCAGTTTTGTAGTGTGACATGTTAAAGGGATGTGAGTCTCTAGAACTCCTTGTAGGAGTCTGAGCCGCCACCATCACCTTTGGCCCCATCAACTGGGAGAAGCTGCTACTTTCTTACCTCTGCTTTTTCTGACATTGACTGAGGAGCCTGGACATCTCTTGATCCAGCAGGAGCTGGAGCAGTGATTACAGGGACACTGCTGGCATATTTTGCCTTTCCCTGGGACACTGTGCCTTCCACAATTGCCTGTGAGGGGACTGAGTTAAACTGGAACCCTGTTAGTTGCTGCTCATGGTGACAGTGACCTTCCAGTGAGCTCGAGGCCCTTACATGGCATCACAGGAGGTGGAGAATGGCTCATCCTGACCCTGGCTGGCAGGGCAGGAATCTGCAGCCTGGCATCTGGTGTCAGAGAGAATCACCCATGTACAAACCAAGAGCAAGCTGCAATGTTTGTGACCCAAATGGGAAGTGGATAGCTGGGAGTGTTGGAAAGCTGCAGCTGTGCTTACAGATTCTTAATTTAACCTTGCTTATACCATAACTTGAAAAGAGCAGAGAGAGGACTTGTGATGGGAGATCTGAGCTTGGGAGCTGCAAACCAGGCGGGCTCATTAAGCACTGGGCAACCCAGATTCCTCTTTTCCTTCAGTCCTTGACCCTTGCTGTGTTATCTCCCTGTGGCTGACAGCAGCTGTCTGGGCACCACTTGTGCCTGGCAGGATCACAATTAACACTTGTGTCACTGCTGACTGGGGCTTCTGAGCTTTGCAGGCGCCTCAAGGAGCTTGTGGAGTAGGAAGAAATAATCTCTTACTACTGCTGTCTTCACTCTGAAACGCTTCTTAGCCACTCCCAGCCCTTTGGAACAGAGATCAGAGAGGAATTTGCCTCTTCCATGGGATGTTATGGACAAGGGGCGCTTCTGAGATACCAGAAATCTTTTCTTCCCCCTCAGGGTTAAGGCAGCCACCACAAGCACCAGGTAACCATATGTGTGCAAGTGGAGTTAGCTCAGAAAACATCCCTGAAACTGGGAGTAACTGGTGAAATGGGGCACTCATCAGCAGAGCTCTGACCCAGCTGGTGATTTGGCTTGGTAGGAGGGGCTTTATCTCATCACCATCACTGCTCAGGAGTTGCTGTTTTCTGGCTCAGTCGGTGGCCAGTGGTTTCCCAAAGCAGATCAGGGAGTTACTGCAGCCAGTGGTCCTCAGCTGAAGAGCAAATCTTCATGAACAACCTCCAGTACCAGTGCAGAGAGCGGAATGTCTGTCCCTGCTGGAAAATCCTTGCCAGGAAATACTCCGCTACTCTGCACAGAATTGCTTGAGGCTCCTTCCAAGAGGTCTTTGATTTTTCTTAGAACTTCAATGGATTTCTCTTCTCACTCTCTATCCTCATTACCATATATGCATATGCAAGTGTTTGAAATCACCTCCCGGAGGATGGAAGCATAATGACTGGAGTACAGTGATTCAGGTTTCTGCTGCTAATAAAAACCTATTTTTACTCTCCTGGTAAGTAGGACAGGAGGGGAGAGTGAGGCAGAGCTGAAATACAGCAAAACAAAACCCCCAGTTGCTGTAGGCTTCCAGGCTTTTTCCCTTTAGAATTCTCCTTTTAACAGCAGTCATTCTGATCTTATTTGTCCTGGATATTCCCTTCTCCCGAGGTCTCTGGTGTTGAGTTTGTATCCCTCAAGACCCAGTGCCCCTGGCAAAACCAGCTGGTGGCTGTTGGTTCCTCTCTCCCTGTGCTGATGGTCCTTCCAGGCCAGATCAGCCCAGGATGGATTTGCTGTCTTGGCAGTTGCTTCCTCAATGAGCACAGTCTCCCAAGGAAGGGAAATCAAATGATCCAATTAGGAGTGCTGTATGCCACACACGTCACCAAGGAACCCATCCAAGGAAGCCATCCCTGGGATCTCTGAAGAGCCACGGGCCTAAGTCAACTTAGGCTGGTCCTGCTCCCTTTGTGCCAGTCTGGCAGCTGGGATGGGCTTTGCTCCACTCCTGTAGTGCCACTTCAGGGACAGAGGTGGCATTTTCCAGCTGAGAACTGCAGCAGATCCTGTCCCTCCCCTCAAACCCCTGCTTTCTCCCTGCTAACAAGGCACTGCCTGACTCCCAGAGCTGCAGCCTGGCTCCAAAACTCCATCACTGCAGAGAAACCAATGTAAAGATGCTGATTGTGAAGCAATTTCTGCATAAGAGGTCACCCCTCCCTTGAATCCTGCCTAATTTGTCCCAGTAGCTGCATTTCCATTTATCTCCTTACTCGGTGCTTTTGCTGGTAGTTTTGTGAGAATCCCACTTTTTTTTTGGGCCGACTGTCAAAGCAGCGTAAGACTAGAACAAAATGATAATTACAGCTCTGCGCAGGAGGTGCCTTCAGCCTGCCTTCCTGAAAGGAATTTGGAACTGGGGTGATAAAAACCAGATGGCTCAGGTTGGTTGAGAGCTCTTGGGCTGGCTCAGGCCCTCCTCCGTGGTTGGAGGCCAGGAGTTGCTGGATGCCAACTTTGGAGTGGGAACCACTTGTGTCCCATCAGGCTTGTGTGGGCTGGAAAGGTGTGTTAGGGGGTCTGCAGGAACTTCTGTTCCCACCTGCACTGAGGGGATTGCTGGGAGTGTGGAGGCTCCAGCAGCACTTCCAGGAAACTTTGGGTGCCCACATCCAGCAGTGGGAGATGTCCCAGAGACAGTCTGGAGTCAGAGCCCCGCTCTGGGAGTACGATGAAAACCTAAGAGGTTTATCCCATCTGGCTCTGGGATGCTGCTGGGAAGCAGCCTGCTGGATTCCTGATCTGATTAAGAACAGCTTTTGGAGCCGATATCCTTTCCTGACCAGATGGGGTTTAGTGGTGATAGGAGTCCCTTGAGACAGAGGGGGATAAAAAGATGAAGTAGAAACGTTTCTACTGTGGCCTTGGTGCAAACTGGGGTTTAGAGGAAGCTCCTGCAGTAATTGCCCCTCTCCTCAGGCTGGGACCCTGCAAACTGCTGTCTGTTGGATTGGATCAGCTTCAGGACAGGCGAAGTTTCCTTTGGGAAAAGGAAACTTTCCTTTGGGCTGGAGCTGGTGATGGAGAGAATGTTCCTGAGCTCTGTGTCCAGGCCCTGAGCTGCCCCCTGTGCCTGTCCCCCCTGTCCCACCCCAGCGTGACTCCAACACTGTGCAGACCCATTCGTTCCTGTTCACCTGCCAAAGCTCCTGGGTGGAGCACACACCTGTCAATATTGGGGTGGGATGGGGCCATCTCAGTGTGGAGGGCCCCTCTGTGCCTGGTGCACTGACCCAGCTCTGCCCTGGGGCTCTTTGCAGCTGGTTTCGGAAGAAACACGCTCAGGCAGAGGCGCTGGTGCCGATCCCGCCCAGCCCCGAGACGAAGGACAGGTGGAGGAGCATGACGGCGGTGCCTTACCTGGAAGATCTGCATGGCTACAATGAGGAAGAGGACGATGAATTGTATGACATTGAAGATGATATCATCTACACTCAGGACTTCACAGTACCAGGTAGGGGCAAACGGTGCTGTGATGGGCAGGGCAGAAGTGGTTGGGGGTTTTTTTGTTGTCTGTTTAAAGCTTTTTGGGAAAGGTGTCGAGGTCTGGATAATCCTTTCAGCAGAGGAGGAGAGTATTGGTTATGGAGTGGTGTGAGTGAGCCGTGGTGCTCTGGATGCCTTGGTCCTTGATTTGATCAACCAGGATGCCCCTCCTTGTGTTGTCCTTGTGCCAGCTTCCTCCCTTCTCCCAGGAACAGCTGCTGCTGGACTCTGCTGTTCAGCACAGTTAATTGTTTAGGCCAATTTTGCTAGAATGAGTTATTTGGAAGCAGAGCCCTGAAATGACTCTATGTTCATGGATACGTGACACACCTGGGGTGTCTCCAGGTGCCTGGTCCCAGCCTGGCCTGTCCTGGTGCTCCCCAGATCTCTGTCTGTCCCAGGACTGAGGGATCACCTCCAGAGCAGTGACACCAGCAATTACACCCTCCTCATGCAAACAGCAACATTTAAACCCAAATCAGAGCTGTCGTGGCTGATGACAGGCAGATTACTGGGAGATCTTTAAAGTTGTCTGTATAATTTGTTGCTGTTTCAGAGGGATTAGAGACCTAAAGGGTGAGAGGAGTTTGGGAACTGAGGTGGGAAGTGCAGGTGCAGTGTTTGCGGTGGTCAGGAATCCCCTCAGCACTGGGAACATGCTCATGGGAGGAACAAGGTGAAGAGGGTCCCAGCACGGGGGCTTGGTGGGTTTGTGTGGTGTTGCAGAGGGAATAAATGTGAATTTTTTCCCCCGAGTCTTCCTGCAGGATCCCTTTGAACCTGCTCAGTGTTACATCTCTAACAGTGATGCCATGTTAAAATATAAATTAAAACCCCTTTGTACATGAGGGATCAGTTCAGCTGTGGCTCTGCTGGGCAGTGAGAGCAGGAGTGTGAATGACTCATAGGTGGGGGTGGGTGTTGGGTTTGGTGGGGGGGGAAGAGGGAACCTCATTAAATCCTGTGTTCTTCAGAGGAAGAAGGGGCTTTGAGAAAGTGCTTTCATTTTTAAAGGGTTATTTAAAGATTTATGCAGCTCTGTGGGGAGATGTAAATTTTCCAAGCCCCTGGTTCAAGCGGTGTTAAACATCCCATCCAAAGGACGTGCTGAGGAGAGGATGGAGAGGATGGAGGAGAGGATGGCTGTGGCCTGGAGGCAGGATCCTTGTGTGCAGTGAAGGGATGTGAATGTCCTGCTCGGTGCTTTTGTGCTGCCTCTCAGGTTTAGTGGCCGAGCTCTGCTCTTTCCTCCCCTACATTAACCCCTCCTTCCGCAGCCTCATTCTGCAGCGCCTGCTCCTGGATTTTTCAGTCTGAGGCTGGGAAATACAGCTAGGGCTGGAATCTTTGAGCCAAGCCTGCTGCTCAGGAAGGTGCATTCCTGGCTGCTCACAGCGCCTGCATGCTCAGTCTGACAAACAGCAATTCAAAACCTCTTCGTGGTGTTGTTTTGAAACCTTTTTTGGTGCCTGAATGAGCTGGATGCGGAGCCATTAAGAATGTGAGGGGTGGCAGGGATGAGCAGCCACGTTCCCGGTGCCTCTCTCAGCCCTCCCTTTATTTATCATATTTTTAGCCCTGCTCGTGGTGAGGGTGAGGTGGGCAGGAGCTGCTGGGGCAGACGCAGCACTGGGTCAGCGGCTTCCGCGGGGGCAGCAGTTGCCAAGACTTCAGCCCATGCCGAATTTTTATTTTCATTAATTTGAACGTCAGCAACTGTCATTGGTGAAGGAGGTAAAATTAGCTCACGATTCACCTCCCTCCTTGGTATCCATAATAGACTCCCGGGACTGTGCTTTTGAAGCAGGGAAGGAGGGGAGGAGGGAAGAGTCACACAAAAGGCAAATGAGCTGTTTGGACAGATTCTTTTTTCCCTCCCCAGTCAGAAATGTTAATTGACTTGGCCCGAGTTCAGCCGAGGGAGGGGAAGGAGAAGTGTTCAGCTTGGCTCTGAATGGGGTTGTTTGAGGCTCTGCAGACGTGCTGGTGGGATGGAGGGATGGGAGGAAAAACCCAGAGCTCTGGGGAGTTGCTGCAGCCTGACCCCTGCGAGCTGCTCACCCTGAGCCTTTGTGGGAGCATCTCTGGGGGGCTCTGGAGGCAACCTGTCCCCCTCTTCTACAGCTTGAACCCCTCAGCCCTTTCCAACCATCACCCCTCCAGAGAGATTAGGTGCTGGTGGGATCAATAGCAGGACCGTGAGCTCTGTGCTCCCACTGTGCCAGTCACTGCCACAGCATGTCTGAGGCTCTGACACATACCCAGGGCACCCCCTCTGTCCCTGGGGGGGCTGAGGCACCCCCATCACCTCAGTCCCTTGTGGTGAGCCTGGCCACCACTGGCCTGAGCTTTGCTGCTCGGGGGTGCCAGGTCGGACAGCCCCTGGGAGTGCAGTGAGTGCCACCAGCTCTGGCAATGCCAGGGTTGGATGCCCAAAGCAAGTCAGTCCCATGGCAGGAGCACTCAGGTAAGTGGCCACAAGCCAGGAGCTGTGGCAATGCTCAGAACCATTGGAAGGGATATGGGGGCAGATCTAGGGGGAACCGATAGCATGTGTAACCCAGAATCATTTTCCTGCTCCCTGCCCGTTTTTGGAGGACCTGCACCAGTGCCAGGGGGGATGTGTTGAGGCACAGGGGTGCAAGCTGGACCCCTGCTCTGCCCCCCACCAAAGAAATATCTCTCCCACCACCCCCACGGGCCCCCCCCGACCCCCCAGCTCAGAGCAGTGGGGTGATGGTTGGCGCAAGCGGAGCTGACGTCCCGCCTGGCCTTGGTGGAGAAAGGATTGAGCATCCTTTAAAGAAAATTATACATAATCGTCTTACAGCCTTCACTTCCACTCAAACCTCTGAGTCATAACTGAAGGGCCCTGGAGCGTGACGTTCCTGCTGGAAGGAAATTGCCTCGGCTGGATCCGGTGGGGGGGTGCTGGGAGCCTGACGAAGCCTCTCCTCAGCCCTGTGCTGGGGGCTGCGCCGCCTTCCCGGTGGGAGCACCCTGGGATGCTCCGTGGCCACATCCCTGCGTCACTGCCTGGGTGAAGGGATGTGACCCGAGCCCTGGCCGTGGCAGCAGGAGATGCCTCTGGAAATGGCTCTTCACCTGCTGTGCTGAGTCACAGGGAGTGGAGGAGGGAGAGGGGCTGATGAGAAGCCCCCATCCCATCGGGGTGTCCCCTCAGGGGGTGGTGACACACCTGAGCCCTGGCCCTGCAAGAAGGGGCTGTGGTGCCCCATTCTGTAAACACACCCAGCCCCTGGGTACCCCAAAGTCAATGCCTGGGGCTGGGATCTGCATCCCCTTCTCCAGAGAAGGCAGGAGGAGGAGGAGGGGTGACTCCCTGCACTGCTGCCCTTTTGGTACCTGGAGGAGCTGGGCTGCTGCCTGGTAGTCCAGGGGGGCTCGGACACAGCCCAGTGGAGGAGGGGACACACTGTCCTTGTGGTCTGCCCCTGCCATGCCTGTGTGCTGGGAACCACCAGCTGCTGGGGGAATGGGGGTCAGATCGGTCCTTGGAGGGGAGGGAGATGCAGTCTCAGGCTTCCAGCCTTGCAGGACCCATGTTCAGGATCCCTCTCCTGTGCTCCTCAATAGCACAGGAACACGGATTTCCCACAGGAGCAGGATCCATCCTGGCTGCTGGAAAGGGCTGCTGCCCACCCCACTCACTGTGCCCGTTCCCTTGCAGGACAGGTGCCTGAGGAGGAGGCCGGGCAGAACGGGCAGAGCCGTGGCAAGGGGCTGCCCAAGGCTGTGTGCATGAACGGGACAGAGCCGGGGCAGCTGAGCACCAGGGCCAAGGGTGAGCGCCGGGCCAGCGCCTCCTCCAACCCCTCCCGCAAGGCCTGCTCTGCCAGCAGCAAGATCCGCAAGCTCTCCACCTGCAAACAGCAGTGAGCTCTGCCCAGGTACCGTGGGGGACCCTGGGGTCTGCCTGAAGAAGTGGGGAGGACCCTGGGGGGCTACCTGAGGAAGTGGGGAGGACCCTGGGGGGCTGCCTGAGGAAAGGGAGGGACATCTGAGCCTGCCCCAGCTATGGGCACTGGGAGGGAGCTTGAGAGGTGTTTTGTGGTCTGGGTCCTGAGCATCCCCCTGCAAGGGTCCCTGGCACCCAGAGCCTGGATCCCCTATGGTGTTGGGGAGTGCAGAGCACAGTGGAGACGACTCATGCCCTGCTCTGCCTGCCTGGCTCTGCACTGTTACCTCTTGCAGGGTGTTGCCCCATCAGGCAAGAGCTGCTTCCATGACCCATCTCGCCTCCTGGGCTGCAGCCAGGCTGTGTAGTGACACCCCTTTTCCTTGGCATCAGAATGCCCATGCTCTGCTCCTGGCCTCACCACCCTCCTGGATTTGGGGAGCACAGAGGAGCTGGGATGCTGAGCCCTGGGCTGTCCCCAGAGAGGCCCCCATGGGACCTGCCCCTGGCCCTGGGGGTGGCTGTGTCACCCATGGCCAGGACACTGCTTTGCCCAAGCCCCTTCCCCTCCTGGGGGAAGCTGAGCCCCCTCCCTTCTTCCCTGCCTCCTTCCGGCTCCTTCCTCCCCGGCTCCAAGCCCTGTCCCCTCCTTCCCACCCCTCATTCATAACGGAGCCAGCAGTGACTCATGTTCAGCCTCATCCGCCCCCGGCCTCATGCTCGTCACAGCGCTGCTGGGGCTGAGCTCTGTTATCTCCTGGATCACGACCAGCTTTGTGGTGTGAAAAAAGCCCGAAATAAAAGCCGGATCCTCCCCCTGCAGCTGTCAGGGGCCCGTGGCAGCTCCATCTTTAATTCATGGGGGCAGTGAGTCACCTGTGCAGGGAGTCGATGCAGCCAGAGCCTGGGATGGGGCTCCCCGGGACTTGCTGCTCCTCCTGTCCCTTCCCACTGCCCGGCCTGGGGGTTCCGAGGATGCTGCTGGAAGGGGAAGGTCTGTGCAGGTCTGCCTGAGCCTGGTGGGGTCACTGCCTTAAAACCTTCAGAAGTAAGGGAGCACTCCCTTCCTTGGCATAAAGGACATTCCTTGGTGTCATTTTCCTCTTGGGGTTTTGTTCCTTGGCTTCGGGGCAGGTCTGGGCTCACCTGGCTGAGGGACCAGGTGCTGTGTGAGCCCCCCCCCAACCCTCCAGAGAGAGCACAGGGACCCCAGGCCCCCTCTCCCTCTGCAGGGACCCCTCACTCTCATCCCAGGGTGCTGCCAGGAGCCCCAGTGCAGGGTGTGACTTGCTCACAGTCAGGAGCAGAGCCTGCACCCCAAATTCGGCACCCCTTGCCCTCCCTCACCCCCTTCTCTCTGTTCTCCCCACAGCATCCCCGGGCTCGGGCCTGCGTCCCCTCTCCTCGCCCCAGCTCTGCCTCTCTCCTGGGACTGGACTGTGCTTGCGATCCAAAAAGAAACCAGAGGAAACCAACCAAGGACCCCCTTTCCCTCCCTGTGCCCCCTGCTCCGACCAGCATCAGGACCCGAAGCTGTGGTGGCCGGACTCCCCAGGCACCTGGAAGTTGAACTTTGCAGCTGCCAGGACGCTGCCCCCGCCCCAATCACTCTTTGCCAATCAAGACACTGATTCTGTTTTTAATTTTGCGATGGGAAAGGTGGGATGAGGGGCCGGGGGGGTGGGACCTGCCCCCCCTGCCGGGCCCCCCCGGCCGTGTAGAGTCGTGCAAAGCCATTGCCGTGCACTTTATGTTTTAGACTACTGTTATATATTATATATTTTCCTCTTTTTTTTTTTTCTTTTTTTTTTTTGGTTGTTTTGTTTATATTTGCGGTATATTTAGAGATTCCTACACATCGTGATGTGTTAAAATAAACCAGATGAGGAAAAAAAAAAAAAAACAGGTATTAAGACAAAGCAGAATTCTATTACACCTGCATGCTGCACAGGGGCTCGGAGGGGCTCAGGAGGGAACAGGGCCTGGGAAGGGCTTGGGGCTCAAAAGGGAACAAGGCCTGGGAAAGGCTCAGGGCTCAGAAGGGATCAAGGCCTGCAAAGGGTTCATAGCTTGGAAGGGATCGGGGCTCAGAAGGGATGGGGGTGCTGGCAGCCACTCGGCTCCTCTTTCTCTCTTTTTTTTCCCTTTTTTTTTTTTTTTAAAGAAAAATAAAGTGAAAACAGCAGGTGGGTTTCATGTCCTTCCTCCTGCAGCAGGTGGGGTCACGACCAGCCCCTCTTCCTCCTTTTCCTTTGGGGAGGGCACAGCCCCCCCAGGCAAACCCTGCTCTCATGGGGCCAGGCCAGGCCCAGAGCCCCCCTTGCCCCAAACCCCCCCCACACCACCAGCACCATCCCGAAGCAGAAGGTAAGAAACAAGCTCAGAGATGTCACAGTCGGTTGGTTTTGGTTTTTTGTCCTTTGTTTATAGACTTAAAAACGCAGGGTTGATGGAGGGAGGGCTTTGGGCAGAGCCTGCGCAGAGGGAAGGGGCGACCCGGCCTCTACTCACATGCAATGGGGGTTTGGGGGGGCCCTGCCTGTCCCCTCCCCTGCTGCCGAGTCCCAGGTGCCACAGCTGGGGCTGGGCTGAGGTGAGGTTGGTTTTCTTTTTCACCCATCCTTTGAAACACAAATAAAAACCCAATAAAAAGCAAACCCCACCCCAGAGCAGCAGCCGCCTCTGTAAAAATCAATAAATATCCTCCGGGCGCCTCGAGCCCCTGGGGAGGGTGGGAGGCACTGGGGGTCACCCACAGCGTGCACTGGGGACCCTGTGCTGTGCTCTCACCCTGTACCCCCACCTGGGCAGCCCCAACCCCTCCAGGGGGTATTTATGGGGCCCCCAGGGCCGGTCCTGCCCACCCCAGCCCTTGGGCTGCCACTGCAGGACCCCCAGCTCACCTGTGGCCCCAGGGGGGTGCACGAGTCCCTCGAGCATCCCCCTGCCTCAGACCCCCTGCTTCCAGTTTAGATCCCAGGCTCCCTGCGGAACTGGGGGGTGTGTGGGTTTGAGGAGGTGACTCCCCCCTCCCCAAACTAACCCCCCATGCCAGGGTGGCACCGCAGCATCCCCCGGCAGAGGGGACACCCAGCTCCAGCCCCTTCCTGGCGGGGACATTCCTGGCCGGAGGAGAGGCTTATTGCTTGTAAAACCACGGAGAGAGAGAGGAGAGCGGAGCTGGCTCAGGGCTCTGCCAGGGGGCTCACTGAGGTGGGGGGGTTCAGCAAAGTCCCTTGGCGCTGACCCCTGGCCAATGCTCAGCTCCTCCTCTGTGCCCCAACCCCTGGGGCACCCCCAGCCCGGGCCCTTCACCAGCACCTCGCTCCCAGTAGCCAGGGGGCTCGGCCACCCCACGCTACCGGACCCCCGTGGTGGGGGATACAGCCAGGGGACCCCACATGCCCTCCTGGCCTTCCCGGGCCGGGACACCCTTCCCGCAGGGCACCGGGCACCGGGCTGGTCCCCACACCGGCAGCAGGAGGGGATGGAGCCCCGAACCCTGGTGGGGGCCAAGTCCCCCTGTGCCAGGGTCTCTCCCCGTCGTGCTGGACCTAGACCGGGCTGTGGTCGGGGGGGGCATCGCTGGCCGCCACAGCCACTGCGGGCTCGGGGGTCTCCCCCGCTCTCCTCAGGTGCCCATAGAGCCTCTCCTCCAGGCCACCGGTGATCTTGTCCATCAGCTCCGAGCCAGAGCCAAGCCCCAGGCACCTCCCGGGGCTGGGGCAGTCGCCGTCCTCGGGGGGCTCAGAGCCAGCCTTGGGCTCCGGGGCCGCCTCGCCGGGCTCTTCCACAATCACTTGGATCTCGGGGTCGGGCAACGCCGGGGCAGGAGGGACCCCATCGGCCGCCTCTGCCGCCTCCTCGTCCCCGGCGCTGACGATGCGGGGCAGGGGGCTGTGGAAGCGGGCGTCCAGGGGGTAGTTGGCGCTGTCTCCGCGTCGCAGGGGTGTTCGGTGCCGCTCCAGCGCCGGGTACCGCACGCCGGGGTCGCTGAACTGCTTGGCGTGCTGCCACTGCTTGCGCAGGTGGGTGCGGGAGCGGTGCTTGCCCCGCAGCGGAGACTCGTCGAACTGGGGGTCGTGGCGCACGAAGGCGTTGAACAGCGCGTCCGTCTTCTCGTCGATGCTGTAATCCCGCCGGGGCAGCGCCTCCCGCCCCGCCAACATCTGCCCGTACGGCGACCAGGCCAGGGGGCTGTGGGGACGGAGGTGCCCCCCGCCCGCTGCGCCCAGGGCCGTGCTCCCCCCATCTTCATCCTCCTCTTCTTCTTCCTCCTCCTCCTCCTCCTCCTCCGGCGGCTCCCGGCCCTCGAAGCTCTCGAAGATGGTTCCTTTCCGCCCGGCGCTGGTGAAGCAGATGCGCTTCTCCGACGCCGTCTGGTCCTTGGGGGGCCCCTCCTCGCCCCCCCGGCTCGGCGCCTCGATGGAGGCGTACCCGCTGTCCATCTGCAGCAGCTTGCGGGTGCCGGGCTCCGACTCCTCCGTCTTGGACCGAGCCCAGAACTTCTCCTCGGGGCCTTCGGCCTCATCCAGGGAGGAGGAGGGGCAGGGGGCCACGCCGCTGGCCGAGGAGACGCTGTCCCCGCCGTCGCTGCGCACCGAGTCCTGGTCATTGCTGCGCTCCGAGGCCGCGTACAGCTCCAGCGAGGCGCGCAGGCTCCAGATGTCGTGGTAGGCGCTGGGCTGCTCGGAGCCTTCGGCCTCGCCGGGGCTGCCCGCGCCCCCCTCGCCTGGCTCTAGCCTGTGGGCACCACCCCGGTGTCACGGCAGGGGCAGGACGGTCCCAGCTGGCAGCGGGCAGGGAACCAGCCCGGCCCCTGCAGGCTCCGCAGTCATGCCATGGTGCCACCCGGTCCCCCATGCTGTCCCCAGCACCCTGCCCATGCCCCAACACACCCTCCTCATCACCAGCTCCCCCCAGACCCCGTTGCCCCACCAAAGCCACACCAAGGTTGGGAGCCCCCCATGCCCGGGGCACCACGGGGTCCCTCGGTGCCTTCCCAGTGCCCGGCTCACCCGTCCCCATCCCCTCTTATCTACTGAAAAATACCTGCCGAGAGAGGGTGGGGGGCTGGTGGGGGAGGGCAGGAAGGGGCCCCCCGCGGGGTGGAAGGCCACGTCGTCGGTGTGGGCGATGTACTGGATGATGTCAGTCTGGTGGGGGTCCCGGTCCTCCTGGTCCATGCTCTCGCTGGCCGCCCGCTGCCGCTGGAACTGCCGGCGCTTGGGGGACCCTGGGGGCGCAGGGCAGAGCTGGGGGGACAGTCCCATCCGGCACCACGAGCCCCCTGCCCACGTGTGTCCACCCACCCCTCGCAGCCCCGCGGGGCCCCCGCTGTCCCCCCACCTCTGGTGTCCAGGCTGGACGCCCGCTGGGTGCTCTCCAGCTTCCACTTCTTGATCCTGAAGTAGGGGCTGGCCCCGTCCAGGCTGGCGTGGCGGCGCAGGCGGGTGAAGAACTGCAGGACGGTGCCCTGGGGGGGGACCGGGGGGGGCTCCCCGGGGCTGGCACTGCCCACCCCAGCTGCCTTCCCACTCCTGGGTGCTGCTGCAAACTGGGAGTGTGGGGGTGCCGTGAGTGCCCGCTCGGCCCCACGTGTGGCCCACCCCGGCCCCCCCCGTATCCCACTCAGCTCCTTTGTCCGCTCTGCCGAGCTGGGCTGCAGCAGCAGATGCACAAATGTCCCCCGGGGCAGGGACGGGGTGCAGGGAAGGGGGGGAAGAGCCTGTTTCTTGTTGGATGCCCATGTCTCTGCCCAGAGCTCTGGCACGGAGTGGGGGGGCAGGGCTGGGATCTCCAGGAGCAGGGAGGGAGCAGGAAAGAACCACTGGGGCTGCCAAGGCTGGGGAGCCCCTTTCCCTGCCTGGTCCCAGCCCCCCACCCTGGCACTCACCGAGGGGCCCTCCCCGGAGTCGGAGGAGGCAGCCGGGCTGGCCTCTGTGAAGCTGGTGTCCACAGTGGAGTTGTAGGTGTCCCCAGGCAGGGCAGAGCTGGGGCCCACGGCATGGCTGGGGAGCACCGGCTGGGGCAGGGCCCCTGCGGGGGGCTGCAAGGCAGAGCGTGCTCAGGGGGTCTGCATGAGGGTGGGGACCAGGAGGAGCCCCCGCACCCCAGGACCTCCCGATCCCCACTTCCAGCAATGCTCTGAGACTCCCAACCCGGGTCCAGCGGTGCCCCCTTGGTGTGCTGCAACATGTCTGGCCCCCCTGGCCCCCCATGCCCTACTGGTGCCCAGGGCACTGGGGGCTCACCTGGAAGATGGCGAGGCCGGGCTTGGGCGGGGGCAGGCGGGGGGTCATGGCCAGGCTGTTCTCGCTGGACTCACACTCATGGATGGTGACAATCTTGAGGGCGGGTGGCGGGAGGTGCAGGTGGGTGAGGCGAGCGTTCTTCAGGTGGTGGAAGTCCCCCTCTGTCAGCGTGTACCTGTGGGACAGCCGGGTTAGGAAGGGCAGCCCCAGCCCCCCCAGGTCCCCCCGGTCCTGAGCTTCACCTCCTCCCCTTCTCCTGGGTCTTCTTGCTCTGGTCAAAGAGCGCTGCCTCGTTGAAGGAGACACGGCGGGCAGTGGAGGAGCTGGAGGACAGGAATCGCTCGCTCTCCGCATCCCGGTAGCTGGAGGATGACAGGCACTCGGGGTCCTCCCCTTTGACAGTGATATCTGTGGAGAAGGGGGTCAGCCACCAGCTCTCCCTGGCGTGGTGAACCCCAGATTCCTCAGCTGGGGCCTGGCAAACTTGCTGCACTCAATGGCCCTGATGCCAGCCCAGAATTCCCTGCTCCCAGCAGCTAGTTCCACTCCACAGCAAGGAACTGACAGTGGAGGGCCCAAGAGCTGCCTTACCCCCACTCCCGGAGCTGGGGATGCTGCTGGGGGGGCTGGCAGGTCACCCTGGCACCCTGGGCACTCACCCTGCGCTGGCTGTGAGTCATCCAGGTAAGTGGTGTTGGTTTTCTCAGGGTCATCGCTGGCTCTGGGGGGAGGGATGAGGGTCAGCAGTGCCCATGCCAGCCCCGTTGCCCCTCGCACAGTGCCACACACCACGGGGACAGCGGCATCACCCCACGCCCACCTGGAGTGCCGGCGGTCAGCCTCGCAGCAGCGCCGGCAGATGATCAGGATGCCCGAGAGCAGGACCAGGGTGCCCCCGATGAAGATGGAGAGCAGGGCGAGGAGCAGCACGTACCCATCCTGGGGGGACACCTCGCCGGGCACCGCCTGCCCAGGGCCCAGGGGCTGAGCCGGGAGGGGGGGACATGCTGGGAGACCCCAGCCCACCCCAAACCTGCCCCCGCCGTGCTGACGCCAGCACTGCTCCCCAGAGCTGCTGAGCATCCCCCCCTCCGCCGCCCCCGGGCCCTGCCTGCACCAAGGCAACAGCAGCCGGGGGGGCTGAGCCGCCCGCGGCCCCCGCGCCGAGCGGGAGTGGGGATGGGGATGGGACAGGGACTGGGATGGGGACAGGACCCCCAGTCCTGCCCCACCACGGTGGTCAGTGCTCCCAGACCCCAGCAGGGGAAAAGGGGCTGATCCAAGAGCATCCCCCAGACCCCCCAGCACCCAGAGCATCCCGGGGGTGTGCAGGGCACAGAGAGGTGTCACCCACCCCCAGGGCTGGAAGAGCAGGGGGTGACAGCGGGGCTGCTGCCTTCCCCAGCCCCATGGCAGCCACGAGAGCCCCACGGCTCCCAAGGAGCATCCCCCCCGCTCCCGCGGGACCCCGAGGCCGGCGGCGTGGGCAGGGGCGGGAGGGACGGGCAGGGGCTGCAGGGACAGGCAGGGACAGGCAGGGACAGGCAGGACTCACTGTGGCGCTCTCGGTCGCGTTGTCCCAGGGTGTTGGGTCATCGCTCATGGTCCGTCCCGGCCCGAGGGTGTCCTGGTGCGGGGGGAGACAGAGGGAGGCACCGGCCGGGGCGGTGGGGCCGGGCCGGGGGCGGCGGCGGCGGCTCCTGCCCCGGCCCCTGCCCGGCACCGCGGTGCGGAGCTGCCGGGAGGGACGGGGCGGGAGGGACCGGGATGGAGAGATGGAGGGAGGGATGGAGGGAGGGACCGGGATGAAGGGATGAAGGGAGGGTGTGCTCAGGGGGAGGATGAAGGGATGGAGGGTGTGGTCAGGAGGGAAGCAGGGATGGAGGGATGGGGAGGAGGGGGCAGGACCGCTGCCCCTCCCCGAGGAGCCCCTCGCCCCCGCCGGCCACAGCCACCCCCCGCGCCCAGCCCCCGGACTGGCGTGGGAGAAGCCCCCGGAGAGCGGCCGCGCTCCCCACGTCTGGCTGGGGCCGGAGCCCCCAAAGGGTGGCCAGTGCCGGTGGTCAGAGCTGGCCCGAGGCGGGGCTGCCCCTGCCCCGGTTCCGGGGTGACACCGCGCTGCCGTCCCCGGGGAGCCAAGGGGCCGGAGGCAGCCCCAGCCCCGCAGCCGGAGGGGTCGGGACTGCCGGGGGACCCCCAACCCCCCCGGAGCGCTGGGGGCAGCCGGCAGGGAAGGGGGGCAGGTGGCCGCCCCACGGCTCGTGGCGTGGGTGTCGCCGGAGAGCGACGGGTGACGCTCGTGAGTCATCCCGAGAGCGGCTCCGTCACCGGGCTGTCCGTGCGGGGGGGACACCGAGGGGCCGGGGGGGACGGGCCGAGCTCCCGAGGGGCGAGAGCCACAAGGGGCAGGGGTCCCACAGCCCTCGGCGGCATCGGCCCCGCGGTCCTTGGGCACCCGACGGGGACCTCGTCACCCTCCCGATGGGTCGGGGGGCTCTTCGCGGGGGCTGCCGAGTTCCAGCTCCCGCTGCGGGTCCCTGTGTCCCCTCCGTGTGTCCCCGCCGTGTGTCCCCTCCGTGCGTCCCCTCCGTGTGTCCCCGGGCTGCTGGAGGGGCTGAGGTTGAGCTGGGTGGGCGATGCTGGTGTCGGGAACCCCCAGAATGGGCAGGGGTGGGTGATGCTGGTGCTGGGGACCCCCGGAGCGGGCAGGGGTGGGCACTTGGAAACGGCTCAGAATTAGGTCAGTGAAAAATGTGAATGGAGCTCGTGAAGGGGTGGGGACTGTCACTCGTGGGGACAGCACAGCGCTGGCCGTGTCGCAGCTGGCACCGAGGGACGGTGATGGCTGGGGGCAGCCCTGGCACGGGTCAGGGCACGAACCCCTTAGTGGGGGTATCGGGATGTTTAGGGGGACATCTCCGGGGGCAGAGCCCCCCCTGCCCACACTGGCTCTCGGGGCACCTCTGGCATCTCCGATGGGAGGATGGTGTGATGTAGCACGGGGTGAGGGGACTCACCCCGCGCCCCCCGGGACAAGACAAGGAGGGGGTCACTCCAGAGACCTCCAGTGTGCCGGGGGCGTGGGGGGACCCCGGGCCTGGCAGGGGGGGACCCCGGGCCAGAGACTGCGGCTCCCCGCGGGACGGGGGCCCCAGGGGCGGGATCCCTGCGGGGCATCCTCAGGCCCGAGGCGGGGGGCGCGGGGGGCCGGGGGCAGCTGGAAGAATGTCCCTCCTGTTCCCCATCATGGAGGAATCCCGTCTCCATGGCGACCCAGCAGGAACAGGATGGCCATTGTCTGGAGGAGGGGGCCGGTCCCCGGGCTGTCCCCCCGTAGGGGGACACGGGGCGGGACCCGGGGTCGCCGGTGGTGCCCAGGGCGGGGGCTCGGGGCCGGGGGACCCCGGTGCTGCCGCGCCCCCGCACGTGGGAGGGGGTGCGGGGGGGCGTGGCGGGGCTGTGCCCCACGCGTGTGCGACCCACGGGGCCCGGTTGGGCCGGGGCTGGGCTGGGGGCGTGGGGGGACCCGCTCTGTCCCCCCTGGCTGCACCTCCTGCCCCTGCCTGGTGACGGGGATGCAGGCAGGGATGTGGGGCGGGGATGGAGGCAGGGATGCGGGATGCAATCGGGGATGCGGGATGGGATGCAGGAAGGGATGCAGGCAAGGATGCGGGACAGGGATGCGGGATGCAGGCACGGCTGCGGGATGGGATGCGGGATGCAGGCAGGGATGTGGGGCAGGGATGCGGGATGGAGGCAGGGATGCAGGCAGGGCTGGTGACAGCGCTGGTGACAGCGAGGCAGGAGCCCCGGGGACCTCCACGCGCGGTGGGACGTGATGGTCTCCCCTCGGCCGGGCCGGCTCCGTGTGTCGCGATAGGGGCTGTCGCGAGGCGGCGGAGCCAGACACTCACCTACAACCGAGACCGGGGCTCCATCGCCGCCGCTGCGCTCGGTGCGGCGGGGCGGCCCCGGGATTTATGAATGAACCGGAGCCGCCCCCGCGCGGCGCGGGCGTCACGTGGGGACAGGGGCTGCCCCAGCCCTGCCTGTACCCCTGCCTGCCTGTACCCCTGCCTGCCCCACGGCCTTGCCTATACCCCTGCCTGCCCCCCTGCCTGCCCCACAGCCATGACTGCACCCCTGCCTGCACACGCTCTGCCTGCACCATAGCCCTGCCTGTACCACCCTGCCTGCACCAGCCCTGCCTGCACCAGCCCTGCCTGTACCACCCTGCCTGCCCCAGCCCTGCCTGTACCCCTGCCTGCCCCTCTGCCTCCCTCACCCCGCCTGTACCCCTGCCTGCACCTCTGCCT
>JAWWEE010000075.1:1954403-1972464 GCA_035221455.1 Xenops minutus | reverse complement strand
ACCCCTGCCTGCACCTCGGCCGGCCGCAGCCTGCCTGTCCCCCTGGCTGCCCCTCTGCCTGCCCCAGCCCTGCCTGTCCCCCTGCCTGACCCTCTGCCTTCCCCAGCCCTGCCTGTACCCCTGCCTGCACCCCTGCCCGCCCCAGCCCTGCCGGTGCCCCTACCTGTCCCACACCCCTGCCTGCATCCCGCTCCCACCTCCCTATGTCCATCCCCGCCCCACCTCGCTGCCCCACAGCCCCCGATCGTGCCGGGGGTGCAGCAGCCCCTCGGTGCGGGACATCTCCCCGCACCGCACCCCACCAACACCGCACCACGCCGCTGCCCTCTGCGGCCGCGCGGGACTACAACTCCCATGAGCCCTCGCGGCCCGCCGCAGCACCACCCCCGCGCCCGGCGCCGCGCGGGGCACGCCGGGAGCTGTGGTCCGGCGCCGTCCCGCCCTGCCCCGCACCGCCGCCGCCATGGCCGCGATGTTCCGCTCCCGCCGCCTGCTCCGCCTCGCCCGCCCCGCGCTGCTCCCACCGCTCGCCCGCGGCTACGCCGAGCCCGCCGGGGGCCCCGCCGCCATGGCCTTCACCTTCGCCTCGCCCACACAGGTACCCCCGGCCCCGGCCCCGGCCCCGCACCGCCGGCCGTCCCGCTGTCGCCGCCGCGCCGTGCGGGGCTCGCTGCGGGCTCGGGGCGCGCAGGCCGCGGGCGGTGCTGCCGCCCCCTCCCCGCGGGGCTGCCGGGACCCCCGGCCCGGGACACGGCGGGGCCTGCGGCGCTGCGGGACGGGCCGTCCCCGCACTGACCTTGGCCCTGACCTCGGGCCGGCCCCGGCCCTTCCAGACCCGGCCCCGGCCTTGGCCTTTCCTTGGCCTTTCCCGGCCCTTCCAGACCCGGCCCCGGCCCTTCCAGCCCCGGTCCTGGCTCTCCCATCCTCAGTCCTGGTTCTCCCAGCCCCATCCCCGGCCCTTCCAGCCCCGTCCCCGCTCCTGGCTCTTTCAGCCCCGGTCCCATCTCCAGCTCTTCTATCCCCGGCCCCGGCTCTTCCAGCATCATCCCCAGCTCTTCCAGTCCCATCCCCGGCCCTGGCCTTTCCTGGCTCTCCCAGCCCCATCCCTGCTCCTGGCCCTTCCAGTCCCATCCCCTGCTCTGGCCCTTCCAGTCCCATCCCCTGCTCCTGGCCCTTCCAGCCCCATCCCCGGCCTTGGCCTTTCCTGGCCCTTCCATCCCCGGTCTCGGCTCTCCCATCCCCATCCCTGCTCCTGGCTCTTCCAGCCCCACAGAGGGTCACAGCCAGTCTGCCCCCACTATCCCCGGGGCAGGGCACGGGCACAGGGACAGCCCAGCTGCAGCAGGGACAGTAACTTGGGGCTCCCCATGCCCTTCCCAGGCTGTTCCCATCTGTGCCAGCACCTCTTGCCTGTTCCATGGCTCCCTGTGTGCCCACTCCTAGCTCCGTGGTCCCTGGGAGCTCGGAGTGCTTCCCTGCACCCTGTGCCACGACCCTCCTCTGCATCCTGCCCATGCTCCCTCCCCCGTGGAGGTGCAGCCTGTCCTGGGCACACCTGGGCATGCTGAACCAGCCAGGAGCTGGGGGCCAGGCTGTTCCCTTGGGATGGAGCTGGGATGCTCCCTCTGGATGCTGCCAGCTGCCCACTGCACCCCTGGGCTTGCCAGGGCTCCTGCTCTCCATCCCCCTCATTCCTGATGACTGTTTTCCCCTGTTCTCCCCATCCAGGTGTTCTACAACGGCGCCAACGTGAAGCAGGTGGATGTGCCCACACTGACTGGCTCCTTTGGCATCCTGGCATCCCATGTCCCCACGCTGCAGGTGCTCCGGCCGGGTGTTGTCACAGTCCATGCTGAGGATGGGACAGCCACCAAGTACTTTGGTGAGCGAGGCAGGAGGAGCTGGGGAGGAAAGGTGTGTGTATGTGTGGGGATGGTGTTCTCAGTGCTCTGCCCATCCAGGTGTGCCCTGGGGCACTTCCAGGGATTTCTGCTTCCCCAGCTGGAAGGTGCCCTGGGAGCTGGGGCTCTGTGTGAGGCTGGGTCTTGCTTCTGCTCGGGTTCTCTGGGAACATACCCTGCTCCACCTTGCCTTGGGGTGGGAGCTGGGTCCCTGAACATTGGGAATGAGACAGGAGGGTGCCATGGATTTGTTTTGGGAAAGAGATGGTGGAGATGCTGGGGATGAGCCCCTTTGGCAGCCCTGGCTGAGCCACCCCCTGTTGTGCCTTGCAGTGAGCAGTGGTTCTGTCACCGTCAACGCCGACTCCACAGTGCAGGTGCTGGCAGAGGAGGCAGTGACCATGGACATGCTGGACCTGGCTGTGAGTACCCAGAGCCCGTGGGGGCTCCCTGGGGGGACGTGCCCCCCAATTCTCTACTCTGGGGTGGTTGTCTGAGTAACTTTCTGTGCCCAGACCAGGGGGCTGTGCCTGCACCCCCACCACCTGGATCAAAGGCTCAGGGCTCTGGAGAGTGGGAACTCTGCAGTCATTCACCTTCCCCCGACTATTCTCACCCTTCAGACAGACACTGACCTTGTTCCCACCCCTTCTTGGGTTCCAGAAAGAGCTTTTCCCTGTTGATAAGGTGTCTGGGGCCAGCACAGCTGTGTTGGCTGCTCCACAGGGCCCCCAAGCCAGTGGGTCTGTGGGGCCCTGGGTCAGCGGTCTGTGGGGTCAGTGACTGCAGTGGAAGGAAAAGGAGGGAGGACGTGACTTGAGGGCCACAGAATACTTCCCTCTCCAGTGGTGTTTCCCAATGACATGTTCCTTGTGCCCTTGTGTTCAGACTGCGAAATCCAACCTGGAGAAGGCTGTGTCAGAGATGGCTGCAGCATCCGATGAAGCTGCTAAAGCAGAAGCTCAGATTAAGGTAGAAGCTAACGAAGCCCTGGTGAAGGCTCTGGAGTAATTCAGGTGAGGGTCACCTGGGGCTTGGCTGAGTGTCCAGACTTCCTTCTGGGGACAAGTCCTGTGGGTACTGCCTGGCATTTGGGGAGCAGTGACTCTGCAGCTGTCCCTTGCTGGTCAGGCTCAGCTCTGGGGGGATTATGGGGATCCTCAGCCCAGAGCTGACCCAGGGCCACCAGGTGACAACAGGACGTAGGGCTGGGCTGTGCCTGGTTCAGCCCTGACACTGCAGGGTTCGTCCCAGCCTTACAAGGTTCAGCCCTAAGGGCAGGAGCTGCAGTCACTGCCAGGGCCTCGGTGGTGCCCCAGATCCCTGCTGGGACTAGCTGTGCTCACAGGCAGCTCGGGGGCAGGCAGGGGGCAGGGGGTGCCTGGGCAGTAAGTGGCCTCTGCCCTGTGTGGCCTCTGTGGTGCACTCTCCCTCCCACTAAGACAAACAACTTCAGTCTCAGGGGAGGTGAAGCCAAGCTCTTACCTCGTGGCCCCTTTTCCCTCTGCCCTGCTCAGACTGTGCCTCATCCCTCCCTTTCCCACGTGCTGGCAACTGGGGACTCCGTGGCACCGTGTGCTGTGCTGGGTGGTGAGTCAGAGAGCCTGCAAGGGACTCAGCCCAGAGCACGGCAGGGCACTGGCTCCCACTATCTCCTGATCTCTGTTCCGGGTGCTCTTTGGTCCCAGGGAGTCACTAGCTCATGTTTACTCACAGCAGTTGAGCAGCTGGATTAGGGCCAAGCCCCAGGGTCGGGATACACAGCCCAGCAAAGCCCACCCTGCACTAACCCAACCCTGCTTTGTGTGTTGCAGGAATCCCACCGTGGGTGCAGAACTCCCAGCCTGTCCCTGTCCTGCTCCCCAGCTGTACAGATGGAGTGGGACGAATGGAGGTGGAGAAAACGTTCTCAATTAAAAGGAAATGTAACCCCCTCTCGTGGCACGTTGCCTTCCTCCCAGGCAGTGATTACAGCCAGAGATGGGATCAGCTCCCAGCTCCTGCCCCATGCTGGGGGCTGTGGGGCAGATGCATCCAGGGAAGGTGTCACCAGCACTGCCCTGGGGTTCAGCAAGGCATTCCCAGGGGAGACTCATCGGGCAGGTTTTTAACCCCCTCCCGGTGCTCCAGCCACCTCCACCTCTGATAATCACCTGGACAGCAGGATTGTGGCAGCACAGGAGGAGTACAGGTCTGTTCCAGAGCTGTCCTGTCCTGCCTCCCTGCCCTACCACTGGCTCTGCCTCAGCCTCCCAGCTCTGGTGCCACAGGAATCCCAGTGCTGGTGCTTCTCGCAGCTGGACAGCAGCTGCCAGGCTCTGCCCCATCCTCTGCTGCTGCTGCCACGTGGAGCAGGGAAAGCTCCCCCTGCTCGCAGAAACTGGCTCAGTGCAGAGAGGGAAGCAGATGCCGTGCATGGTGGGAATCTTTCCTGCTTCCGTGCATGCTGGGGGCGGCTGGTGACGCTCTGCTGCAGTCACAGCTCTCCCAGGGGCTCACTGGACACAGCCCTGTCCGAGGAGGCTGCCCAGGGCTCATCACAGCCCGGGGAAAGCAGGAGGGGCTCTGGGGAACCAGGAGGGGCTCACCGGGCCCCCAGAGCCACTGGGAAGGGGCAGGTTCAAGCGAGGGGTTTGCCAAATGCCCAGGATGCCTGTCCTGCCCACAGCACCAGGTGCTGCCACCTCGCTCGGTGCCACCCTCCCAGAGGGATTTCAGGTTCCCTCTGCGTCTCTCTAATCTCCTCTTCCCTGCAAGTGTTCCAGCCTGGGAAGGTGTGTTGGCTGCCTGTGTGGGCAGCAGCTCCAGGGAGGTCACTGCTCCGGCCTCCCGCGGGCCCTGCACGGCTCCTGCTCGGAGTGGGGCATGGCTATTTTCGGTGCTGCCACCCAGGATGTAATCTTGGCTGCCTCCTCTTCTCACCGCCACCTCCTCCCCCTCCTCTCGCTCGCTCTGTCTTTCTCTCTCCCCCCCCCTTCACAAGCGATCAAAAATAGAGCCTGTGGTGTTAAATTTCTCACTCTGTGGCTTATTAAAAGCCTCCGAGTGCCTGACGCGGAGCCTATTTGAAGCTCAGCCGACTTCCAGCTCCTGAGCTGCTCCAGTGCCTTTTCCCCTTCCCCTCTCATTCCCTTTCTTCTTCTTTTTTTTCCTCAAAGGTCAGACGTTGTACCGAGCATGAGCAAAGCCTCTGAGTCGGAGCTGTGCTAATTAAAACATCTCGGGAATAACTGGGGCCGGCCGGCTCCGCTCCCTCTCCCGCTGCCCCTCTCTGTCCCCGGCTGCTATTTCGGCTGCGTGAGCCTCCCCCGGCACACGCAGCCGTGCTGACGGAAGGTGGCTGCCTTGGGTTTTTCATCTAATGGAAGAGCGTTGGCGAGGCCGGGAAGCTGGGGAAACGGCCAGCTGCTATTTTTAGGATGGGAAAAAAGTGTCTCCGTCAGCGTCCTCTCAACCAGCTCTTCCCACTGCCTCCCGCCAGCGCAGGGGGGGCCATGGAATCCGGCCCTGCCCCTCGCAGGGGTGCCCTTGGCTGGGAGCTCCATGGCCTGACGGCTGCTGGGACTTGTAGGCTGCGTTTTTGGGGAGCAGCGAGGGCACCTCCAGCTCTTCCATGGCCAGGGACTCTGGGGATGGAGATGCTCCTGCTCTGTCCCAGGGTGGGGCCTCTCCTACCCTCGTGGGTGCAGGGAAAGGGCTTTGTCCTGAGCCAGGACCAAAGCAGCGCTGGGCAGGGACTGCGGGTGCCCTGGCTGGCAGTATTACAGCCCTGCTTGCCCTGAGCTGCACTTTGGGGGTGCAGGGCCACGTGTGGGCGATTCCCTGAGCTCCTCCGCACTCCCAGCCCAGCCCACTCCCCGCAGGGACCTCCTGCTGCAGCCCTGGCTCCGAGCCCCTCACCTCTGCCTCTGGCCTTTCCCCTCCCTGCTGTTATCCGGCTCTGCAGAGCCGAGTTCTCCTCCTCCCCCGGCTCCTGCTGCCCACGCTGGAGCCGCCATCCGTCGCTGGATGCCACGAAAAAGGTCTGACTTTGGTGCAGAAGACATGCAGCTGTGGCTGCACCAGAGGCAAAGCCATTCCCTGGTCCCAGCTCGCTGTGCCGGTGCTGCAGGGATGAATCCCGGCCAGGGGGAGCTCCGTGGTGTGGACCATGATGTGATTCAGTGGGTGAATCTCCCTCCTCTCAACCCCAAAGTGACCTGGTGGTGGCACTGGCCTGGCACTTGGCTGTCCCTGGAGTGTTGGCACTCTGTCCTTGGGCACAGCCTCCATTCATAGCTGGGCAAAAGGTCTTCCTCTGCCTCTTTTTGGGGTGGTGGGTGCTGGGCTGACCCTGCCCTGTCTCTGTTGGGGGCACGCAGGGCTGGGAGCATCTGCGCCCTGCAGTGGGGTTATTCCCAGGAGCCTGGGGTCTGTCTCCGGCTCTGGGCTGGGTGATGGGCGTGAGAGGGAAGAGCTGCCCAGAACGTGGTGGGAGCGGGCGGGGGGCTGGCATTGCCCCCCTCCTCCTCCTCCTCCTCCTCCTCCTCCTCCTCCTCCTCCTCCTCCCCTTCCACCCAGGGCTCTTGCCCATGACTCGCATCCTCTGCTGCCAGATGGAGGGTGGGGAGCGGGGCCGGGAGCGCTCGGAAAGTGAAGCATCACGGATTCTGCCGGCGGCGTCGCTTCTCCGGGGGATGATTTCCGAGACGGGACGGGCTCTCCAAGCCAAATCTCCCGGTGCTGGCGGCCCTCCCTTGTGCTCGGCCGCGTGGCATTTCCCCGTCCCACCCAGTCCCGAATGCAGGCGAAAGGTTCCAGCTCTCCTCTCTCTCTGTGCAGGAAAAACAACCCCAAACCCCACCGCAGCCCCAGGACGCCCCGCTCCCGCCGGGCTGACTCATCCCGCAGAGCCGCCCCTTTCCCTGCCCAAACCTCGGCATTTGGGATCCTTCCTGGCCCCGCTTGGGAGCCTGCCTGGCCCTGCTGCTGCTGCCTCGCACCCTTAGAGCCCACTCTGCAATATCAGGGTGGGGGCACAGGGGCTGCCCCCCACCCCTCACACTGCCAGGGGGCTGCTGGAGGTGGCAGCAGCCCTCACACAGCCCTCCAGGAGAGTGGGGACCCCCAGGATGCCTGGCAGCTCCCTGCCCGTCCCCACCAAGCAGTGCCCAGGTGCAGACCCAGCACCCTCCCACCCCCACGCCCGTGGGTGCTGCCCACAGCCCCGGCGTGGGAAGGTCAGCGGAGGCTCCACACGCTGCCAGCACAGCCCGGTGTGTCCTTGGGCCACGCTGCCCTTGGGCTGCTCGAAGGCCGAATCCTCGCAGCTTCCTTCGGGTGGAAGGGGAGGAGGGAGGGGGCTGCTGTAATGATTAACCCGCCCGCGTTAATCGTTCCGGCCGGCAGCCTTTTTCCTCTGGGTTTCCAGCTCTGGAAAATGCTCTTTTTCCGCCACCCTCCCACGCACGTGGCCCCGTGGAGGGAGCATGGCACAGCTCAGGGAAAATCCCTGCGGGCAGGAGTGGGACCTGGCTCGGGGTCCAGCACCGGGATCTGTCCCAGTGGGGCCCCTCGGTCCCAGTTCCAGGAGTGCTTTGCTGGCAGATGGTGGTGGAGCCTTGGGGAGCTTTGCCCCCCCCCGGCCTCACCCCCAAAATGCAGGCGCAGGAGAGGGTGCCAGAGGGCATTTAGGAGGGCAGGTGTTGCAGCCAGAGCTTGTCATGCTGCTCCCGGGCCAGCAGCCTCGGAGCGCTGCCGGCCACGCGGCAAACCTTGGCCCGGGGCAGGTTCTCTCATGGCACGGATGGGGAGAGCCACTTGGAGTCTGGGGAGAGCAGGGACGGGAAAGGGAATCCCAGACCCTGCTGCTGTGTTCAGGGTTGGCACCTCCATGGGGGAGCCCCCTGGGATGGGGAGAGCCACTTGGAGTCTGGAGAGAGCAGGGAGGGGACATGGGAATCCCAGACCCTGCTGCTGTGTTCAGGGTTGGCATCTGCAGGGGGGAGCCCCCTCGGATGGGGAGAGCCACTTGGAGTCTGGGGAGAGCAGGGATGGGACACGGGAATCCCAGACCCTGCTGCTGTGTTCAGGGTTGGCACCTGCAAGGGGGAACCCCCCGGGAAGCCCCCCAGGAGCTGCCAGGGTCGGGCGGGGGGCAGTGGGGATGCCCTGGGGTCCCAAGTGCCTTGGCAGGGGCTCAGTGGCCCCAGGGGCAGCGGGCACAGCCCTCACTCGGGGCAGTCTTGGCGGCTGCTGGTTCTGGACTCTGCTGGAGCCGACCCAAAGCCACAGGGGCCAGAGGGGGTGCACAGCCCCATGCTGGGGGCTCCAGCAAAGCCCCCTCCTGCTGCCCCCTGGCCAGGGCCGTGACCCACAGAGGGCAGGGGGAGGCTGGGGAGGAAGCGGCTGCCAGCTGGGCTTGACTCCTGCTACAAAGGCAGCCCAGAGAGCCCGGCGGAATGAGGTGGCACCCGTCCAGGTTCCCACGGCGGCCCTGGTGCAGAAAATACACCGGGCGCTGGTGGCGGCTGCCACAGCAATGGGCTGGGTGCCACACCGCGGGGGCCACGACCCCGGACCCAGGTGTGCCGGCACAGGACCCCAGCTCAGGGTGGTGGGAGACCCGTGGGGCGTTGGAGCCGGGCGCTGGCAGGGACCAAAGGCTCCTGCCCTGGCTCCTGCTGCCCCCGCCCGCCTTTGATGTGCCGGGACTTCGCCCTTGGTAAAGCTGGGAGGTTCCCAAGGAGTTCCCAGCTGGATCCCGGCATTCGGCACCCAGGCACCGAGTATGAGCCCCCGTGCAGGGCCTGGGGCTCCATCCGTGGCTCAGTTCCCTTTGCCCCACCATAGCTGGGGGCTCAGAGCCCCCGTGGGCTCCCTGGTTCCTGGTGGGGCCAGCCAGGAGGAAGCGGCTGCAGCTGGTCCCGATGCTGGGGCTCTTCCTGGCGGGGCTGGCGCCGGACTGGGGCGCAGAGTGGGGAGGGGAAGACAGGGGGGCCGGGGTCGCTGCCCTCTGGGATGCCCCAGCATGTGGCGGGGAGGAGGAGAAAGCAGCACTTCCATCCCCGCTCCCTCAAAGGCCACCCCTTCAGTGGGTATAAATAGCAGGACTGAAGGCCTGGCGTGACACTGGAGTCGCTTCTGCCACTGCCACCTTGGGTGTCCCCCCCACCCCCCCTCACCGCTGCACGGGACCTCAATGGGGTCATTGTGAGCCGTGGCCCTGCAGGGCACATCCTGAGCAGCTGCTGGACCTGACCCTGACTGCCTCCCCCACGTGTTGGGGGAAGCAGGGTCCCACACAGAGCAGGGGGCACACTCCCCCGACTTGCCCTCCATGAGCAAGGTGGGCCCACAAGGGTGGGTGATGACTTCCCATCATCCCTGTCCCCACCTGGCCATGCCAACCAGCTGCACCCCAGCCCTGCCATCCCCTCCCTGCCCGGGCAGCGCCGGCAGCTGCTGTGGGGTAATGATGGGGTGTGCCTGCGTGCCCCGGGGTGCGAGCGGCGCGGGAGGCTCCTGCCACCCAGCAGGACGGGGCCAGCCGGGCGCGGAGCTTTCTGCTGCCGCAGCCGGCGCGGCCACACCTGTGTGGGCTGAGCAGACCCCGCTCCCACCCGACACCTGCCCGGCCCAACCAGCTCCTTCGCGTCCCGGCCGCCCGCGGACAGGCTGCTGCAGGCAGGGCCCCCCCGGGCCAGGCAGGTGCAGGAGGTGGGAGCAGCCGGAGTGCTGGGGGCATGTGGGGGGCCGGGGGGAGATGGAGTTTTGGGTGCCCGGGAGCGCTGGGGGCTGGAGGGGCTGTGACCCCACTTGTGTCTGCGGGATGTCGCTGTCCCCGCTGTCCCCTCCTCACTTCCCCACATTGTGTCCCCTGTCCGGCCCCACATCCTGTCTCAGCAGATGGGCTGTGGCTCCCACCCCACTGACTGCAGCCCCTGCACCTCTTGTCCCAGCCAGGGCACCCCAAAGGTGCAGAGTCCTGCTGGGGGGCTGTGAAATTGCCCCACCAGCTCCTGCAGGCTCCTGGGAGGGGCATGGGAAGATCAGCATCTCCCAGGGGCACGAACCCTCCTATGGGAACAAGTGTGAGGTGCTCTGGCCCCATATGGATGTGAGTGGGTGGGTTCAGGGCAGGGCTGTGTCCCACAGGCCGGCACCAGCCCAGGTAGCCACAGGCTCCAATGGAGCTGAAGGTTCTGTGGGGAGACCAAGATTTAATGAAGGGACTGTTGGGCTCCCTCTGATCCTTCCGCTCATTATCTAATAGGAGCAGCACATTTAAAGGCCACACTGCAGGTGAGTCACTTCCCCAGCCAGTGCCTCAGTTTCCCCACAGGTCGGGCGCCGGGATGAGCTGAGCCCAGCTCCCCACAGCATGGCTCGGCCCTGGGGAATGCAGCACAGTGGGTCTGGCCCAGGGCTGGATTCCTCCCTTGGCTCCTCGTGACTTGCCTGGACCTCGGGCACGGCACCTCCCTTGAGCCCCCAACCTGGGCAGATGGCCCAGGTGTGCTTGGCACTGCAGGGCGTGGGAAGGGGTACCTACACCTCCACATGCAGCAGCTTTGCCTCGCCTCGCCCAGCCTGTGCCATGTGGGGTCCAGCTCTCCTCCCATCAGGATTTCCTGCTGCTGTTCCCAGAATGGGTTGTGGCCCCGCATCCGTGGGGAGTGGGTGATCCCACACAGCCATCGGCCGGGAACCAGCCCCACCGGCACCGGGGTCAGGCACAGGGAGGAGGCTGCACCGGGGCCGTGTGGTGGGACCCACGGTGATACCCCTGCCCTGGCAGCCACCCCCAGTGCCGGGAGGGCTGGGCAGGGAGTTCCATCACTGTAAACAGGAACCGGGGCCACAGGGGAGCGCAGGGGGCCGGGAAGTGAGGGGGTGCGTGTGGCTGTGGTGGGGGTTGTGGGAATGGTGTGAGGCAGTGACAGCAGTGGGAGCACGGGTGGGGATGCAGCACCCACCAGGGTGAGTGTGTGCACACACGTGGGAGGCGTGTGCCGGTGTCTGTGTGCAGGGTGAGCACGTGTGGCTGTGCACACGCGTGTGCCTGTGCACAGGGTGGGGGATTGCACACCAATGTGCAAGGACAAGGCCAGGAGGAAGTGCCTCCTCCCATCCCCATCCCGCCCCAGTCCAGGTTTCCTGGGGCACATCCTGCCCACACGGATGCTGTTCCTTCCTCCTGGCTTTGGGGGCTCGGGGGTGCCAGCCTGGTAGAGGGCCAGGGGTGGCAATGGGACCAAGGGCTGCTGGCCCCCGGCCCCCCAAGGCGATGGAGGGTGGAGGTGTGCCCGGGGCCCTGGTCTGGCACTGCACTCCCCGCCCGGGTGAGGTTCCCACATTCCTGAGGCGGTTCCAAGAAGAGCCAGGGCAGGCATGGGGCGGGAATGCCGCTGTGCTGAGTGTGTGCCTGTGTGTCAGTGCGTGGGGCAGGACATGCCTGGCAGGACATGCACCCCACGACCCCCTTGCCCCCTTGCTGGACTCTGGGAACTCACACCGGTGTTGCCCCAGCCCCGGGCATGGGCTTGGGATCCACAGAATCCATCCCACATGACTCTGCCACCCTGTGCACACGCAGGGCTGGGGTGATGCCCCACAGGGTGAGCCCATGGCCTGATCAGAGGGCTGGAGTGGGAAGCAAGGTGTTGGGATGGGATAGGGTGGAGTGGGATGGAATGGTATGGAATTACAGTAGGATAGGGGATTCCTTTCCCCCAGATTTACAAGCCTGGGTCATTCCAGGATCAAGGTTCAGCGTGCATTCAAGGAGGCTCCCAAAATCCTGAGTCCTTCCCCTCCCCAAGGCTGGCAACTTACTTAAGCGTTTATAATAATAATAATGATAATAACAATAATAATAACAACAACACCAACAACAGCTGAGCTGTCGGCTGACTCCTGGAGCTGGGATTTAAAGCAAACCAAGAAATGTGGCAGCGTCTGGGAAGCAGCTGCTGGCACTGAGGGAGGAGGCTCAGGGGTTCAGGGGGTGCAGGAGATCAGGGCTCTGGTGCTTGTTGGCCATAGTGGCTGGGGTTGGTGCTCAGGGTGTCCCTTCCCACCCTGGCAGTTTCCCCCCATATTTCCAGGGCTCTCCAGGTGCAGGATCTGAGTCCTGCCCTGCTGGGGGGGTCTCAGCTCCCTCCCTGTGTCCAGGGGAGGGTCCCATCAGTGGGCACGAGCTGGCAGTGTGTGCCCATGGTGCTGATGCAACCACCAGGACCTCTTCTGACCTGGGATTTCTGCGATTGCTGATTGCCACACCAGCACCAGCACATGGCACAGGCTGGGGCACAGGATGGGACCTGGGGGGCACTGGGGCCATGGAGGCAGTGGGACAGTGGCAGAGCTGGGGCATGGGGCAGGACAGGAGGTGGCCAAGGAAGGGGTCTGTGGTTCCTCCTGCCCATCCCAGCAGGAATCCAGGTTGCAGCAGGGCTGGGACCCAGACCTCCACTCACCCCCGACTGTGGGGCAGGCCACAGTCAGGGAGGCAGCAGGACCAGGGGCCGGGAGTCATTGCCCAGGGTCAGCAGGGATGGGAGCTCAGCGTCCTGGAAGAGCCTGTGAGCTCAGGGAGCCCAGAATAGCCTTGGCCTCACTGTGACAGCAGGGCCACAGCCCAGCACAGCCAAGTATGGCCCCACACCTGGGTGCTGCTAAATCCAGAGGGATTCGCCATCCTTCCTGGGGCCAGGGCCAGGTGGGTGGGAGCCTCTGCAGTGACTCCACCATCCCCATCCCTGTGTGGAGCTGACTCACCCCGGGGTATGGCCGGAGCCATCCAGCCCTGTGCTGGGGTCCCCCTGCCCACTATGTGTCTGGCCCCCCAGAGGCCCAGAGGGGCTGCCTGAGTCACTCCAGGGGTGACTTCATCTCTGGGGCTCGCCAGGCCCAAGGCCAGAGTGATGGGCAAAGCCCCCAGGAGTGTGGAATGCCCCAGAGCCAGGGCATGGCAAGCAACGCCAGGCTGGGCCACTGGCTCCGGCTGCATCGGGCTGGCAGCTGGAGTGTCCCCAGGCTGTGACGCCTGGACACGCTGCCAAAGGCCACCAGGACACGTCCCCGAGAGCTGGGAACACACGGAGCCGGTTGTGTGTTTCTAAGGACACGCCTGGGTGTTTACAGCCCCGCCAGCGTCACCGGCACAGGCACTGCCGTCCTGCCCAAGGACACCCGCGCCTGCCACGAGGCCACCCTGAGCCTGGCGGGATGGGGGGCTCCCCTGGGGGCTCCAGGGAGGGTCCGTGCCCGGCAAAGTGCCAGGAGGGTGGGATCAGCAGCTCCTTGCTCATGGCAGCAGCGATGGCTCACCTGAGCGTGCCGGGTGACTGAGTCACCACTCACCACCGTGACTAAGGCTGAGCCCTGCAGGGCTCGAGGGGATGGGGAGGGGGCGCCGGGACCCCCAGCCCTGCACCCCTCCCACCGTGGCGGTGCTGGCGGTGCCTGGTGGGACGGGACGGGATGGGATGGGAGGGTGGAGGTGCCGCGGTTCGGCTGCACCCTCCTGCCGGGGTGTGCCCCGCATGATCCCGGCCGCTGGCCCCGCGCCCGTGGGAACGCTCCCACTCGCTGAGGCAGCTCCACTTGAGGCCCCAGCCGGGCACTGCGCAGCCTGGGAGCCCCTTTGCAGTCGTGGGATCAGTTCCCCTCCCCAGGCTTGAGGGCTGAGGGAGAAAAAGGGTCCCTGCCCCACCTGGGTGCCCCCGGGGTGCAGCCCAGTGTCTTCTGCAGTCACAGGAGGGAGAAACGCCCCCCTCTTCCCTCCTCTCCCCTCCTCTCCTTGCTCTGGAGCCAGCGTTCAGCTCTGCCCTAATCCCATGACCCCGCGCCTGCGAGGGGAATGCAGAGACTTGCGATAAAATCCCCGTTTGCCAAAGCTGTGGAATCAGCCAGGAATTCAGTCCAAAAGGGGAAAAAAAAAAAAAAAAAAAAAAGAAGGGAAAAAAAAAAACACAGGAAAGAAAAGAGAAAAGCTGCTGCCTGGGGCTTGTGGGGGATTTCCCCGAAGAAAGAGGGCTGGGAATTCCCTTCCTTCGAGGGAGAGGACTTCCAAGAACCGGCCCCCAAAAGATTTAGGGCTCCCAGCCCGAGCCGGGGCCTGTGGGTTGGGGCAACACCGTGGGACACAGTGGAGCTGACACCACGGTCCTGCACTGGCCCTGCCCTGACACCGGGACGTGCCTGGTGGCCAGGCCCCGTGGGAAGTGTCCCGGTGGGACCCGGGTAAGCCCCTCTCCTCCGCCCCAGCCCGCACTGCCGGCCGGGTGCGTGAGCCACCCCGGGGGCTAATCCCAGCGCCCAGGTTAGCTAAGCGGATTGCGGGAGCTGCGTGTGGCCTGCAGCGGGATTTGTGTAGGTATTTGCTCGTCGGATCGTCTCTCCCGGAGCTGCTCAGCCGTGCGGGGTTTGGAGAACGCTCCCTCTGGAGACGCAGGAGCCTCGGATGCTGTGCAGCAATTATGCCCGAGTCTGCCTGTAATCTTTAACGATTTATTCCCAGGGCAACACAATAAACTAAACACACAAAATCGGGGCTGCTGGGAATCCTGGGATCTCCCAGCTTGTGTCTCTGGAGGCTCCGGATACCTTCAACCATACTGAAATCTGCACACACTTCCTAAAGCACTGGCTCCTGGAGTCATGGGATTGCCGGAGGAGATGAGCTTCCTCCCAGGAAGGAGATGGAGCCGTGTGAGGAGGGTGGCAACCAGGAAAGGGGCTCCTCAGGGCTGCCAGGATGTGGGGAGATGCCCTGCCCTTGGGGCATGACCGCTCTGCCAATGGACCAGAGTGGGCCACACTCCCAGCCATGGCTGTGACATCCTCTTGTCCCTCCCCACAGATCCGGGCTGGGAGCCGGGACCTGGCAGCTGGACCCCACTCCCTGCAGGGGTGGCTCTGGATTGTGACCTTGTCCCACCACGGCTCCTCCTGGTGCACAAGCTCAAACTGTGGCAGGGCCAAACCTGTGGCCCTGGCTGCCCCCTCTCCTTGCTGGGGAGCCAGCTGGGGACGTGGCCCCCTGAGGGACAGCTTCGCAGGCCCAGGGCTCCACAGCTCCCGGGGAGAACAATGGCGCATCCCTGCCCCGGCCCCTCTCCCAGGGACAACAATGGCAGGAGTCGGAGCCGGAGCTGCCTGAGCTCATCTCCCCCCTGAGAGCCCGGAGGGGGCTGGGGTGGGCGGGGGGCTGCGAGCTGAGCCACAAAGGGTCCCTCCCAGCCCAGCTCTGTGCCTCGTGCATGAGGGGCCTCACTCCCACCCAGCCATCTGCACCCACGCCACGGGAGACAGTGCAGAAGGGACACAGCGGCAGCATTTTGGGGCTACAGTGAGCTCCCCTCAGCTCCCACCGGGCCTCTGTGCTGCTGCCTCGTGGGTCGGGGTGTGCAGCCCCCTCCCCGCTGCAGACTGGCCGCCAGATCCCCCCTCCAGCTGCTTTGTGTGTCGGTGTGCCAGGGCATTGTCTGTGAGAGAGAGACCCAGCAAGGCAGCCCGAGGTCACGAGCATCTCCCCAGTAGCCTCTGTATATATGAGGTGGCCACCAGCCTCTCACACCCTGGCCCGGGAGGAACCAGACTCCACCCCATGACCCCGGGACGTCACCCCCCAGCACTGGTGCCCACCAGCCCACTTCTCCTCTGCTTCAAAAAACCCTCTGGGGCTGAGTCTGTGTTCTGGCTGGGCAGTGGGTGGTTGGGCAGAGGAAATCCCTGGGGGAGGGAGTGCCAGCCCAACCTTGTTATTAGACATCAGAGAGTCTCGATATTAAACACAGGTAGCAGCTTTGACACTCGGCTCCCAAGGAGAGCTCAGCCCATCCGTTCCCTGCCCACGGACTGACTTTGACCCCAGTGACGGGACACCCGGACGGGGAGAGGTGTCCGGTCTGTCCCCTTCCCACGGCCCGCGGGGGGCTGGTCCCCCCTACCCTGCCTGCAGCGGCCTCCTGAGCAGCGGGGGCAGAGCCGGGACCGGGACCCCCGGTGGGGCAGAGCCGAGTGCCCGGGAGCGGCTGAGACATCCATGGTGGGCTGAGACCGAGATAGGGGTGACGGCGAGCCAGGATATCGGAAGCAGGATCCGAAACAGGGGACAGGGCTGGGACCCCTGGGGCAGGATTGGGACCGGGAGTGGGACCGGGGGGCAAGGGCCGGGACCCTCCGTGGGAGCAGGTGAGGGTATCGCCGTGGCCGGGGCCAGCCCGGTCCCTGCCCGGTCCCTGCCCCCGCCAGGCTCCACCCCGGGCGGTGCGGGATAAAACTTGGGGCACCTCCCCGGCAGCTCCGCGTCAGGGCTGCGCTCGGACCGGCTGCAGCGCTCGGCAAGGGACACCGCACCGACCGCCACCTCCCCCCACGGGACGTTTCTGGGGTCTCTCTCTCTTTTCCTGCCGCCGGAGGCAGCTGAGCTCCCGTCGCGCCGGGATCCGCGGGGCCACGCTCGGTGAGTGGGACCGTACCGGGCCGGGGGGAGCCCGGATCGGGCTGCGGGGAGGGGGATCCGCGCACCGGGGCTGCGCTCACTCGGTTGCTCTCCCTGGAGCGGGCGGGATGGTCCCGGTACCCCGGGGCTCCCGTGGGGGGACTCATGGCAGAGCCCCGCTCGGGGTGTCCGGGAGCGCTGCCCACCCGCCGGGACCCAGCGCGTCCTTGGCCACTCGGGGCTTTGTCTGCCCTCGGGGAACGGGAGATGGGTCGGTTCCCTTCGCTCCGACTTGCGGGACCCCGGTGCGCCCCGCTCGGCCCCCGCCGCGTCCCGGGGAGCGCCGTGCCGGGTGAGGGCTGCCCGGGCCGGTTCGTTCCGTGCCGGCGGGCGGGCAGCGGCCCCGGGGCGCACCGCAGACGGGCCACCCCGGTGGGTCGGTAAGGGCCACCCGGTGGTTCGGTAAGCGCTGCCCGGCCGCCGGTGCGGCCCCCGCGGCCCCCCCGGGCGCAGGAGGCGCGGCGGGGCCGGCAGAGGGCGCCCGCGCTTTGCTGACTCATAGCCCCCCCGGGCCCCCCCGGTGCGGGTGCCGGGCCGGGGCCCCGGGGCTGCGGGGTGCCCGTTCTGCCCCTCCGGACGGGGGCAGCCGGGGCTGGGAGCCGTGGGGTGGGGGTCCCCGCTGCGCGATTGGGGCTGGGGGGGGCAGGAGCGTTCTGGGGGGCTGCGGGGCAGCTCAGCCAGCCCCGTGTCGGGACAGCTCCCCGTAGCTGTAACGGCGTCACTGGGAAGGTGACCGGGCGGGTGTGACCGGCTGCGGGTGACTGTGCGTGTCCCCCCCGCCCTTTCCGCCTCTGTGTCCCCGCGTCACTCGGCTCCGGGGGCTCGGGCTCCCGCCCGTCCCCGCGGGCAGCCACCTCCCGCCGCGGCCTCCTCCTCCTCCTTCTCCTCCGGTGCGGGGGCCGCTCACCCGCCCCCTCCGCGGCGCTCGGGGCCGCCGACCGCCCGTGTCCCGCGTTCACCCCTCCGCGGCGCCTCCGGGAGCCTGGCCACGCTAATCCCGCTGTCCCCCGCGGAGCAGCGGCAGCCCCGGCGAGGCGCTCAGCGCTGCCGGTGCCCGGGCGGACCCCCCGAGCCCCCCAGCGCTCCCCTGCCCGCGGCCCCGCGCCCCTTTGTTGTGCGCCGGGATTATGAATGGCTCCAGGCGCGGCGCTTTGGGGGGGGGGGACACACGTATTGGGGGGGAGGGGGCGGTGCCGGTGGGGCGTGGCCCCGCGCGCGCGTGGGCGGGAGGAATCCGGCCTGACCGCCCCGCCCACCAGAGCCACGTGGGGAGCCCGAGCCCGCGCCGCCATTGGCTGCGGCCGCGGGTGTCTGGGCGCCCGGCGCGCTCCCATTGGCTGCGGCCGCCGGAGGAGCCGGAGTGAATGAGGGGCGAGGCCACGCCCCCCCGGCGGGGACGTTGCTACATTGTAACTTCCCTCCCCCCCTTGGCGCCCCCCCCCCCGGTGCTCCCACGGCAGCGCGAGCCGCGGCCGGTTCGGCGGGTCCGGCCCCACTGAAAGGGGGGGGGAGCGGCGGGTCCGGCCCCACTGAGAAAAGGGGAGGGGGGGGGGGGAAGCGGCGGGTCCGGCCCCACAGAAGGGGGGGAGCGACGCGGCCTCCCCGCCCCTCGCCGCGGCCCCGGGCCTCACCCCGCCCCCAGACACCCCGCACCGACAGCACACAGCGG
>JAWWEE010000075.1:1943143-1954303 GCA_035221455.1 Xenops minutus | reverse complement strand
CGTACCGACAGCACACAGCGGCGGCGAGCAGAAAGAAAGGAGGCGGCAGGCAGGGGCAGGCGGCAGGCAGGGACAGGCAGAGCCGCTTCTACCACCCCCCCCCACTGCTCACCCCACCTCCCGCGGCAGCCACCGGAGCCGGGCGAGAAAGGGGGATTTTACGCTTTTTTTTTTATTTTTATATATATATATATTATTTTTTCCGCCCGGGCCGCGGAGGGCCCGGCCGGTGCAGCTTTGCTCGGGGACCACCCCGCTCCTAGCCGCCCCCCGCCCGCCTCCTCCCTGCCTTGCCGCGCAGCCGGAGCTCCCGTGGGTCCCGCCGGGCGTGCGGCGGAGCGGACCCCGCTCCCTCCTTTGTCCGCTCCCGCCCACCCCCCTCCCGCCGCGTCCCGCCGTCGCCCCCCGACACCGACCGCCGCTGCCCCCGCAGGTCGGCGGATGGACCCGCAGCCCGGCGCCAGGAGCTGCAGCCGCGGGGCTCCCGCCTGCGAGGTGGGGCCGCCCGAGCCCCCCATGAACCTCTACATCCACACCACCACCGGCACCCGCTATGAGCTCTCGGTGCCCGCCGAAGAGACGGTGGAGGGGCTGAAGCGGCGGCTGTCCCAGCGCCTCAAGGTGCCCAAGGAGCGGCTGGCGCTGCTGCACAAAGAGAGGTACGGCACGGGGCGGGGGGCGGGGGGGGGGAGGCTCGGCGCGGCTCGGGGGGTCCGGGGTCCCCAGCCCCCCGGCAGCGGGGCTGGGCGTGGGGGCGGCCCCCTCGCACCGGGCTCGGCACCGCACAAAGGCTCCCGCCCCCTCCCCCTTCCCGGCCCCATTCCTGTGCGGGGCGGGGGGGGGGGCAGCCCGGGGGGCCGCGGCGGGGGCGAGCGGGGGCCGGGCCGGGCCGGAGGGAGGGCGGGGAGGGAGGGGGGCTCCGGGGTGGAGAGAGGGAGGGAGGGAGGGGGCGCCGGGCCGGGACCGGATCGCGGCCGCCGCCCCCTCGCCCGGCCCTGCCGGGGCTCCTTTGTGGGCGGCGGGGCCCGGCCGTGCCCCGGCCCTTTGTTCTGGGCTCAGCCCCGACGGCGGCGCGGCCCGGCCCCCCCCCCCGAGCCCCCAGCGCCGGGGGGGCCTTTGTCTACCGGGGGCTCGGGCCGAGGGGCTGCGCACCCCCAGCGTGGAGCGGGGCCGGACCGGGACTAACTTAGAGAGTCTCTCCCGGATCGGAGGGGGGACACACGGGGACACGCCGTCCATCTGCCGGCACCCACGGGGCCACGGGAGGGGCACGTTCCCAGTGCTGCCTCCCCCACCCACGTTTGTCCCGGCTTCTCTCCCACCGTCTCCCCCCGTGAGCAGGTTTCCTGTGCCACGGAGCCCTGTAGCCCCCCCACCCCGTGCCCCCTCCCCAGCCTCCCCCAGTGAGGGGGCTTTTCGCTGGCCCCCTCACCCCGATGGGTGCAGCCCCCTCGGTACTGCCCCATGCCCAAAGCAGGGGTGCCCCACACTGTGAGCTCTCCTCCTCGGGGGGCAGCTGAGCAGTGGAGTGCCACGATCCCCTCCTGCCTGCCAGGGGTTGGAATTGCTTAGGCTGGGGGTGCTTGGGGAGGTTTGGTCTCCTGGGAGCAGCCAGGCTTGCAGCTGGTGTCCCCCCTCGTATGTCCCTTTGGGGGGGGTCTCCCTGGCCTGCACTGACCCTGTTTTTGGCATCTCCCCCCAACAGCCGCCTCAGCTCTGGCAAACTGCAAGACCTGGGGGTCGTGGAAGGCAGCAAGCTGACACTGGTGCCCACCGTGGAGGCCGGCTTGATGGTGAGTGGCCTTTTCCTGCTGCTCCCTCCCTCCCACTCGTCCCTGTCTATTATTAAAGCCCCGGGCAAGGATGAGGATGAGGATGTGATGTGCTGGCAGCCCCGCGGCTTTGCTGCCCCAGCCCTCGCTGAGGAGGCTGTGCTGGGTTGGGCACGGCAGCAGGTTTAATATTTCACTCCTTTCTCAGGGCTTGTGTAGAAATAGTGGAAGTGACATGTCATCCCTCCCTCCTGCTGCGGACGCCCCCTCCTTTTCTGCATTTGTAACGTTAATCCCCCCCCTCCTCCTTTTTTTTCCAGTCCCAGGCGTCCAGGCCAGAACAGTCGGTGATGCAAGCTCTGGAAAGCTTAACTGAAACTCAGGTGAGGGGCTGGATGCCGGGGCAGGATGGAGACAAAGGCGGGGGGAGGTGGGGGAAAAGGACCGCTGCGGCCTCACTCTGCTTCCCCTCCCAAAAGCTTTGGCGTTGGTGCCTCGCTGAGGTTTCACCTTCAGCAGGGGTGGGAGCGCTGAGGGTGGCGCCCGGGGCGGGCACCGTCACCCTGAACAGCGCCGGGTGCAGGGAGGTCCCACACCACAGCCTCGCAGCCCAAACAAGCCGGGAGCTGGGGAGGTGAGGTGACTCACTCAAGGTCACACAGCAGGTCGGTGGCAGGGCTGGGCGGCTCAGGGCCCTGCCCGGGGGTGTGGGGCTGCAACCTCCCCCCACCCTGAACTGCCCACCCCAAAGTGCAGGGACAGGGCTGCACCTCTGGCCTGTGACTGTCATGGGTGTTGAGGGGGCTGGCAGTGCCACACTGGGGGCTCATGGGGTCACTGGGTCACTGTGGGAGCTTGTGGGGCTGCAGAGCCCGGCTTCCCCCCCAGTGCCCAAAAAGCTCTTCCCCCTCTCCTTGGAGCCATCCTTGGGGGGCAGGATTGGCCATGCCCAGGTGTTCTGGCCCTTTCTATGTCCCTCTCCATGTCCCTGCTCAGTGGCCTTGTGCTGGGGCACCGGGCCCTGAGGAGGGGGGCGTGGAGGGGGGTCTGCGGGTGGCGTTGGCGGGGCTGCGGTCGAATCGCTGTGGAGTTGCTGGGAGTTGGCAGGGTGGGAGGTGGGCGAGTGGGGGGTCCTCTCTGCTGGGGGGTCTCAGCCGTGGGGCGGAAGCGTTCCCAGGGTGGGAGAGCCGTGGGTGAGCCGTGGGTGCGTGCGCAGCCGCCAGCTCCTGCCGCGAAGGTGGAATTTACCCCCAGCCGCGCAGGCCCCGCTCCTTTGTTTTCTGTCTCTGTTACTGCTGTGAAACTCTTTTCCTTCCTTTTTTTTCTGGCTGATGCTGCAGCTTTGGGGTTTTTTTTTAAAGGGTTGGGTTTTGGGGTTTTCTATAACCTGCCTCACTGAATTTGGGGAAGGGGGCGTGAGCCCTGTGTGGTGCCAGGGCTCGGACAGGAGGTTGGTGGGGGCACGGCTGTGCCCCTGGTGGGGATGTGGCAAGGGGCCAGGCTGCCCTGCTCGCAGGGAGTGACCCACAGTGGCCTTGGTTTCTGAGGGTGACCTTGTCTTTTGGGGGCTGATTTAACCCCATGTAGACCAGGGGGGTGAGCTTGGACTGGAGCCCTGTGCCAGAGGCTGCCAGGGTCCTCAGGGTGCTCACAGGATGCTGCCCATCCCAGCTGGGTTTTGGGGCTGTGGGAGGGGGCTGATACTGGCAGCCAAGTCTGGGGGTCTCAGTGCATGTCCCAGTCTCGGGGCTGCAGGTATTTCTGGTGGGGCTGTGCAGCTCCACACCGGGGGTGGGCAGCGAGGTGGGATGGACTGGGGAGCCAAGGAGCCCGTGGAGCTCAGGGTACCCCTTTGTGCTTGTGTTGTGGCCCCCTTGGCCAAGCACGGCGGGGCAGAGGAGGGTGGGTGGGCTACGGTCTGGCACTGACTGTGGGAAGCGACTCCACACCTCCCTGCCCACCGCAGGTTCCTCCGGTCGGTGATTCAGGAAGCCAGGGCTGAGCAGGAGGAACCGCCAGCACCTGGGGGGCGGCGGGAGGGGGGGCAGGAAACCACTCCTCCCATTCATGCTTTGCTGGGCTCTGCCTGCGTCACGAAGCCTCCGGAGCGCAGGGAGAGCTGAGCCGCTTCCTCTAGGGGGGGAGTGAGGGGGGCCAGGGCGCTGCCACCCCCTCCCCAGCCTTTGGGGAAGTGGTTGCTGGGCACGGGGGCTTCCTGGAAATGCTCCCGCGCTTCCTTCCGCCCTGCACAGCTGCCCCCGCTTTCCAGGGAGCCCACAGACCGTTTGGTCCCTCTGCCTCAGCTCTTCCTTCCCCCAGTCCCTCTGCTCAGGAATGCTGTGGGGGGACAGAGAAGGGGAGGGGACACATCCTGCTCTTCCAGGGCCGGGAGCTGCAGTCAGAGGAACGTGGAAAGGGGGGCTTTGCCCCTCTACCCTTCTTGGCAAAGGCAAACCCCTGGCACCAACACAAGTGGCTAGATGGGGGTCCCAGTTGTGCCCTACTGAAGACCCCGCAGGAGATGGGGGGCCATTTCCTGCTCCCCCTTCTCATGTTTGCTCTGTCCTCACCTTTCCCCTCCGGATCTCACAGGACAGTTTCCCTGTGCCTGTTTTGGGGGTGCTGCCCTCCCTATGTGGGGCAGGGGCTCACTGGGGGCAACTCCCCCTCTCTGGCAGCCCAGGGTGGGGGGGCCTGGGGGTGTCTGGAGCTGGGGGCCGGGGTGACGCGGGGCCAGGCGTCGGAGCGAGGCGGGAATGCGGCGTTCTCTGAGTCATCTGTGTTTCTGAGAAGCAGCCGGGAGACACTTGCCCCATCCCCTCGGGCCCCTAGCCCGGCACGGTGCAGCTGAGCCCCTCAAGGGCTTGACAGGGTCCCTGGGGGACCCCTGAATTTGGGGGGGCTTCGGGGGGCGCAGCGATCGCAGCCCCCTCGGCGGGGCTGTGCTGGCCCCTGCGGCGGAGCTGGATGGGAGGGACGGCGGGGTCCTCCCGGCGTGGGCGGCCGAGCGGGCGGCTGGGTGGGACGTGTTTGCATTGGAGCGGGCTGGTTTCGCCGGGGGGGGTTGGCAGCAGCGTGGGGGCGGGTGCTGGGAGCCCCGGAGCTGGGGCGCCATGGGGACCCGGCCAGCTCAGGGCCACAGCCCAGCCCCACGGGTGTGCTGCGGTGGGGTGGGGGGGGCCCTGGGACCCCCATGCCTGGGGACTGAGGGGGTGGTTCTTGCAGCAGCTGGGAAGCGCCGGCAGCGAGGGCCCAGCTGGGGTTGGGGTGCTCTGGTTTCTCCCGACGCTGGCGAGGGGTCAGGCAGGGCAGGCTGGGGTGAGTCAGAGGGAGCGGGAGGCGGCCGTGGGGCCACTGACGTCAGTGGGCCCCGGGGACGTGCGTGGGGCTCCCCCGGGAACACCTGGGTGCAGAGCCGGAGCTGGTGCAGGGTGGCAGGGGTGGGGGTTCTGCCCCACTGCCTCCCCCTGCGTGTGGGAATGGGGCAGGGGGACTCTGAGAGACCCCACTCCCCACTCAGGAGTGCAGTGGGAGCAGGATGGGGGCTGAAGGGGACTGGTCCCCTTCCCCAGGCATGGACAGGTGGTGTGCAGACCTGGTGTGGGTGTCCAGGAGGTCTCTGTGTGAAATGTCCCCCTTACACTGACCCCAAGAGCAGCAGCAGGGAGGGGGTGGCCCAGCAGCTGGGGGGGGGTTCTGTGCAGGGGCAGGAGGTGGCCGGAGCTGGAGTGGTCGTGGCTGAGTGGTGGGGATGGGGCTGCCAGCCTGGCATGAGACCAGCCAGGCTGCTGTGGGCAGGGAAACTGAGGCGGGACGGGGGGTTGGGGTGACACTCTCGTGTGTCCAGGTGCTCTGTGTGTGCACACGCGTGCCCACGTGCGCACTCGCCGTCCTCTCCCGCCCCCTCGCCCCGTAACCTCCCTGTCCAGAGCTGCAGTGTCTCCTTCCCGCCCACCCCTTCCTCTGCAGCCTCCGCCTGACACGCTCGGGGCTTTGCTGCTGGTATTTTTAAAGCTGCTTTTCCCACGGCTTCTCAGAACCGGCCTCCGCGGCAGCGGGGGAGCAGGGCTGGGGCTGGGGGGGCCTGGGGGGCCCCATTCCACACTGCTGGGGACAGGGAGGTGATGGGCCCACCAGGGACCCCTCGCCTTGTCCGGCCAGAGGCGATGGCTGTGCCCCAAAGGTGCTGTGGGGTGTGAGTGGGTGATGTTGGGAGCCGTGCACAGCACTGCACGTGATGGGCTGGGAAAGCCGGGCCCTGCCTTGCCCTGGAATAGCGTGGCTGGGGGGGTTGGGGGGTGGCGTCATCCCCATTAGCCATCCCCATGACCTTATGTCCTGCCCACAGCCCCGTGTGAGCCCTGAGTGGGGGTGAAAAGCACAGCTCCCCCCTTCAGCACATGCAAGGGCAGGGGGGGCTCGAGGGGGCTCATGGCTGCCCCAGCTCTGCCAGAGCGTGGGGGGGCTCCCCTGTTCCTTGGCACAGCTGCCAAGTGATTTATGTGTTGTGGGGGCTGAGCAGTGTGAGCTGGGGGGTGGCAGGTGTTGGGGATTGGGGGGCCCCCCACAGCTGCGGCTTGGGCAGGGTCAGGCCCCGGCTCTTGTCTCCATGATGCAGCTGCTCCATCACCTGCCAGAGCTGGAGCCTCCAGGCTGGGCAGGGCCTGCCCCCTCCCTGCCCCCCTTTCCCAAGTCTGCTTTTGCAGGGGGGAAAGGGGGGCAGGTGGGCTGCAGTTCCCTGCTTGGCAGCCCTGAGTCACAGTGGTGGGCATGCAAGGACCCAGCATGTCCTCACCTGCCCCCTCCTGTTCTCCCTGTGCCTGCGGGGGCACCCCCTCCCCTGGCACTGGGCTGGCCAGAGCAGCAGTGCTGGCCCTGGGGCCAGGTACGAGGCTCTGGGAGGCCCTGCCTGCAGCCCTTGCCTGTCCCTACCCGCTGGGAGCTGGGCAGGGAGGGCAGCTTGTTGATGGGGGAATAAAGGACAGAAAGGGCAGAAGGAAGAAAAATACCCCCCCTGGCACCATCAGCTGATGGACTTGGCACTGGAACGGGGTCGCACGGGGACGGCAGCTGAGCTCTCCTGCCAGCCTGGCACAGCCGAGGGGCTGCAGGAGGGAGTCACCCCTTCCCTGCCCCAATGACCCGTCCCTGTGGCTGCAGGAGACCTGTGGGGGTAGCCACCATCCCCTGCTTGGCCCAGGGAGGGCAGCTATCATTCCCCTGCTTGGCACTGTCCCCGGGAGTGGGAGGGGATGTCTGTGCATGGTCTCTCTGCATTCCATAGCTGATAGGGGTCCCTTCTCTCCACAGGTCAACGACTTCTTGTCGGGCCGGTCCCCGCTGACCCTGGCCCTGCGCGTGGGGGACCACATGATGTTCGTGCAGCTGCAGCTGGCGGCTCAGCAGAGCACGGGGCAGCTCCAGCACCGGCACCTCATCGCCAGCCGCGGCGAGGCGGGGGCCAGCGCCAGCCCCCACTGCCGGACACTGCACGGCGCCGCCGGCTCCGGCTTCGCCCGCATCCCCGTGGTGCCCACGTGCCAGCAGAGCCCGGCCCCCAGCCCCACGCCCGCCACACCAGCCCCCCCCATGTACTGTAACGCCCCCCACCCCGCGCCCATCACCGCCGGGATGTTCCGGTCGCACGGGGCCAGCACGCAGACGGTGAACAGCAGCGTGGTCTCCTCCTGCTCAGAGGTGGGTTTATGGGTGGGGAGGCACCCGGGGTCTTTGGGGTGGGGAAGTGAAGTCATGCACTTGCCAGCCCTGCCTGTCCCTGCCTCAGTTTCCCCAAGGGTGGAACAAGGGTTGTCTCCGCTCCAGCCTCCAGAATGTCCCCAGGTCCCAGGGAGGGGCTCAGGGACAGGGTGTAACCCATGCTTTTACACTGCCTGTCCCACACCCTGTCTGTCCCCATGGGTGGGCAGGAGCTGCTTCTGCTTCCCTTTCCCCTTCACACAGCACAGCAGGGTGGGGCAGGCTGTCGGGACCCCCAGGGCTGGGGATACTGGTGCACAGAGGGGTGGGACAGCAGTGCTTCCTTGTGTCCCAGTAAAACTGGGGCTGGGGGTGCCTGCTGCACCCTGCTTCCTGCCTGGGACCCCTGACCTGGCTGTCTAGGGGGAGACAGAAGGGCGCGAGCAGGGCTGTGTGCCCCCCATAAGCCCCTTCCCAGAGGCTGATCCCACTTTTCTCCCCTCCCAGGTGGACTGTGGCTCCCGCAGCAGCAGCTCCCCAGGCAGCAGTCCAGCCCCCTCGGCCCGATCCCGCAAGCCCGGGGCGGTCATCGAGAGCTTCGTCAACCACGCGCCCGGGGTCTTCTCAGGGACCTTCTCTGGTAGGTGGTGCTGAGCCTCCCGAGGGGCTCTGGGTCTGGGGGACGTGGGGGCACTGGTGCTGTGGATCTGGGGGAGGGCTGCTCATCTCACACCCACCTCTCCCCCCTCTCCAGGCACTTTGCACCCCAACTGCCAGGACAGCAGCGGGCGGCCGCGGCGGGACATTGGCACCATCCTGCAGATCCTGAACGACCTCCTCAGCGCCACGCGACACTACCAGGGCATGCCCCAGTCCCTGACGCAGCTCCGCTGCCAGACGCAGTTCTCCTCCTCCTCTTCCTCCTCCTCTTCCTCCTCGCCACCTGCCTCCCCGGACCTCGCCACCAAAACTACCTCAGAGCCGCTGCCGGCGGCCGCCGCCCCTCCCCTGCACCCCGTCGTCCAGTGCCAAAGCCAGATCCGGATGTGCAAGCCTAGTGGTGAGTCCAACTGCCCCCCCTCCCACACTGGGGAGGGGTCAGGGTTTGGGGTCGACACCTCTTGGGGGTCCCTGGTCAGTCACATCGCCCTGGGGGCTGTGGCTGGGATGAGGAGAGAGGGGCTGCGTAGCTGGAAGATTGACAGGTGTCTGTCAGGTTTGCAGGGTCCCTGGAGGAGGGTGGGGGACAGTCAACACCCCCAGGGACTTGTGGAGGTCCCCCCACTCTGCTCTGCCTCCTGCCAAACCCTGCAGGGCCGAAGGGTCTCCATGTGGGTGGGGGGGTGACAGATGGCTGTGGTGTCCCTGCTCCCTCGGGGCTTGTCCCTGCTGTGTGGGCAGAGGTTTTGGGGTCACTCAGACTCTGGCTCCCTCCCACCTCCCCCTTTCCAAACCTACCTTCCCAGAGTGGGGGCCAGGGTGGGTCTGGCTGGGGTGTGGCAGCAGCTCCCATGGCCCCCCAGCATTGTGGGGACACACCTGTGTGCCCCGAGGCCGGAAGGTGCTGGAGGTGCCCGCCCCAGACCCCCCCGATTTGCTTAGAGGAAAGAAGTGAAACTGCCAGTGCCTGCCGGGGGAGCTCATTCCCCTCAGGGTTTGCTCCTCCTTCTCTCCGGGATGGGGGGGCCCAGGCTCCCACTGGGGGCACCTCCAGGCTGGCTCCAGTCCCCACTGACGTGGCCAGGGCTTCCCAGGGTCACCCCCAACTCTGCTCTGTGCCAGGAATCCATCCCTGTCCATCCAGGGCAACCTTGTTTGGGTATACAGAGGTTGTTGTAGTTGGGACACTGCACGCCATAAAGGGCTACACCCCACTGGGGACCAGCTGGCACCATGATGGGGACCTTGGTTTTTGGGGCACTGTGGGGGGTTGGTTGGGAGGTCCATGTCTCCCCTCCCTGCAGGTCAGGGTAGCCCCCTGCGGCCCCCCTTCCTCTTCTCCATTGCAGGGGATCCTGTTATGGGGGTGTCCATGGGTTTGTACCATGGGGAGCTGTGTGTCCCCCCAAATGTGGGTCAGGGTAGCCCCTCATGACCCTCTTTCCCCCTGCTGTGAGAGGTGTCCATGTGTCTGTACCATGGGGGGCTGTACGTCTCCCTTGATCCCCCATGATTCCCCTTCCCCCTGCTGTGGGGGGTGTTCATGTACCATGGGGGGGCTGTGCATCCCCCTTGATCCCCCATGACTCCCCTTTCTCCTGCTCTGGGGATATCCGTGTGTCTGTACCATGGGGGGCTGTACATCCCCCTGGATCCTCCGTGACTCCCCTTCCCCTGCTGTGGGGGTATCCATGTGTCTGTACCATGGGGGGCTGTATGTTCCCCTTGATCCCCCATGATTCCCCTTCCTCTGTTGTGGGGGTATCCATGTGTCTGTACCATGGGGGGCTGTGCATCCCCCTGGATCCCCCATGACTCCCCTTCCCACTGCTGGGGGAGGTGTTCATGTAGCATGGGGGGCTGTGCATCCCCCTGGATCCCCCATGACTCCCCTTCCCCCTGTTGTGGGATGTCCATGTATCTGTACCATGGGGGGCTCTGCGTCCCCCTGTACACGGCTCAGGACAGCTCCCCATGACCCCCCTTTCCCCTCCTATGGGGTCATCCACATATCTACACCACGACTGCTTACCTGTGGGCTTGTCTACCCTGATCCTACAGCATCCCATGACCCCCCTTTCTCCCTTTTCCCATCGCAGGGGACCGCCTGAGGCAGACGGAGAACCGGGCGACGCGCTGCAAGGTGGAGCGGCTGCAGCTGCTGCTGCAGCAGAAGCGGCTGCGGCGGAAGGCGCGGCGGGACGCGCGGGCACCCTACCATTGGGTGCCCAACCGCAAGGCCGGGCGCACCAACAGCAACAGCAGCGTCTCCAGCGAGGGCAGCCTGGACCTGGACTTCGAGGACTCGGTCTGGAAGCCGGAGGTCAAGGCCGAGATGAAATCCGAGTTTGTCGTAGCATAAAGAGAGCCCGTGCCCGGAGGGGACCCCCGGGGGGACTTGTGCCTGGGGAGGGGGGGTCCTGCTCGCTGCCCCCCCTGCTGTGGGGGGTCAGTGCTGGTGTCACGGGCCGGGGCTCCTCAAGATTTGCTGTCGTCTCCTGCGACTGGATGCCTTGGGGGGACCTGCGTGTCATGGGGGGGAGAGCCCCCCACCCCCTGGTTGGTTGGGTTTGGGGAGATGGGGGGGAGCAGCAGGAGCCGCCCCCTCCCCGCAGCCTCCCCGGCAGGGAATGGGTGGTCCTGGCACCCAGGGGGGTTCCTGGGACATATCGAAGCTGCTGCTTTGCTGTGAAGAGGGGCTCAGTGGGGGGGTCTCCAGCCCCCTCCCTGTGTCACCCCCCCCCGGTGCAGGCAGGAGGAGATGAAGTCTCTCTCGGAGGTGCTGGAGCCCCCCCGATTTGGGGGCCGTTTGTTTTCCTTCCCTTCTATATGTAGCATTGCTCGGCTGCGGGGCTGGGCCCCCCCTGGGCGGTCAAGGGGGGGACACGTGTGTGCCTGGGCCCCACTGCCGCAGCCCGGGGAGGGGGGACGGGGTGGGGGGGGCTTTGTTTTGTGGGGGGGGTGGGTGTTAATTTTGTTTGGGGAGGGAGAAGCCAAGACGCCTTCCCCTCCGCGGCCGAGCCCAACTTCC
>JAWWEE010000075.1:1914174-1936278 GCA_035221455.1 Xenops minutus | reverse complement strand
CCGGGGGGGGGGGGGGACGTTTTCCTGGCTGCAAGGCCTGGGGGGGTCTCTGCCCGGGGGTCCCCTCGTTCGCAGGGCTGCAGGGAGGGCTCGGGCTCCCCTGAGGCTCAGCCCCCCGAGGCACAGGCCGCGGCTGCCACGTCGGCGGGGGCGGCCCCCGCCGTGGTCCCCCCCAGTCTGGGGCAGCAGCCCGGCCCGGGCGGTTTCAGTCGTGGGCTGGGCTTGGCTCAGCCTTAACCTTGACCTTCTCCCCGCTCCCCCCTCCCTTCCCTCGTCTGTGTGGTCGTGGCGCTGAGCTCTGGCGCTGTGGAGTGCAAATACCCCCCCAAGAGTGGTGGGGACCCCCCCAAGAAACGCCTGGTGGGGTGCGGGGAGTGCCAGCAGGGAGCGGGGTGGCTGTGGGTGTCAGGGGGGCAGAGGGGGTGCACCAATGCTGCACATGAGGGTGGGTGCAGGTCACACGTGTGCACATCACGGGGCTGTGCAGACCCTGCGCCCACCCTTCCATGCACCCCAGGTCCAGCTGTGTGGGCAGGACAGATGTGGTGCTGTGGGCACCCACCGCGCAGGGGCCTGCGTGGGTTGTGGCAGAAAGCTGCGGAGTGCAGCAGGGGCACGGGGTGGGGCCGGGGAAGGGGAAGGTGAAGCTGGATGAAGCTTCTAGCCAGCCTCTTCTGCTTCTCCAGGGCATCTGGAGAGAGGAGCCACAGCCACAGGTGCAGGAGAAGCTGCTGCTCCAGCCCCACAGGTGAGCTCCAGCCCCACAGGTGAGCTCCAGCCCCACAGGTGGGTTCTAGCCCGGGGGCCGAGGTACCAGCATGACACGGCCATGCTCCAGGTCGGCGTGGGGCTGAGTGTGGGTCCTCACACAGCTGCACTCATGTGTGTGCCTTGCACAGACGGGTTCTCTTGCAGTTCCTGCACGTGGAGGACACGGGCAGGCGAGAGCACGCGTGTGCATGGGCACACACGTGTTAGTGCCGGTGCCCTGGGGCACATCCATGTGTGTGTTTGCATTGAGCCCCCCGAGGCCGTGCTGACAGGGCGGGTGGGTGGGTGGGTGCTCGGGGGTTGCCCTCACATGCAGCCGTGTGCGCATCGCGGGCTCCACATGCGGGGCCGGGCTCCTCGAGCTGCTGGGATGACTCACGGGCTCGCAGAGGAAGCCGTGACTCAGTCCTGGATTCCTGCCGCTCCCCACCCCCCGGCCGCTCCGGCCGTCGTGGCCACGTGGAGCCCGTGGGACCAGCGGCCGGTGGGTCACCACGAGGGCTGGGGGTCCCTGTGTGGCTGCTGGGAGCCCTGCTGGGGGTACGTGCCCCTTCCCTGGGCCATGGGGACTGTGGGGGCCATGGGGACCCCGATGCCTTTGGGCACACGGGAGGAGACAGCCACGGGCACTCGGGGTGGCACCGCACCCGCCCCGACTCCCACCCCAGCTGGGCGCGGGGTTCTAGCTCGGGCACATTTCCTGGGGTGTTTTGGGCAGCTCCGGCTCTGCCACCCCCAGGCCCTGCTTCAAAACTCCCATGCAGTGGGCTCCTCTCTGCACAGAGGGCCGGGGCTGCTCCACCTGCCCTGGGTGTGCTGTGGGTTGGGGTGCCCTGGGTACTCGGCCACCTCAGCTGCTCTGGCTGCCAGTCCAGTGCCAAGGGGGGGGCCGGGGTGCCACAGGGCAGCACCGGGGACCTGGGGAGGGGACAGTTGGCTGCAGTGGTGCTGTGTGGTGCCCAGGGTGCTGAGCCAGGGGCCAGCAGTGCCATGCAGTGCCTCAGCCACCGTGTCGGGGGTCAGCAGTGCTGTGTCAGGGTCACTGGTGCTGTGTAGTGCCCGGGGTGCTGTGTTGGCAGTGCCACGGCACGGGCAGTCTCTGTGAGTCACAGCAAGGTGCAGTGACTGCCCCCTCCCTGCTCACCAGTTCCCAGACCTCACTCACCAGATTCACTTTCGCAATGACTGGTGCAGCCTCTCTGGCTCTGCTGAGCTCGCCCTGGCCCACACTGCCCACGCTGCCTGTGGCCTCCTGCCCTCTGTCACCACCTGTGACCCAGCACGGTGGTGCTGCTGGCCTTGGCTAAGCCACCTTAACCCTTGCCCTCACCAGCTCCCACCCCAGGTGCTGTTGGTGGTGTTTGCCCTCCTGAGCAGCCCCTGTGCAGGGCCAGGGTCCGGCGGGTGGGGGGTCACGGGTGGCGGTGAGTCAGAGTCAGCACAGGCAGGTGGGGATGGGGATGGGGACAGGGACACTGTGATCGGGGACGCTGTGATCGGGGAATGACTCATGTGTTAAACAAACAAACAGGTGAGTCTGTGTCGGCAGCTTCCTCCTTGCCCCAGCACCCTGGAGACGCCGGGGCACCCCGGTCACCGAGTCCCTGCAGGGGAACTGCTGCCACATGCAGTGTCACAGGCACACACATGCAGGGGGAACCCCTGCCCTGCAGCCAGCAGGATGGTCCCAGAGGTCTGGGATGCAGGGCTGGGGGTGGCGAGCCCTTGGTGATTTCCTGGGATCCCCAAACACCTGCCTTTTGCCCTGGCTGCGGGAGCTACAGTGGCCAGAGCTGGGCAGGCACCTGGCTCCTACAGCCGGGGATTTCCCAAGTCCAGCCTCACCTGGGCTGTGTGGCCTCTCCCTGGGCCGGCAGGTGTAAAACCCAACCATAGGCAACCATCCAGACCATGGCATCCTGGCCTGCCTGGGCACCCTGTGGCTCAGCCATGTGCCTGCCAGGCTGGGAGCGAGCTGGGGGGTGGCAGCAAACTGCCCAGCTCTGGCTCATCCCAGTCCTGCAACCCCTGACCTGCAGGTCCCATCGCTGAGCTGAGTTCTGTCTGTTCTCAGCCCAAAGGTGCTTCTGCCAGGCCCTGCTGCGTTGGGGGGCTGTGAGCAATGCTGTGCCCTGGCACAGGGTCCATCACCCCAATCCTCAATGGGGCTGCGCCGTCACCGCCGGCGAGTCCAAGCGTGACCTGCGGCCTCGTGCACACACGCACCCAGAACGTCAGGAATGTTTTGTGGTGAGGCTGGAAAACGGTCAGTCGCTTACTGGATTTTTTTTCCACCCTTTCTGCTGTGGGTTTGGCCGGGGGCCCAGGGCGGGCGTGGGGGGGGTGGGTGGGTGTGAGCAGGCGTGTGATGAGCCGGGTGTGACGGGGCTGGCGAGGGCTGCGAAAGTGCTGAGCTGGTGCGAACCCTTCCATCCCCATCTCCTCCTCTCCAGCCCTTCCTGGAAGCGGCTGCAGGGAATGTTCCTGCCGGGTGTGGTACGTGGGCAGCTGTGCCCATCCCCTCCTATGGGAGGGAGAGGCTGTGAGGCCGAAGGCAGGGGCTGCAGGGCTGGGGGTCAGTGCAGGTGCCCTGGGTGCTCCTGCCTCGCTGAGGGGGGACATGGCAAGGGGCTCAGACAGGCTGGGAATGTTGCTGCTCTGCAGGTCCCTGTGCCACTTCCCCTTCCCCATGGCAGGAGCGTGAGGCTGGTGGGAGCGTGTCCTGCCTGGAGCCACACGCTGAGTCAGGGACAGGACAGGAATAGAGTCGTGTGCCTGAGTCACAGCCCGCGCGTGAAAACAGCAGCACTTCCCCAGGAAGGGGGAACCCCGGGGCCCTGACACCCCCTGCTATGTGTCAGCCACTTCCCCAGGATGAGGGACCCCCACTCCTGCATCGGCCCCGGCTCCCTCTGGAGCTGGGACCTGCCACCACCACTGGCTCTGTCCCTTGCTGCCCTCACCAGCCACAAGGACAGGAGATCAGGCAGGATGCAGGCAGGGAATGGCTGCCCCAGGGATGCAGGCAGGGAATGGCTGCCCCAAGGATGCAGGCAGGGAACGGCTGCCCCAGGGATGCAGGCAGGGAGCAGCTGACCCAGAGGGGATGCAGGCAGGGAATGGCTGCCCCAAGGATGCAGGCAGGGAATGGCTGCCCCACGGATGCAGGCAGGGAACGGCTGACCCAGAGGGGATGCAGGCAGGGAATGGCTGCCCCAAGGATGCAGGCAGGAAGCAGCTGCCCCAGGGATGTGGGCAGGGATGCAGGCAGGGAGCAGCTGCCCCAGGGGTGCAGGCAGGGATGCAGTCAGGGAGTGGCTGCCCCACCACAGGACCCTCTCTCTGTGCCCACAGAGGGCAAGGAGCCCCCCAGCAGCCCCCAGTGCCAGGCAGGGTGCTGTGCTGGTGCTCCCCTCGCACACACGTGTGCACAGTGCACCCCCACCCCCGCCTGTGCATTGCACTGCCAGTGTGACAAACCCCGCTGCACCTCAGCCCCCCCAGCCGTCTGTCTGTCCCCCGCCAGCTCCCACAGACCACCCCTCCTCCCGCCTCCCCCAGAGCATTCCCGCAGTGTCTCCATTGATAAATCTGGAGCGTTGCCACAGCAACACTGCCGTGGGGCTCAACGCGATGCTCAGGGCTCCGAGGGGCCCTGGACCACGGTGCTGGGCTAGGGTAGGGGGCTGGCTGGGTCCACGCGTGGGATTGTAGGCACGTGTGTGGATTTACAGGTGTGTGGTTGCACACGGGTGTGCACAGTCCCACGCCAGGGGCTCGGGGAGGGTGGGCTGGCAGTGTTTGGTGACCACACTGTGCCAGGTGTGAGACCCCCACGGGGAGGATTGCAGGGAGTGTGGGGTGGGAGGGGGCGGCTCTGGCATGTAAGGGGAGCACCAGGGGGGGCTGGAACTGTGTCCTGCGCTGGGGAAGCCCCGGGACCACCCTGGGACCACCCACCACCTCCAGCACAGCCGGGTGGCTGCGGACCCCGGGCTGAACTCTGCGACCACCCCCTGCGTGGGGCTGGGGGGGCTCGGGCAGGCAATGCCTGTCCCCTGGCAGCTCCTGCTGCTCCCTGCACCCCCTGCCACCCACGGCCGCTGCGCTCGGGGGTCCGCGTGGGGAGCCCACGTCTGCTTTGGCCACGCGTGTCCGACCCCACGGATGTGGGCAGAGCCCGGCGCTGCAGCCCCGAGTGCCCTGGGGGGGGCTTGTGGGGTGCTGGGATCAGCCCTGTGTGCAGGCAGGAGCTGGGGGGGGGGGGTGGGCGCAGACAGGACCCCAGGGATGTGGCACACGCGTGGGCTGCGCGGGCACACGCGTGCGGTGCCGCGTGGGCAGGATCGGTGCGTGTGGCGTGGCTGCCCTCTGCTGCCACGGCCACGGCAGCGCCCAGCACCACGGCACCCGTGGGATGCTGAGGTTGGGGTGGCCGCGGCAGGGACCCTCTTTGTGCTGGACAATGCCGGCTGCTCGCCCACCAGCCCCCGACCCTCGCCCACGCCCCTGGGCATGAGGGTGAGGGGCTGCCAGGGCCGGGGGGAGCAGGGGAGGGGGCTCTGAGATGCTGTTAAAGATTAAATACCCTCCTCCCCTGCACCCCTCAGCTGGGACAGGGTCACCCAGCAGCCAGGGGGAAATGAAGCATTTTCTGGGCTCTCAGAGCCTTGAGGAGGGGGCTCTGCCCGGGGAGGGATGCTGTCGGGTCCTGGTGGTCCCCGCTGCTCTCGGGGGCGCGGGGCTGGTGTGGATCCCGCAGCTCCATCCCATCCTCCATCCCGCCGCGTTGGGAAGCAGGTCACGTCCAGCTCCCGGTGCGGTGGCAATGCCGGGGGAGCTCAGCTTTGTGGGGCAGCTCCGAGCTGCTGGGAACAGCCAGCTGCTGCTGCCAGCGATTTCGGGGCTCCTGGGGGGAGGATTTCCAGCGGCGTGGGGCTACGTGGCACTGCCATGTGGGGATGGGGCACTGGGGAGCTCAGCCCCCTGCTCCCCTCCAGCTCACCCCGATGGGAGGCTGGTGGTGCCCAGCTCCTCCCTGGCAGCAGGATGGGGAGGGCTGGGGGGAAAAGGGGGCTCTGTGAAGGTTTGTGTGAGGATGCTGGGATGAGCAGTGTAGCAGTTTGCAGAGGTGTGAGATCAGTGGGATTCTGGGGGTCTTGACTGCTCCAGCGAGGGCATCCCCCTTCCCCACGGAGGGCTGAGGGTGTGTTCCCAAAAAGCTCTTTGCTCCAGGAGTTGCTCGTCCAGCTCAGGGCAGCTGTGCTGGGTGGTACCAGCCTGTGCAGTGCCAGGATCCGGCCTTTCCCCGTGGAACGCCCGGCTCCCAGGGCAGGTGTGGTGCTGCTGGAGGCAGAGACGCTGCCTCTACCTGCCTTCATTCAGATCAGCGTGGGGCGAGCGCGGGGGAACTTTCCCGACTCGTTTCCCCACCTTAAGGGGGAAAAAAAGAGAAGGAGTCGCATGACTTGGAGCTTCCCAAGAGGCAGAGCAGGGAGAGAGAGGGTGACCCAGGGAGCCAAGAATCTGCTCTGCGGCGCAGGGCTGGGAGAGGTTGGGTTACGGGAGGCGCGGAAAGGGGACGGTGCAGGATGAGCTCATGCGAGGGCGCGGGAACCTTCTGGGCAGGAAAAAGCGTCGATGCTGCAGTTCAGGGATTTCTGCAATCACGGCTGTTCCCGCAGATCCCGGCTCGCTCCGCCGGGCTGTCCCTCCTGCCCGTGGCAGTCAACCCACTCGGGGCGGGGGGGCTGTGTGGCTCAAGGTGATTCATGTGCCCTCGCAGGGGAACAGCAGCAAAGAGGGAGAGAAGGGGGACACGGGGGTCTTGGGGGCACACTGGGGTTCTGGGGAGCTCCAGGAGCCTTGTGCAGGGAGCTGGACCAAAGGCCACCCTTGCACGGGCTTGATGGGGGTGTAAGACCACCATCCCCACTGCAAATTGTGGCAGCAAACCCGTGTGAGGTTGTGCCACCAGGTCCCTGCAGCATGAGAGGGCGTGTGGAGGGGCCCAAGGGGTTTGGAAAAGCTCCGACCTCCCCCACCACTGGGGCTGGCTCCCCTCGGTGTGTAATTTACCCCTGGCTGGGGAGGGACACTGTGTTCCTGGTTCCTGGCAGTTTTCCCCCTGCTGACTGTGGATAACCCTTCCCACGTCCCCAGCCCTCTGTCCCACAAGGTCACTCGGTGTCGCGCGGTCAGAGGCTGTTTGTCCTGTCCTTGGGTAGCATCTTCTGCCCTCAAGAACTCGATGCTGCAAATACTCTTAGATGATGATTAATGAGCCCTTATATAACTGAGCTGAGTCCTTAATGCAGCCAGGAGGGTGACAGGAGGGAAGGTGGGAGCAAGAAACTGCACGTCGCTGCTGCTACTGCTGCTGCCTTTCCGTGGAGCAGCCACGTCCTGCATGGGGAGACTCTGGAGGGAAAGCCCACCCACCCACAGGGCGTTTTCCAGGCAGTTTTGGATCCCATGGATGGGAGCAGCTGGAGCTGCTGCCCTGAACCACGGCACCCATGGCACGGCCAGGCTCTCTGGCGTGGCAGAGCTGGCAGGTGAAGGGTTTATGCCCGTAGAGCATCGCTGTGTGACAGTGGCTGGAATGTTGTGCTGATGGTGGTGAGCTGGGAGTGCTGGAAAAGGGTCCAAATTCCATGGGAACACCTGACTGTGGCCCACGTGGGGTGACAAGGCTGCTGCTGGCGCCCCTGTGTGCTGGGTGCAGTTGTTTCTAAATTTGGCTGTGTTTGGGCAGGTAGGGATGGTGTGACACGCAGGATTTGTTTTTCCGTAATCTGGCTGGGAAGCACCAGCCCTGATAAAGCTGCTGCTCAGCGCCAAGGCAGTTTCATGGTTGCCATGGTTACCACATGCTTATTTTCACCATCTTCCTCACCTCAGCCGGGGTGCACCGGCATTCCCAGCCCCGATTCCCCCCTCACCTCAGCCGGGGTGCACCGGCATTCCCAGCCCCAAATGTCCCCTCACCCTTGCTGGGGTGCACAAACACTCCCAGCCCCAAATGTCCCCTCACCCTTCCTGGGATGCACAAACATTCCCAGCCCCAAATGTCCCCTCACCCTTCCTGGGATGCACAAACATTCCCAGCCCCAAATGTCCCCTCACCCTTGCTGGGGTGCACTGGCATTCCCAGCCCCAAATGTCCCCTCACCCTTGCTGGGGTGCACCGGCATTCCCAGCCCCAAATCCCCCCTCACCTCTCAGCTCCCTTCCTAATACTCTGGTTTGGGTATCCCCAATGCTGCTGTCCTGCAGATTTTTGCTGTGCATCCAATCTCCCTGCTCCCTGTAGGTGCAATCCCCCTGCTCTCTGTGGATGCAATCCCCCCTGTCACTGCAGATCCGTTCCCCCCACTCCCTGTGGATCCAGTACCCCCACTCGCTATGAACCTGCCTCCTGTGGATCCAGTCCCCCACTCCCTGTGGATCCAGTCCCCCACTCCCTGTGGCTTTGTCCTACCACTCGGTAAATCCCGGTCACATTATCTGGCCGAGGGAAGCGCAGCAGCCCCAGCTCCCTGCCATGGCAACAGCAGGATTGCGTCAGGGCTTTTCTTTCCAACTGCAAAGCTGGATGAGCAATTCCCTCAGGGAGTGTAGTAAGGGAAAAGGGAATATTCTTTTTCCTGGGGGCTTTGGGACTTCCAGTTCCCAAATTCAGTCCTGGCTCAGTGTTTCGTTCCTCGCTCCCGGGGCCAAGGCTGCAATGGGACAGTGTGTTGTCACACAGGGCTGAGATACCAGGGATAAGGAGGGTTCCCGTGCCAGGGACAGGGAGCATTCCTGTGCTGGGGACACTGAGGTTTCATGTGCCAGGGACAGTGAGTGCTCCCGTGCCAGAAAGACTCCGTGTGCCTTCCCCATGCCATGGCATCTCTGCTTGTGAAATAGGCTGAGCTTGCAGGGAGACCAGGTAGGAGCCAGAGGTTTGGTGATGGATGGCTGCTTCAGTCCAGCCTTACATTCCCTCCTTCCCTGCAGTCCCAGCAAAAACAAAGGGAGAGGAGGCGGCTCCTCTGCCATGCAGGATGTGCTGGACTCTGCTGTGCCTGGGTGCAGGAGGGTGGTCCTGGGGGCTCCACCGAGTCCGGGGAGGGGAAAAACAGTGCCAGAGCCTGGAGCAGGCGTGGGCTCCCGATGGTTGTGTTCCCTCCCAGCCCTGGGGGAGGCACAGCCCCAGACCAGAGACACTGTCCAAAGCACCCTCTGCCCCATCCTCCCCTCCCGGCAGGAGCTGCTCCGGGATTTGGGAACCTCATCAGAGCGGTGCCCCGGGCGGGGGCTGCCCTTGGCTGCCGAGCAGGTGCCAGGGCTGCTGAGCAGGTTTGGGCTCCTGCACAGCTCTGGGCAATTCCGTGTGCCCTGGAAACGGGCCGGGAGTGCAGGGACTGGGAAAGGTCCCTACGAACACCACAGCAAGTGCTGCTCAGTGGGGACCCCCAGAGAAAACACCTGCAGGTGAGGCTCTGGATATTGCACAGGGATTGGTGTGGAGTGAACTGTGTTCTGCCTCTGGGGTGTTGTGTGTTCAGGACCCCAAGCAGGGTCCTGCTGCTGCAGGTTTGATCCAAGGACCTGAATCCTGTGTTGTTTCATTGCTTAATTATCTGCCCTAATGACCTGTGCAACCTGCCAGGTGAGCTGCTTGCCCTCCTAATCCCAGCACTGCTTCCAGCCAGAGCCCATGGGACATGCAGAGATGGGCAGGTGACATGGGACTGCTGTGGCCCCTGTGTGCAGCCTGATCGTGGAATATTCTGCATTGGAAGGGTCCTACAAGGATCATTGAGGCCATGACTGATGTGACACCTGGTGTGAGTGGAGCCCTGGGTCAGGAGTGAGCAGATCTGGAACACGGAAAGCTCCTGGGAGCTGTGGAATTGGGGCAGGAGCGCAGGCAGCTTGTGGTGTCTTCGTCCCAGCTCGTGTTTCACTGGGTGACTCTGTCAGTGTCAAAGCAAAGGCATCAACACACCCAGATGAGACCAAAATCACCCCTTTGGGACAAATCCAGGCAAGGCTGTGACCGCCATTCCCTGTCACAGGAGCTGAACTGCTCCCAGGACCCTTCCATCCTGCTGGGACTCCAATTCCCTGGGAGCAGCAAAGGCTCACAGCATTATTCTCCTAACACCCGGCCTGCCTGGCTTTGTGTGAGGACTCAAAACCCCGTGAATCCCACTGTTTGTCCCTTGAGTTTGCAGCAGTGATGGTGTTGGGCTGGCAGCTCCTCCCACAGCATCTCAGGGTGGCTGGAAAACCACTCCATGCATCAAGGTCACTTTATCCGCCCTCATCACGGACCAGAAGCGCTCACGTTAATGGGTCTCTAATTTAATCAAAGTGCAAGGCAGGGATCTTTTTTTCCCTCTTGAAGGGCAAAAATCAATTTGCAATGGCAGCGGATGCACTTCCTCGCTCCTCCAGGCTCCTGATAAGACCACTCAGCCCTACACAAAATTAGGTGGAATAAAAAAACCCCACCAGACTTATTCAATAATTCAGATCCAGAATTTAAAATTGAAATGCCTGTCTCAAACCAGCAATCCGTTTTCTCATTTGCATAAAATATTGTACTACTTTCTCCTTCTATTCACAGTTTCGAACTCTTGCTCTTTGCATATTTACAGAATCATGAAAATATCCTGAGTGGGAAGGGACTCACAAGGAAGTCCAACTCCTATTACAGGTGTTGAACCTTTTCTTCTTTACTGCAGAACATATTGGATACAATTGATTATATATATATAAAAAATCATAAATTAACATTATTCAGTACTGATATTTTGCTCTCAGGACTGGAAAGTGAGTAAATTTTTTCACAGTAAGAAAATAATAATAATAATGACTCAGTCTGACATCAATATTGGGCTTTTTTAGGTGCTTTTGAGCACTTTGGTTGCAGTGTCCCATCCCTGCAGGCCTGTGTTCTCAGAAAAACCACTGATGGAGTTTCGTAATTACTGTATGTGTTGTGTACAAACATCCCTTTTCTCGTAGATCCCAAAGGTATAACAACAAATCAGGGAGAAAAAGGCCAATTTCCATGCTCTGGGAGGCAGGGAATGGGTGCTCCCTGCTTGGACAGAGCAATCACTGGCAGATTTCTTTGCACCTCCCTGTGGTTTGTTTTTCCTCTGTCTCAGCACTTGGTTTGGAAATCAATCACCAAAGAGTCCTGATTTCCATACTCCAGTGGTTTTATTTATTCCATGCAAGCTGGCTCTGACCAGGAATCCTGGGAGGGAAGGAGAGTGGCCACACATTCCTGCTGTGAACTGCAGTGGGAATTATGAGGAATTTCGTGAGGCAGCATCAGTGTGTCCAGTCCTGTCCCCTGCCTGGGGACACAGAGTGACCCCTGATGTGTCCAGTCCTGTCCCTGGAGAAGGGACACACAGAGTGACCCCTGATGTGTCCAGTCCTGTCCCTGGAGAGGGGACACACACAGTGACCCCTGATGTGTCCAGTCCTGTCCTTGGAGAGGGGACACACACAGTGACCCCTGATGTGTCCAGTCCTGTCCCTGGAGAGGGGGGACACACACAGTGACTCCTGATGTGTCCAGTCCTGTCCCTGGAGAGGGGACACACACAGTGACTCCTGATGTGTCCAGTCCTGTCCCCTGCCTGGGGACACACACAGTGACCCCTGATGTGTCCAGTCCTGTCCCTGGAGAAGGGACACACACAGTGACCTCTGATGTGTCCAGTCCTGTCCCTGGAGAAGGGACACACAGAGTGACCCCTGATGTGTCCAGTCCTGTCCCTGGAGAAGGGACACACACAATGACACCTCAGTCCTGTCTTTGATGTGTTCCCTTCCCATTGTGTCTCCTCCTCTCCCACGTATTTATTCCCTCCTGCGAGTTCCCCCCTCTCCTATGTTTTAAAGTAATTTTCTACATAAGTTTGTAATTATTGTATGAAACACCAAATGTTTTTATTCCAGGGGCTTTTTCAAACCCCTGTAGCCCCTCACTGAAATGCGTGTTTATCTTTGCCAGAGTTTCAGTACAGAAGTTTTTACTGCTGAAGGCGTTCTCACCTTGGGAAGCCTCAGGGTGGGCTTTTAACCATTTCAATGAAACACGAGCTGAGCAAAGACCTCTCACTATTATTTTTTCAGCAAAATTTTCTTGCTTTGCCTGTTCCTCACACTCACCATGTCAAACTCTCCTGTGACAGAGGTGGATGGAGGGGGTGACTGGACAGGACGCTGGGGCAGGTTCGGGGTATAAGAAATAAAAAACATGGTTTTATTACAAGCAAATAGTTCATTAACTCAGGAATTATTTTTTTAAGGTGTACCACGGAAGTTGTAAAGTACCAGATCCTGTCTGTGGCTGGTGCAAGGGACAATTTGTGTTCGGGAAGAGGGAATTATGAAAGTAGATAAAGAAATGGCCAAAACAAGCCCTTGCCACATGGCAGGTCTTTGTGGGGAGACAAAAGTGGTCATTCTGACCAGGACACCCTGCACAGGGGGGCACACCAAACCCAAGTGGGAGAAGAGGCCCACTCTTCTTTTATATGACCCTTGGGACATATAAAAAGCATAATTTTTTTTGGGGGTGTGTGTGCTTTTTCGGACCTCCTTGGCTGGAACACCCAGCACTGAAACAAAAACTTTCCTTGTCTGCTAAAGTTCATCTCACAGATATGTGCATCTTCCCTAAATTGAATAAAAGAGATTTTTCTCATGGGGGTGTGAGGAAAAACTCTTTTATTCAATTTAGTGGAGATACAAGTAACTGTGAGATGAAGTTTAGCAGAAAAAGGAAGGTTTCTGTTTCAGCACATGCTGGGTGCTCAGGCCACAAAGGTCTGAAAAGCAGCCCCCCAACACCCTAAAAATCATGTTTTTTATGTGTCCCAAGGGTCATATAAAAGAGGAGTGGGCCTCTTCTCCCATTTGGGTTTGGTGTGCCCCCCTGTGAAGGGAGAGGGGGTGTCCTGGTCAGGATGACCACTTTTGTCTCCCCACAAAGGCCTGCCATGTGGCAAGGGCTTGTTTCGGCCATATCTTTATCTACCTTCATAATTCCCTCTTCCCAAGCACGAATTGTCCCTTGCACCGGCCCCACACAGCTCACAACTTCTGCGGTACGCCTTAAAAAAAATAACGCCCGAGTCAAGGAGCTATTTGCTTGTAGTAAAGCCGTGTCCTTTTATTTCTGGCGGGAGGGGACAGGCCCGGAGGAGCGGCGGGCCCGGGGCCGCACTCGCAGCCCAAGATGGCGGCGGCGCCTGAGGCGGCCCCTTTGTCTGAGGGCGCCGCCGCATTGCGAGACGGGCGCGAAACTGGGGCAGCGGGGCCACGCCCCCTCCCCGCGCGCCGTGGGCGTGGCCTCCCCCGCCGCCCCGCTCTGGCCAATCAGCGCCCTCCACTTCCTCCCCTCTCACAGGGGCGCTGCCCCCCGCCCCCGCGCGCGCAGCCAATCGGAGCCGCCCGCCGCGCCCCGCCCCCGCGTGGGCGGAAGGGGGCGGGGCCACGCCGCGGGTTTGTTGGCGCGCCCCCCCGCCGCGGCTCATGAATATTAATGAGGCACCGCCCAATCGGGTGGCGCGGCGGCGGCAGCGCTTTGGTGACGAAATGTCCCCGCCCCTCAGTTGGACTAATCTGCATATTCATGAGGTGGGCGGGGCGAGGCGCGGGCGTTTATAACGCGCCGCCCCGCCAGGCTCGCCGTACATCGCGCTGCGGCTTTGAAGTGTAGTGTGGACGCCGTACCGCCCGCGTACCGGTGAGCGCCGCCGCGAGGGGCGGCCGCGGCCACGCCGGGCCGGGGGTGGGCCGCGGCGAGCGGAGCCGCGTGCTATAAGGGGCGGAGGGCCGGGTCACAGGGGGAGGCAGGGCCGCGGCGCCCGCCTGGCGGCTCGGTGCGGGCCGCGGACTCGGGGAGCGCGGCGGAGCGGGCCTGGCCAGGCCGGGGGTGTGTGTGAGGGGGGGGACCGGGGCGGCGGAGCGGGGGAAAAGGCGCGCGCGGAAACAAAATGGCGACGGGGCCTGGGCCGTGCAAAATGGCGGCGGGCGGGAAGGAGGGGGCGGCACGCCGGGCGGCAGGGGGCGCTGCGGGGCGCGCATGCGCCGTGGGCCCCGGCGGGAGGCGGGAGCGACACGGGGGATCCCACCGGGAGCGGGGTGGTCCCACCGGGGGCTGCGGGGCTGGGGCAGCACACCGGGCCTGATGGGCCTGCCGCGAATGGACCGAGCTGCGAGCGCTCTCCGGAGGGCCCCTGAGCCCCGCGGCGGCCTCGGAGGGCGCTGGGCCGCAGCCAGGCTGAGGGAGACCGACCCCCTGCCATATCACTGGCGGCATCTGGGGGTGTGAGGAGCGGCATAGGGCAGTGAGGGAGCGCGCTGGTTTGGTTATAGGTGGCGTTAGAACGGTGTAATCTTTTCAGAGCTCGTGGGGGAATATGTTTTTTTGAGTCGCTGACTCGGTTCTGATGGTTTGGCAGGTCAGGATGGCATCAGACGAGGGGAAGCTCTTTGTCGGCGGGCTCAGTTTCGACACCAATGAGCAGTCGTTGGAGCAGGTCTTCTCTAAATACGGACAGATTTCAGAAGGTGAGACTGCAGAGCCGAGCTGGGATGTTTTCCGTTGATTTGTTAAGTTTCCCCGGTGCTTATGGGTATTTTTTCTACCCCTCCTTTTCACAGTCGTGGTGGTGAAAGACAGAGAGACTCAAAGATCCAGAGGTTTTGGGTTTGTTACTTTTGAAAACATCGATGATGCAAAAGACGCAATGATGGCCATGAATGGGAAGGTGAGGAGGCCGTGGGACTGATTCTTTATTTCCAAAAATGTAGGAAAAAAATCAGGAAAGATGTACTGCTGTTCAGTCTGTGGAAAAAAAAAATAAATGCCAGTGTCTTAAAGGCATTGAATTATAGAGATATAGGTAATCTGACTATAGGAAGTTACAAATGTGTGTTTAACAATCTATACCTGATAAACACCATGATTCTCCCTGTATAATTGTGAAACAGTGGAATTCTATAGGAATTCCTGTATAATGGGAGTTACATATAGCTTAAATATCAATTTATGTATTTGGCTTAATTGTGACAGCAAATAAAACGCTTATTCTTTAAGTATCAAGAAATTCTGATAGTGCTTAGCTGATGGTGAAGCCGTGTAACTCACTGCATGTGTGCTTGGTTGACTATTTTAATTCGAAGTTGGCTAATTGTGGTTCTGTTTCAGTCCGTAGATGGGCGTCAGATCCGGGTGGACCAGGCTGGGAAATCCTCTGAGAACAGATCCCGTGGCTACAGAGGGGGGTCCTCGGGGGGCCGGGGCTTCTTCCGTGGGGGCCGAGGCCGGGGCCGTGGCTTCTCCAGAGGTGAGAGCTTGGGGGTGACCTGCAGTGCCTGGAGGGGGGGTGTCCCTTGTCAGAACGCTTAATTAATTTGTGTTTCCATGTGACTCCAAGGAGGTGGAGACAGAGGCTATGGCGGCAGCAGATTTGATTCCAGAAGCGGAGGCTATAACGGCTCCAGAGACTACTATAATAGCAGGTAAGGGCCTCTCCAGAGGGTTTGGGGGGGCTCTGCCAGCGCTGTTGGATGTAAAAACAGCAGGAGGAGCTGAGCAGGTGTGAAGCAGGTGCTGTTTGTCCCGCAGGAGTCAAGGTGGCTATGGGGACAGGAACTCGGGAGGCTCCTACAGAGACAGCTACGACAGTTACGGTAAGTGCCGCTTCGAGCGGGAGCGCTGAGTCTGTGTGTGCTGTAGGAGCTCTGAACCTGCTGAGCCTGAGCCTGGAGCTGGGGCAGGCTCAGGCTGTGGACGTGGTGGTGCCGGGAGATTCTAATTTAATGCATGTGCAGGAGTTGCTCGGATCTAAGGCAAAGCAAGTGTTATTAAAAAGGTTGTTCTTGGAGCCCAAACTCGGCTGCCCTTACGCTCTGACCCGCGGGTGGGGGATCTCACAGTAGCCAAGTAGCAGTAGCCTCGGAATAATGCAAGGGAGTAAAATGCTGGAACTTGTCTTTGCTTCAGTGCCTTTACAATTGTGCCTGCTTCTTGTCCTCAGCTACACACAACGAGTAAAAATCCTTCCTGACTCAAGATCGTCCTTCCAATGGCTGTATTTATAAAGATTTTTGGAGCTTCGCTGAAATGGTTATTGTGTAGTACATCTACTTGTATTTTCACTTTTGTAGTATTATCAGTTCTGATCTTGTCAAACACAGCCTGGCAGCTTCTGAGACGAGATGGTCTGATTAGACTGTCTTGGAGAAAGCTCTGCTTTCAAGTGATTTTAATCTTTTTTGAAAGCACTTCAGATTTTATTTTATCCTCCATGATGAGCCAAGGTGTTCCTTTTTATTTTTTCTTTTTAAAGTTGGGGCCCCAATTCAGTTTCTTTTGAGCTAGAAAGGACCTTGTACCGATGTTCACTGGAAGCTGAACAAGCTGTGGACTATTTTTTTTTTTTCCAAGTGCATTACCTTCGTCTTTTGTAACATTCCTTTAGTGTAGCAAGGTAGGAATGCGGCCTGGGTTCCGTTGGAAGGCAAACCACCTTGATATATCTAAAGAGAAACGTGCTTGTATGTTCAACCTGCATAACGGTATTTTTACTGTTGTAACGATGTAAATGACCCAGAACTAGACTTGCAAACTTACCATAAAGAGGTTCTTGAAAATGTTTATTTATATTGTCCTTTTTTACTGGAAGAAATATGCATATTCCATTGCTGTTGTATTTGAAGTGGTAAAGGATTCCTGTATACAGTTTTCTTTGGCTTTACGAAGCCTATTAAAAGACCGTCTGAAATGAACTCTGCTCCTGACATTTACATTTCATTGCACAACACAACCCTTGGAGATGAAGAACAGTCTGGGAGCGAGAGGAGAAGATTAGGGATAGTGGCAGAGCCAGCCAGACCATTGACCAGGCGCTGGAATTTAAACCTAAAATCGGTCTTGACATGTGAATTGGCCAACAAATTTCACAAACAACAGTCAAACTCTCAAACTTGTGCAGAGGCTGGAAGTACAAACCTGAGGGTGTGTTAGGAGCAAAGCGCAGTCGGAATGTTAGGAAGGCTGATGGATGTTTGCTCAAAACCTGCTGTAGCCTACACTGGGAAGCTGTAGAGAAGAGCCAGTGCTGTAGTCCCTGGGCTGTTCCCTGCGTGCCGAGCGCGTGTGCGATGTAGGGGAATGCCGGGCTTAGGTAGCTGTGTCATTGCTTACAAGTTCTAAGAATTCTTTGCTAGCAAATGGAAACTGCAGTGTCCTTGGAGAAAAGAAGTGTTGTGCCTCCAACAGAAACCTCTGAGACGAGAGCTGCTCTCTTGGCTAGTTCATATGTGGAAATAGTCCTGTAATTCGAGGTAACTCCTTTTGCTCATGTCCGCATCCTTCCTCTTGTTGAGAGCTCATTTGAAAGTCTAATGTACCTGTGAAATATTCCTTTTGACAATTTTGGTCAGCTGCTGGAAAAACGTTTAACCCATGCCGTATGCAACCTTTGGCTTGTGGCACACCTTGGGTTCCACAGATCAGAGTTGGGCATGCAGCCGTGTCTTGCTGTAGGTACGGAAGCAAGATGGGAACGAACTCCCTGACTCGATATGTGTTCATCTATTGAGACTCTTCCTAGACTTCATTAAGTTGCTCACTTTAATTGTAGCTTTCTTTGCCATCCTACTTGTTGCCATTAACTTTTTCCCATGGCCCACACTTCCTAAGCAGCCATGTCCAAGTGTTAACTCTCTGCTTAGGGATCCAATCCATGGGCTGGCTGAGCACGGGCAGCAAAGCCGGCCCGGAACAGTTTTCCCAGACTGTGCTTTGTGGTGTGATGGGTTCAGCGATGGCTTGTGAGACCCTCGTACGCTGTGAGCTGTCTGGGGGAGGTGGGGGACGTGCAGCCTCTGCCCAGCATTCCTGTTAATGCCTCTGTGCTTTGGCAGGCTGAAGGGACCAGGGGCACGGCCCGGAGCCTGAGCGGATCCTGAGGGAGCAGAGCTGCGTTCCAGGGATGCAAGACCTGAGTTTGCCAACCAGGTAATGTCCCTTCTGTCCACCTTTACCCTCCTGAGTTTTTCCTGACCCAGAAACTTTGATCCCTGTTTTGCAGCCCTGAGCTCTGAGTGGTCCTGTTAACCATTTTTTGTGGGTCCCCATGTCTTTATGCACCTTCCAATTCTCTTGTTTTATTTCATTTCAGCATTGAAAGGCATCAGAGAAGACCAAGAAGGACAGACCCTGAGTGTGGAGTGGGGAGATGAAGAGCCCAGAGCAGTGGTGGTGCTGATTTTTGCATAGGTCAATTCAACAAATCAGTTGAGACAGAATAAAATACTGGAATGTGGAAAAAAAAAGAGGCACAAATCTCTGTGGTACTTTTGTGGGAAACACAAGAATATTTTTGGCAAGAAATGTGTTTAGCTGGTGCACAGCCCAGTTCAGAGCACAGAACAGCACCAGTGCTGTGGTGGTTGGGGCTCCAAGCAGATTCATGCCTGATCTTCATGGAAAATGAGATCTTGCTTTTGGTTAAATCCCAAAAATGTGGCAGCTCAGTAGTTAGGATTTACCTTGGGAGAAGCTGACACTTTTGGGCAGGGTATGGCAGTGTGAGGGGTGAGGGCAGTGAGTTTCTGATGGTCTCAGCTGCTCCTGCCCAATTTTTTCATGTCAATAGCTTATTGCTTTGTCTTGCCTCTTTCTCCCCTTTTTTTTTTCAGCTGATAAACTGGTGGCAAGTGAGACACTCATGACCCTGGAGGGCTCCTAGCACGTCATTTCCCAGGAATAAGAGCTCCTAAAGTCATGCAGACATTCTTGCATGTAAATGGGATTCCTGAGCTCACTTCACCAAACTCTTTTTTTAACCTTTTTTTTCGAAGTGTTTTCCAAGCATTTAAAAAAAGTCAGTGACACACTTCTGAGGGTTGTATGCAGCAATTAACCAGGAAGGATTTTTGCATGTTAATGCAGAAGGATGTTAAATACAATGAAAGCTCTAAGATTGCGTGGAGCCTTCGTGATAAAAATGCAGTCAGGTGAGGTTTAAATGAATTCAAGCTGAAAATACTTAGAAATAATGCTTTGTAAGGCCTCCCTGAACAGGATGCTTGAATGCTGGTAGAAATAATACATACAAAAGTAGAGCCTGGGTGGAGGTGCTGTTATTTTTGGCATTGCTAATTACAGCACTGCATTAATGATGTGTTGTGCTCAGGATGAGGGAATTGCTGGATCCAGGGATGTGGAACCCAGTGGCATCCTCTGGAATGTGTTTGGGTGTCATGGGGCTGATGTGACACCTGGCGTGACCCATTTTTTAACCAAAACGCCCTGTTTTAAAGTCCTGCGTGGCTGGGCAGCTTGAGCCTTTGCCTGAGGGAAATCTGAGGGAGCAGAGTGTTGTTCAGAGCAGTGACACAGCCCTGGTCAGCCCTGGAGTGTCTGTGGTGGTTAGAAATGCTCAAAATGATGCTTTTTCCAGCAGTGTTCATCCCTGAGGGGGAAAGGATGGCCCTGAGGGGGAAATGGTGGTTCTGAGGGAGAAGGGTCTTGCTGTGAGGGGGGAAATGATGGTTCTGAGGGAGAAAGATCTTGCTGTGAGGGGGAAATGATGGTTCTGAGGGGGAAATTAACAACTCTCAGGGGCAAATGATGTCCCTAAAAGGGGCAATATCGGCCCTGAGGGAGCAAGGGCTGCCCTGAGGGTCTCTCTGTGAGGGGGAAATGATGGTTTTGAGGGAGAAAGGTCTTGCTGTGAGGGGGAAAGGGTGGTTCTGAGAGAAAAATAACTCTTGGGGGAAACGATGTCCCTAAAGGGGCAATGGTGGCCCTGAGGGGGAAATGGCAGGTCTAAGGCAGAGGGTCTTTCTGTGAGGGGGAAATGATGGTTTTGAGGGAGAAAGATCTTGCTATGAGAGGGGGAATGGTAGTTCTGAGGGAGAAATTATAACTCTCAGGGGAAGATGATGTCCCTTAAGGAGCAATGGTGGGCCTGAGGAAGGAAGGACCACGCTGAGGGGGAAGTGGCTGCCCTGAGGGTCTTTCTGTGAGGGGGAAATGATGGTGCTGAGGGAGAAAGATCTTGCTGTGAGGGGAAAATGATGGTTCTGAGGGAGAAATTACAACTGAGGAGGAAACGATGTCCCAAAAGGGGCAATATCGACCCTGAGGGAGAAAGGGCTGCCCTGAGGGGGAAACGGCAGGTCTAAGGGAGAGGACCTTTCTGTGAGGGGGAATTGGTGGTTCTGAGAGAAAAAGGTCTTGCTATGAGGGGGAAATGGTAGTTCTAAGGGAGAAATTACAACTCTCAGGGGGAAACGATGTCCGTAAAGGGGGCAATGGTGACCCTGAGGGGGAGATGGCAGGTCTAAGGGAGAGGGTCCTTCTGTGAGGGGGAAATGATGGTTCTGAGGGAGAAAGATCTTGCTGTGAGGGGAAAATGATGGTTCTGAGGGGGAAATTACAACTGAGGAGGAAACGATGTCCCAAAAGGGGCAATATCGGCCCTGAGGGGGAAATGGCAGGTCTAAGGGAGAGGACCCTTCTGTGAGGGGGAAATGGTGGTTCTGAGAGAGAAAAGGCTTGCTATGGGGGGGAAATGGTAGTTCTGAGGGAGAAAGTATAACTATCAGGGGGAAACGATGGCGGTAAAGGGGGCAATGGTGACCCTGAGGGGGAGATGGCAGGTCTAAGGGAGAGGGTCCTTCTGTGAGGGGGAAATGGTAGTTCTGAGGCAGAAATGATGCCCTCGGTGGGGAATGTCGGCCCCGAGGGGAGGAAGGATGACCCTGAGGGGGAAATGGCAGGTTTAAGGGCGAGGGTCTTGCTGTGAGGGGGGAAATGGCAGGTTTGAGGGCGAGGGTCTTGCTGTGAGGGGGGAAATGGCGGCCCCGAGGGAGACGCGGCGGCCCCGAGCGCCCTGAGGGGGAAAATGGCGGCTCTGAGGGACGGGGAGGGAGAAATGGCGGCCGTGAGGGCTCAACGACGGCCCTTGGGGCCACAACGACGGCCTTTTGAGGGGCAAACCGCCCCGCCAGGGCTCCCTCGGCCGCTCCCGGTGCGGCCCGGAACGGCGGAGCCCCGGAACCCGCGAGCGGCTCGGCGGGGCGCGGGCGGTGCCTGCGGCGGGCGCACCGTCCCGCAGCCTTTCCGCCGGCCCGCCATGCCGAGGCTGCTCCTCCTCGCCCTCCTCCTCCTCACCCTCCTCCTCACACTCCCCCCGCGCCCCGGCAGCGCCGCCGCCCCACCGGGGAACGCCACGGAGGCTCCGCGGGTCCCCGCGGCGAACGGGACGCGGCCGGGGCCATCGCCGGGGCCGCCATCGCCGGGGCCGCGGAGGCCGCCCGGGCCGGGGCTGCTGTCGGGGCCGGGGCTGCCGGTGCTCAGGAGGGCCGTGTATGTGCTGAGCGCGCTGTCGGCGCTGGCCGCGCTCTACTTCGTGCTGCGGGCGCTGCGGTGAGTGCGGCGGGGCCGGGGCTGCGGGAGGGGCCGGGGACGGGGCGCTGCTGGGGACGGTCCTGGGGCTGGGGCCCTGCTGGCACCGGTGTTGCCTGTCCCAGGGCTGTGTCCCTATATGTCCCTGCTGGTACCGGTGTTGCCTGTCCCAGGGCTGTGTCCCTGTCCCTGCTGGTACCGGTGTGCCCTGTCCCCGGGCTGTGTCCCTGTCCCTGCTGCTCCCGGTCCTGGGGCTGTGTCTGTGTCCCTGTCCTGGTATTCCCTGTCCCGGGACTATGTCCCTATCCCTGGTGTTCCCTGTCCCAGGGCTGTGTCCCTGTCCCTGTTGGTCCTGGGGCTGTGTCCCTGTATGTCCCTGCCCCTGGTGTTCCCTGTCCTGGGGCTGTGTCCCTGTCCATCCTGGTCCTGTGTCCCTGTATGTCCCTGCTGGTACCGGTGTTCCCTGTCCCAAGGCTGTGTCCCTGTCCCTGCTGGTCCCTGTCCTGGTATTCCCTGTCCCGGGACTATGTCCCTATCCCTGGTGTTCCCTGTCCCGGGACTGTGTCCCTGTCCCTGCTGGTACCGATGTGCCCTGTCCCAGGGCTGTGTCCCTGTCCCTGTTGGTCCTGGTCCTGTGTCCCTGTATGTCCCTGCCCCTGGTGTTCCCTGTCCCAGGGCTGTCCCTGTCCCTGCTGGTACCGGTGTGCCCTGTCCCAGGGCTGTGTCCCTGTCCCTGCTGGTACCGGTGTGCCCTGTCCCCGGGCTGTGTCCCTGTCCCTGCTGGTACCGGTGTGCCCTGTCCTAGGGCTGTGTCCCTGTCCCTGCTGCTCCCGGTCCTGGGGCTGTGTCTGTGTCCCTGTCCTGGTATTCCCTGTCCCGGG
>JAWWEE010000075.1:1887657-1908277 GCA_035221455.1 Xenops minutus | reverse complement strand
GCTCAGATCGGGGGGACAGGGATAATGGGAGGGACGGGGATGCTCGGAGGGGGACGGGGATGGTGAAAGGAGATGCTCGGGGGGGACGGGGACTGCTTGGAGGGGGACGGGCATGAAAAGGGGGACGGGGATGCTCAGGGGGGACGGGGATGATGGGAGGGACGGGAATGCTTGGAGGGGGACAGGGATGCTCGGTGGGGACGGGGCTGCGTGGCCGCTCCCGAGGCCACCCAGTGCTGCCCGGTCCCTCCTGGTGCCCCCCAACACTTCCCACCCGCGGGCAGCCGTGACTGTGTGTATCCCTATGGGTCCATGTGCACCCACTGCATCCCTCGGGAAACTCCCACCCGTGTCCGCCCAGCCTCATGGGGGGAAGGGGAAAACTCCCACCCGTGTCAGGGAGAAGGAGCTGGAGCCCTCAGGCACTCCCAGCTCGGGTGGGTTCTGGTGGGTGCACCCCGACACAGGCAGTGCTGATGGTTTGGGACACGCTGGCTCCTTCCCACCAGCCTGTGGGTCTCGTGAGCCTCAGCAGCTCCCCGTGGGGATGGGGCTGGGGGAAACACGGGTGCTGGGTGCTCAGTACATTCTTTATTCCTTTTATGCCTGGAGCTGGGATGTCCATGCTGGGAAAGGAAAAGGCTTGGGAACATCAAACAGTTCCCACGAGCTCCAGCCTGGCTCGGGGGTCACATGAAGCACTGGGAGTGTTTTGGGAGATAAGGAGGCTTTGTGGGACTGGGAGCCACGGTGGGGACAGCTGGTGCCAGAGATCCCTTGTCACCCACAGAGCTGCCCCAGGCAGGGATGGTCCCATCTCCTGCCAGAGCCACCCAGTGTGGCTGTCACCATCCCGTGGGAGCTCTGGGATAGATGTGGCACGAACACAGCCCCATCATCCCAAGGGCTCTGCAGCACAAGTCCACCCTGTGCTGGTGCCTCCCATCCAGCCTGAGGTCAGGGTGCTTTCAGGGTGGACAAAGATCCTCTCAAAAGCTCTGGACTGTTGGAGGTGGGATGTGGGAAAGAAATGCCAAGAGCAGATGTTCCCCATGACATTGCAAGGGTTCAGAGCAGTGGAATTTCACTTGTAAGTGATAAATAAGTTGTTTTAAGTTCTCATCTGCCTGACAGCCCCCTCGGCAGCCTCTTCTGCTCATGGCTGCTCCTGAGGTTGTGACGGCTCCATGGAGGAGCAGTGAGAGCTGTAACTGGGACACTCGGGCTGCAGCTCCAGGGGAAGCCTGGGATTAAAGAAACAAACCCTTCCCGTCGCACAGGAAAGGCAGGAGCTGACTCAGGCGTCTGGGAATGGGCAGGACAGAAACTGGAGTTAGGGCACACAATGGGCTCAGCTCAGCCTTTACTTTGAGCCGAGCCTTTGCTCTTTGCTCTGGGTTTTGCTCTCATCGTGGCCTGAACTCAGTGAAATATTTATTACTGAGATTATGGAGGGAATTTTTACTCACCCAGTTTACAAAGAGACACATCCCAAACAGGCATTTTCCATCACCGGTTTGGACTTACAGCAAAAGAAAACTGCCAGTCTGGTTGGAGTTTGGCTCCAGAGCAGGACAGGGATGCAGGACAGAGGGGATATGGGGACTCAGGGAGGGCTGGGCTGCTCCCTTCAGGGATTGTGGGAAAGGGAAGGTTTGGAGGTGGAGGGGGCTTAGTGATGGATTTCAGCATCATCTTCCCCTCCCCTTCACCCACTTTGTTCCAGAAATAAATTAAAAGCTCTCCTTTCAGGAAATTAAAAATAATTTAAGAAGGCTGAGCACAGGACCTGATGCACTGGGGGTTTGGAGCTGGAGATCCTGGGCTTAGAGGGGAGCGGGGTGCTGGGGTGACCCACCAGAGCCTCTCCAGAAGGCAGTGGCACCAGATTTTTCCACCAGGGCAGGTCCTTGGAGCCTGGATGCAGAGCCTTTCCCTGGGCTCAGGCCTGTCCCAGCTGCAGGAGCCCCCTCGCACCCAGGCTGGCTGGGACCTTGCACCAGCAGAGACCTGGTGATGCCACGGGGACACACCAGCGATGGGAGCCCTTCACTGGCCATGGTGGAATGGTCCTTCAGCCCCAGTGCCTGACTCCCTGTGCTCACCCTGTGCAGGGAAACCTCTGTCTGCTTCTCCTCTGCCGTGCGTCCCACCGTGCCATGGGCTTTGAACAAAATTGGTCCCAAAGAAGCCCTGGTGCTTGGCCCTGTGCCTGTGTGACATCAGCCCCGTGGCCAGTGCCCGACCCCTCTGCTGGGAAGGAGGCACCAGAGCTCAAAACAGCCCAGGGTGGGATGGGGAAGGGACTCCCCAGCCTTGCTGGGGGTGCAGGGGCAGGCAAGGGCTGGTGCTGCTGCTCCTCATGTTCTGCCTGCAGCCCCTGTGCCCCCTGCACAGAACCACCCTGAGAATCCACCCTGTGCCTGAGAGCGTTGTCCAAATGCTCCTTGAGCTCTGGCAGCCCTGGGGACGTGCCCACTACCCTGGGGAGCCTGTTCAGTGCCCAAACACCCTCTGGGGGAAGAACATTTTCCTGTTATCCAACCTAAACCTCCCAGTGATGCTGGAATGGGCTCAGCCAGGCACCTTCAGGCCACGAGCACACCTGCACCAGCCCATTCAGGACACTGGTCACCCAGGAGTCCCCATCCCACCCCTGGGCTCATCCTGTGACCCCAGTCCTGAGATGGGCAACTTGTCCCGAAAGAGTTAAGGGTGAAGCACTGCAAACAACAAAAAAAACCCAACCAGAAATTACAAAAGAAAAAAGTGCCCTGAACCACATGCGACCTAACCTCCCCAGCGGCTCATCTGAGTTTAATAACGGAGGAGGGAAATCTCCCAAAAAGCTCTCTGAGAAATTAAAGTAAACAGCGTGCTGACCTCCAGCCCGAGCTGCCCCGCCACTGACTCGCTGGCCACGGCGCTCTGTGGTCCCTGCCATGCCCTGTAATTGTAAACACATTCGGGGAAATACCAAGGGGGGCATCGAGGGCTCCCAGGGGATCAGCTCTCCCCACAACCCGCAGAAATAGGGGCAGAGCGTGGGGTCAGAGCCCTGGGAGACACCGTGGACTGGTGGCTCTGGGCTCCGTGGCCATGGACATCCCTGGCTCTGAGGGGCTTCACACGGTCGAGGCTTCAGGGCTGACACTGGTACCATCACCCTATCCCATGGTTGTGGGGTTGGGGCTGGAAAATCCCATGTCGGGAGTGCTGGCGAAGGAAGGAGGAGGAGAAGGAGGAGGAGGATGCTGTAAAGGTTTTGTCCTCTTGGCATCACAAAATTTGAAAACAGTGCTTCTTATTTTCATAGGTCCTGGGCATTTTTGTAGGCTGGGGGAAAGAAAAGCAACCCCAGGCTGTACAAGTGCTGGAATTCCTCTCTGGAGAGGGGCTGGAAAAGCTGCTGCCTGGAAGGGGGGGAAGCATTGCTGCCAGCCCAGCCCCATCCCTCCCCAAGCTCCATCCTCATCCCTGTCCCCATCCCCGTCCCCATCCCCATCCCCACCCCATCCCTGCCCTGCCCTCTCACACAGCATCCCGTTGTCTGCATTTCCCATAGGGTTTTCCAGGGAAAACACCACTGGAATGCTGGGGAAGGGGCAGAGGGGTTGGATCCAGGCAATCCCTATCCCTTGCCTGCAGCCCCAGCCCCTGGCTGATCCCACTACCTGTAACCCTAATTCCATTTCAGTCAGAATCAAGAGCAGTGGTAGGGGCACCGTGTTGGGTGAAAAATGCCAGGAATCTGCAGCCAGATTGGATTTCAGAGGATCCCGGAATCTCCAGGAGACCAGACTGTCTGCACAGGACTGGAGGTCAGAGCCTGCTCCCTCCAACAGCTCTCAGCCCCAGGATTAGCCTCTGGGGTGGCACCAGGGAGAGGAGGAGGAGGAGGAGGATGTGGAGGAAGGCAGGGATGGGGAGCCCAGAGGAGGTGTGAACCTTCTGCTGGAAGGATGAGCCATGGGGACTCTGGTCACCTGGATTGGGGAGACACCCCTCACCAAACCACTCATGGAGGGGATCCTCCTTCCTCCTTGCTTTCCTAAAAATGGGTTTCTCTTGGTTTGGGGTTTCTCTGGGCCAGGGGAGAGGGGATGGTGTTCCACACACGGTTCTTCTGCGGTTTATCCGCTGCAGAGCCACAGAAAGGGAATATTGCTGCTGACTCCACCCCTTCCATCAGACCAGGACCCAAAAATCACCATTTCCTCTTGGCCTGTGAATCACTAATAAACTCCAGACAGAAAAGTCTGATTAGGAAATTGTTTGGGAAATGGAGAGGAAGGGGGAGGGCCAGGCTCTCACCGCAGCCGGTGCCTCTGGGTGGCTTTGCCCCTCGGCATCACCTCCCAGTGCCATGGGCTGCTCCCTGCCTTGGGATCCCCAAATCTGCTCCAGCCATGGACCATTCCCCTTCTGGCTGCAGGCAGAGCTCTCCAGGGGATGGATCTGTCAGTCTGCAAGGATTTGGGGGTGAAAATCTCTGTGTACATTAAAGTGGATGTTTTTCACTTGATCCCTGTGCCGGGGCAGTGGCATGCAGGGAAACATTCCCATCATTTGGCACCTTTATCTGGGTACCTCATCAGCCTCTGGGCACAGGATCCTCAGCTCAAGTGTCCCTGGATGGGTTGATGTCATTAACTGGGGAGGGGACATGTGACATGGCCCTATGGTTCCTACCACCCCCCAACTGCTGCACACTTGTCCTGACACAGAAAGGCCCCACATTTGGACCTCATAACGCAGAAAAACTTCAGGATTTCGAAATTTCAGTCTTGGACCCAAATCTGATACATTCCACAAATGCTTTAATTTATCCCTTTGTCACAACATTCAATAAAAGGTTTCATTTCAGCTGCACCGCTTTGATTAATAACTGTAACAGATTCTAACCTGAAGGAATCCTCTGATATTGCGTCCGTGGAAATTAAATGTTTGATTGCACATAGTCAGGATTTTCTGATGTGGAAACGGCTCCACTGGAGAACTTTGAACAAGCTCTAATCAAGAAACACTTTGGGTTATTTTTCCTTCACCTGTAACAAGTCAAAACATCTGTTAAAAATTCAATCAGAGCAGAACTGGCTGAAAAAAAAATTAAAATTTGGGGTGCACAATGAAATGACCGTCCAGGTTGCAGCCAGGTGGGGTTGGCATGCAGGGTGACCACCTGGCCAGCACAGGCTGTGAAGAGCCATGGGGGGGTCCCACCACCCTGTCCCCTCCTGTCCCAGCATCAGCCAGGTGCCACCACGCTTGTCCCCATGTCCCTGTAAGCTCCACAGTGCCACCAGCACCTGCCATGCCATCATGGGGACAGTGGTGACGGTCACCAAGGCAGCAGGTGCCAACCCCAAGGAGGCACTGGGAGCCACTCAGTGCTAGCCAAGGTCCCCTCAGCAGGAAAATGAGGCAGAAGGTGCCTTTTGGGCTGAAAAGGGAGTTTTCTATATGCTTGAAATCATCAAGATTGAAATAGAAACACCATGATTCCAGGCTTGGGTTCATTCTCCATCCTCTTTCGTCCTCTTCCATGGCAGGATGAGGGGTTCACATCTCTTTAATCCGTGGCAGAGGGCAGAGGGGTGGGAAGGCTGAGGGGAACCCAAAGTCCCACGGGAATTTGGGCACAGGAGCACTTTTCCATGGGCATGGCATGAGCAGGCTTTTCTGTGCTGATCCCGGCTGTGCCAGGGCTGTGCCACAGGTTGCCCCCGTGCTGTACAGGGAACAGTGGCACGTTTTTGAGGTCAGAAAGCAGAGTTTTCAGCAATTAGAGCGGCATGCCAAGATAAATCCCTGTTTCCTGGCGGATCCGTTCCCATCAGCCATCGTCCCAGCAAGACAGACCCCGGCGAGGGGCTCTGCTGGCAGGAACAGCCCGGCAAATTCTCTCTGCATGGGTGAAATTCCCTCCGCTCCCGAGGTTATTATCTCCCAACAGGAACCACCAATATCCTTTCATTTAGGCACTAATTCGAACAATGTGCGCCGGCCGGGGGAGGAAGGGCACTCGCTGCTCCAGAGCCTTTGAAAAATCCAGGCGGGAGCCAAAGCAGAGGGAAAACAAAGCCCTGGGATGATGTGAATGGCTCAGCACGGCAGGGCTGGGACCGGAGCCGGTGCCGGAGACTCCAGATGTGATGGGGAAGGATCTGTGGTGCTGCCAGCACAGGGCATGGCACAGGGACAGGTGGGCTACCAGGCACCTGTGTCCCAGCTCCTGTGCAGGGAATACCACCCTCCAGGCTATGCTGGAGCACAGAGTGACATCCAGGGGGGTTTTGCCTGCTGGCAAAGTCACCTCCTCTGCCTAACCAGCCTGCTCAGCCTCACAATTCCAATTCCCACCCAGGAGGAGGGTGCAGTAAAACACCTCTAAACTTTTTGTATTGCAGAGCTCTCAGGAGGCACCAGAAAAAGCTCATTCCATCCCCATCCTCATCTCCAGCTTCATCCTCAACCTCGTCCTCATGGCCATCCCTATCCTCATCTTTATGCCCATGTCTGTACCCATTTCCACCCTTATCCCCCTCCCATCTCCATCTCCAGCCTCATTCCTGACCCCATCCCTATCCGAGTGCCTGCTGTGATGCAGCATCCCATTCCCAGTGGTCTCCTCATTGCTAATCCCTCCTGGGCACACCCCACAGGGGTTTCCAGGAGAATATGGGGAGATTCTCCTATATTTACTCTTTGAGAGCTGCTGTTTTGAATATTCACACCCACAAGGGGAGAGCAGGCGCGTTTCCCCTTCCCTGACGAGGATATCAGTTGGAACATCATCTAATTGATTACATGGAAATTGCTGCTGGTGGAAAGGGAAGCCCTTGCCTTGCTCTCGGTGAATCAATTCTGCTTTTGCCATCCTTGGCTGTGCTCAATTAATCTTGTTAAAGTGGTACGGTTTTAGCTCACCCTTCACTCACGGGGTACCAGGGCGGCCCTGGTGGGTGACTGGGAGGTTGGTTAATCATAGAATGGAATCATGGAATATCCTGACCTGGAAGGGCCTCACAAGGACCATCCAGTCCAACCCCTGCACAGACACCCCAACAATCCCACCCTGTCCCATTGTCCAAACCCTCCAGGAGCTCTGGCAGCCTTGGGGCTGTGCCCACTGCCCTGGGCAGCCTGGTCAGTGCCCACCACCCTCTGGGGGAAGAACTTTTACCTAATATCCAACCTAGCCCTGCTCTGGCACAACTCCTGCCATTCCCTCAGGTCCTGTCACTGGTCCCAGAGCAGAGGTTGGAGCTGCTCCTTGGGAAGAAGCTGCAGACCCCGATGAATCTCCCCTCAGACTCCTCCAGGCTGAAATGGGAATGTCCTGGCTCCTCCCTGCAAAGAATTAGACCCAAATTAGAACAAAACCAAGGGCGTTCCCTGCCTCTCACATCTGCTTCTCATCCATCTCATTCCAGTTCTGTGGATGAGTGGCACTGAGAAATGAGAATCCATGTTCCCTGTGTCCCCCTCTGCCACCCTGCCCTGGGTCTGTGTCCTGCCTACTCTGGTGCTGGAGCAGCCGGGAAGGGAAGAGGGGTTAATTTTCTCCCTAATTTGCCCTCATTGCTGGTGGGAGTTTTGTGGATCTGGGGGGGCAGCACGAGGGGCTGGGGCACAGGGGATCCCTGTAGATGGCACTCACAGACCAGACATGCGGCTGCCAGGGCACTGCCAGCACCTGGGGAAGCTGGAAATAAACCCTGCTGCCTGGAAAGGCAAATGTTCCCCCCAAGCAGCTGCCTGGGATGAGCTGGAAGTGCCCTTTGGGAACTGTGCCTCTTGGCCTAGGGGTGGGGGAGCAGCAGGTTTTGGGGTGACTCTTGGGGAGCTGTGGGCTTGGGGAGGGTCTCTCCCAGTGGCATGGGAGGTTCTTGCCCTGGGTTCCACCTGGCCCTGTCAGTACTTGTTTGGGAAGGATTTTTATGACTCTGGGACTGAAAAGGTTTTTGAGAAGCCCTGATTTGATGGAATGGAGCCACTAGCTCCAGCACAGACATGAACACCCAGCCCTGCCCCAGCAGCACCCTCAGGGCTGCCGGGCTGGGCCAAATGAACTGCAGTGCTAATGAACTAACAGAGTGTTCCCTGTGCAGCAGCATGGGCAGGACAGCATCACCCTGGCGGGTTAGGCTGGGCATTGGGGAAAATTCCTTCCCCAAAAGGAAGGGATCCAGCCTGGCACAGGCTGCCCAGGGCAGTGCTGGAGTCACTGTCCCTGGAAGGGGATGTGGCCCTTGGGGACATGGTTTAGTGGTGACCTTGGCAGTGCTGGGGGAATGGTTGTGTTTTATGATCTTGGAGGTCTTTTCCAACCTAAATAAATCCATGATTCTGTTCTTTCAAGCTCTGTCTGGGTGGGAGCTGTGACACTGCTCGTCCCTTTTCAGGCTCAGGGGGCTGATACCCCAATTAGCACTAATTGCCGTGGCCTGTGGTGCTGGCCCAGCTGCAGCTGTGCTGTCCTCCCCCCTCTTCCCATCCCTGTTCCTACTCCGTGCCATCCCCTCTTCCCTGAGCTCTCACTGGGGAGAGGCTCTGGCTGGGATTCCAGTCACAAACACAAGCTGGCGGCATGGATCTGCTCTGAATTTATTTGAAACTCGAGGTAAAGTGCTGCTGATGCTTTGGATGCAAATTTCCTTCCCTGGCATGGGAGTGCTGGGGAGCTCTTTTGATTCCAGCAGCCTGTTTGCTGCTGCCACTCCTGGTGTCGAAATCACTGCTGAGGCACAGCCCGGGGGGGCACCACAGCTGGCACACAGAGCTCTTGTCGTGCTCTCTCTCCCCTGCTTTTAAAGAGCATTTGTGTACAGAGTTGTTTTTTATTTTTGTTTTCTTTCTGGTGTTATTGTGTGTGACAATAGTCTGTGATTTTTCTGGTCACTGCACGGGAAAAGAGATGGTCCAAGTCCCTCCAGTCCCCCAAGGAGGGAAAAGAGAGAAATGCAGAATATTTATAGATACTATCTATAGAAATAGAGAACAGGAAAAGGATTCATTCATGAATTCCAGAGTTCTTTGCCATGGAGGTGGATTCCTCCAGTATCGAACCTTGGTGTTAATAGGTGGCATTAACCAAGGCCAGGTTGGACAGGGCTTGGAGCAACCTGGGCTAGTGAAAGGTGGCCCTGCCTGTGTCAGGGGATGGGACTGGATGAGCTTTAAGGTCCTTCCAAGCCAAACTATCCTGGGATTATGTCCATGGGCAGCCCTCTGGGATGGAGATTGTCACTGTGAATGTGTCAGGCTCTGGGTCCTTTGGGGCCAAGCCCTCAGTGGGTGAGGAGATGAGGGTGGCTGAGGGAAGATGTCCCAAGCTTTGTCCCATTTATTGCTTGTACCCTCCCTGGGTGGCACTGGGGACTTTGGGGTGACTGTGGGTGGCTCTTGGAAGTGGAACTTCTCTGTACGTGTTTTCAGCTGCACTCGCAATTCTGCCCCTGTGTCCCTCTGGCCAGGACTGGGTGGGCAGGGTGGGCAGGTGGTCATCTTCACCTTCATTCCACCAGCACTCCAAAATGTGTCTCTGGGTTGGTGTGGAATTGGATGCATGTTGGAAAAAAAGCTGGGAATGTTTGAAAACCTGCTGCAGAGCCTCTGATGTCTGTTCTGTTCCACTCAACAAAGCACCTCTACACAACGAGCAGATTCTCCTGTATTAGAAATTACCTTTACTTAGTTGGCTTTTTGTCTAAATCCTCTTTCTGATCTTTATTTTTTTCCCTTCCATCATGGAAAGGTGAATGGAAGTGGCACTTCAGCCACCAAAGCCTTTCCTTTAGAATTGCTGGTTGTTTTTTGTTTTAAAAATTTTCCAAGGGGCTTTGCAGGGGAGGAGGAAGGAGAGCTCTCTTTTCAAGTGACTCCGGGGAATAAAAGTATAAAGGACAGGGATGATCAGAACTGTGCTGGCAACGGAACAATATTTTATTTTTGAGTACCAGAGCTAATTGGAGAAGGAATTCACACAACAATTTTTGCAATCTAAGGATGAGTAAACATGAAAGGGGCTCTGTGCTCCTGAACATGCTAATTTGGGGCTGCGTGTTCGAGGGGGGGAAACGGCCTGAAAATTAAATTGGAGACAATGTCTCGGATGTTACACTCCAGTGTTTGCTTCTTATGTGGCTGGATCAAAGTCAGGAGCCAAAATCTATGTCCAGGGATACCTGCTGGGGGGATGGCACTTCAATGCACCTGCAGGGTGGAGTCACCAGAAAATGGGGGTGTTTGGTGTGATTTGGTGGGAGCACTTCCATGGGCTGTGGGATCTCTGGGGATCTGAACAGATCCTGGTTCAGCAGGGCTTGGAGAACCCCTGCCTGTGGTGGGGGTTTTGGAGACAATGACCAGACCCTTTAATTAGTGCTGGGATGTGGGACATGGGGGGCTGGCAGGTTAGAGCTCCTCACCAGGGGGTGGAATGAGGTGATCTCTAAGGTCCTTTCCAATCCAAACCATCCTGGAATTCTATGACCAACCTATGCCCAGTCATTGTGGTTCCTGGGTGTGGAGAGGTTCATAATGCCACTTCCAGTGCTGGCAAATGGAACTGAAATGACGTAGATCTGGTGTGTGGACACACTCTCTCACCAGCTCACACCTCCTCACCCCCTTCCCTGATGGAAGTGTTTCCCAATGCTGGAATGATTCCATGCTGTCATGCTGGAATCCATGGGAACTGCTGTTTCCAGCACCTGGGAATCCTCGAAATGCTCCTGTCCACTGTCTAATGGGAGCCTGGAAATGGGGGTGTAGAGCTTTGCAGCCAGAAGAGCCCATTCTGGGGTCATGCTCAGCCCCCCCAGAGCACCACGAGGTTTGTCCTGCTCCCCGTGAGGTAAAGGCAGAAGGTTTCCCTGGAGAGGCTCCAGCCCCACCATGGAACATTCCCACCACCCTGATATGCTGCTAACACGTTCCGGTGGTTAATTACTCTCGCTCTTTTAAAGAATAAAACCTCACGTACTTAAAATAATCCCAATTATTTCATTGTTCAGCCTGAGCTGAGCCCAGCCGCCCCCGCTCCCGCAGAACTGCGGGAAAGGCTGTTCCTGACAGGGAAAACCTGATGGGCATTTAATGCTGTGAGCAGCAGCTGGGGTGGGATTGAGGCTTTGGGGGGGCCACAGTGCTGCTCTACCTGCAAACCCCCAGGTGTTTCTTCCAGGACGTCCCAAGGATCATTGAGGCCAATTCCAGGTGATGTTGCAGGGCCTGCTGTGATAAGACAAAGGGTGATGGATTTAAACTAAAAGTGGCTGGATTTTTACTGGAAATCCTTCCCTGTGAGGGTGGGCAGGCCCTGGCACAGGTGGCCCAGAGAAGTTATGGCTGCCCCATCCCTGGAAGTGTCCAAGGTCAAGTTAGACAGGGCTTGGAGCTACCTGGGCTAGTGGAAATTGTCCCTGCCTGTGGCACTGGATGATCTTTAAAGTCACTTCCAACCCAACCACTCGAGGATTCCATGATTTTGCTGAAATCCAGACTAGCAGCCCAAACTGCGTGGGCTGGTCCAGCTCTGGCTGCCAGGGACGTCCTGGGTGAGCAGTTCCCTGTGGGATGTTCTCCTGGAGGGATGAAGGGATGCCTGGGAAGCCTCATCACAGAGTGGGGACCCTCCAAACAGCCAGGCAGGACCGTAGGGCACCAGAGGCACAGCAGGACTGGGGATGTGGCAGCTCAGACTCGCTGGGACCAGAATATGTTGGTATATTCTCATCCTTTTATTTTGCCTGTGTTATTTTAATCCGCTTTTCTCTCACATCAAGCTCCTCTTTCTACAGAACACAGAGAGGTATCAGGTTTGTGCCCTTTGTGATCGGTACCAAAGGGCTGTGATAGCGAGTTTTGCCTTTAGAACTGGAGGTTTTATCCCTGTGATAAGTTTAGCTTCGCCACAGTCATCATTTGGGCTTCTTGGCTGGCTCTGATGAGTGCAGGGAAAACGTTTCCCACATGTCTTAGAGGAAGGGAGGGCTGGGTGACCTCAGGAAGGCTCCCATTCTGTCACTCAGGTGCGTGCAGGTGTTACTTGGTGGCTCAGGTGGGGTTGGAAAGCAGCTGAGTTCAAATCCAAATCCCCTTTTCCTTCCATCTGAAGTGGGCAGGAATGTCCCTGTGGCTTTATCAGGCTTCAGATCAAGGTGTTCTTTTTTAGCATTTCCCGGAGAGGAAGTCCCCAGGAGCAGCCTGGTTTTCCTGGGAGCTGCACAGTCAGAGTGAGCCCTTTCCCTCCAAAGCCTGCGTTTCCCACAAAACGTGCAGGGAACCCTTTTTTCAAACGGAGGAAAGATTAAGGCACAGCAAGAGCTGATTTGCCAAAGGGCACCCAGGGAAGCAGTGGTTGATCAGAGATGGAAGCAGAATCCTCAGCTCAGCCTGCGCCTGCCCTGCCACCTTTTTCCTTCCCAGCTCCCTGGCTGCCCAGGTCTTAAGGGATAACCAGGACTTGCATTTCCATCCTCTTAAAAGAGGCAATTTAAGGAGCTTTCCGTGGGAGCAGAGCTGCAGGTCACCTCCTCCTCGCCGCTGAAGATGTTTTTCTCTCCCTTTCTCCATCCTCGTGCTCCTTTAGAGCCTCTTTGCTCTCCTGCTTTCCCACTGCTCGGAGCCATTCTCCCAGCTTCAAAAGGTTTCCTAATTACCCTAATGAGGTCAGGAGAGACCAAACGCTTCTGTGACTTAAAACAGGGGTGGGAAGGGGTTGGGAGGGGGGAAATATCCCGGCTGGTGCCTCTATGAGGTGTCGTGGGATGGTGGTGTCTCCCCCTCCTCACGTTCCCCCCACCTTCCCATCTCCAGCAGGAAAAAAAAAAAAATAAAGAGAAATGTGGACAGAAGGTCTCAAATGTATCAAACAGCTTTTAAAAAGAAATTCCTTTTGCCTGTCAAAAGAACAAACAGATACACCAAAAACTGTCAGAATTAGTGTTGGAGTAATTGCAGCAGCTCTCCAAGGTTAATGCTCCATTAACGAGCAGCTCTCACGCAGCTAAAAGCCAGGACGAGACAGGTTGTCAAAGGCTTCCAGGAGATTAAAGCACCGCGTTCCCAGCCAAACTCTCCCGTGGATGTTGTTTGGGAGGGAGGGGGATGTTTGTGGGGTGGGAGCATCGCCAGCCCTGGTGTTGGTGGAAAATCACGACCTGGGGACCAGGGAAGGTTTCCAGGCTTTGGAGAGGTCGCTGCCCCTGGGCCATGCTCGTGTTTAAACACTCCAGGAATTATTTAGGATATTTAGGCTGAGTTTAAAGCCTGTCCTGAGGGCAGCCCCAGCCCCGGGTCTGCAGGGGATCCATCCTGGTCCATGGGAGTGGGGTGCTGAGGGCTCTGGCACCTCAGGAATTAATCCTGCCCAGGTTTCAGCCAGCCCAGGGGATTTCTGGTGAGCCCAGCATCATTTGGAACAGAACTGGGGTCTGGTTCAGCTCCAGGGCACTGCAAGGCTCGTTTAACCAGAACTGACCTTAACTTTTCTCCAGTGGAAGGAAGGAAAACCATTCCAAACTTCCAAGGAGGCAGCACTGGAAGCATCAGCCAGAGGGGTGTGAAGGAGCAGTGCCAGGACCCGGCTTTGGGATCACCTTCCCACCTGGATCTGGGTGTTCAGCACCTTCCAGCACAGCAGTGGCTGTTCATGGGGGATGTGGCTCTGAGCTCAGGTTTTATGAAGCAGAGCTTGGCCCACGAGTGTCATATCCTGGCAAGAGTGGGATTTTGGGGCTGTCCCGTGCAGGGCTGGGAGCTGGACACGAGGATCCTTGTGGATCCCTTTCCACTAAGATTATTCCATGATTCTATGATTCTAAGGTATGTTTTGAGTGGGAAGATGCAATTACACTCCATGTGGCTCCAGCAGCACAGACACAACGTCCCCATGGACCCACAGGAGCAGCTGTACCCCCATAACATTCCTGAGCCCTCATTTTGGCTCTGGCACAGCAGGATCTGCATGAGGATGGGTCAGTTTTGGGTAGTGAATGGCTGGGAGTTCCGAGCTATGGCGTGAGAGGCCTCTTGGAAGGAGAAGCCGTGAGCAGGGGAGATGAACAATGCCATAATTAGGGAATTAAACCTTTCCTGTGCTTCTCTTTCCCTACCCTGATACAATTTGTAATGATCAGACCTGGGGTGCATCAGGACCAGACGGGGTGAGTCGTCTGTACAAGAGCAAAACAAGCTCCTGCCCAGCCCCTGCCTCTTCATTAAGTCGATTTGCATTCCTAATCTCCATTTGCCGTTATTATTTTCCCCCTTGTGCCGAGTGCCGGAGATTTGCATAAAGTTCCTTTTTTCTTGTTTTTATTCACGCTCAAGGTCAGAGACTCGGTGAGACACTGACGAAAACAATCCCCTCCTCACCCTCCTTTAATTCTTTGCAGAAACATGTCCTGGGGATTTTAACATAACAATTGCTGGGGAAGGAGGCGGGGGACCCGAATGGAGCCCTTGGAGGGGGGGACCCAAACAGAACCCTTGGAGGGAGGAGACCACAACAGAGCCCTTTCTGTGCCAGAAACAAGCTGCCCAATGGAGAGATGCAAATCCACGATGAGAAGGGAAGGGGGAGATGGATCCCTGAGCGACACCAGTCTTTCCTTGTTCCACTGAAATGGGAGAGCTGGTCCAGCTTTCCCAGAGGCACGACTGGAGCAGACCCTGTGCCAAAACCTCTCAGAGCTGGGAGCACCAACCAGCACACCCAGGGCATGTACCTTGGCCAGGGCATGAGACCACGTTCCTGTCTGTGCCCCGTGGTGGGAATGGGGGCCCCTGGGTTGATTCCTGAGCTTGGGAAGGGACAGAGGTCTCAGAACAATCCCCAAATCCTCTTGTTCCTGCTCTGTCATTTCACTACATGAAGCCAACACCCCCTCTGTTCCTCACCCTTTCCATCGGGAGCAGGGCTGGGTGGAGGGGCACAGGTGTCACTCCCACCTCCAGGTGTTGGGACAAGGAGGAGAACAGCCACCCTACCCCACCCAAAAAGAAGTCTGGTTTCTTCGTGCTTGGGAGGTTAAAGGAGGAGGGGAAAACACTCAGCTGGCTGCTGAGGGGCTCCTGTGGAGCAGCCCTCCTGGCCAAGGAGCAGTGAGGCACCACCCTGGGGCTGAATTCCAGATTTTTCCTGGTATTCCCAGGTCTGGCACTGCATTTGGAGCCTGGGATGGGGCATAGGGGACTCCTGAGCTCTGCCTGCACCTATCAAGTATTGAACCTCCTATAAGGGGGAAAATCTCCTTTTAGCCCTGGGGTGTTTGCAGGTTTCTGCTGGATTTAAGAAGGAAGGAGTGAGGAATTGATATTCCTTTTCCTGTGCTCAAGCTGTGATGATTTTAACATGTATAAACTATGTGAATTTCGGGGTTTGGGCACAGCTGAGCCAGACGTGTCCTGGGGGGCTGGTGAGGGGCTGGATGGTGGCAGATGGTGGCTGCTGGGGTGGTGGCCCAAACGCTCCCAAGTGACCTGGCCAGGAATGGGGAGGGAGCTGTGGAATGTTGGATGGCCGGGCTGGAAATGGAGCTGGGAGATGGGTTTTGTCTGGCGCTGTGAGCACAGAAATATGTCTTATTTGCCAGAGTTGGGAGGTGCTTTTTTCCCGAGGATGCTCCGGGGCTCTCAGCTCCCGTGATGTGTTTTCCTGCCCCTTTAATGCTTCACTAAACAGTTTGAGCAGCCGCCTCTTAATGCCCCAGCAAAGCACAGAACGCTCCGGAGCGGAAAGAGCAGTGAGGAAGGAGGGTGATGGAAAAGAGAAGAGACTGCAAGGAAAGACAAAACCAGGGAAAAGTCATCTTTTCCCTTTCACATTCCCAATCCTCGCTGGTGTGGAAGTGCTGGATGCTGAGGGCCCCTCTGGCTTCTGCTGCTCCTCCAGTGAAGAGCTGGGCTTCACTCACCCTCTCCCAGCCCTTCCTGGGCTCTGTCCTGCAGTGGCAGGGGGGGAAGGTGGTCCCTGGGTCAGTGGAGCTGGGCATGGACCCTGAAAAGGACAGTGGGGGTTGGATATTTGGGGTTTGGGAGGCTTCTCCTGACCTCTGTCTAATTCCCTGATGAGCACGATGGAGCCAACATCCATTGGATTGGTGCCCTGCAGACATGCCAGGGGTCCTGGCTTGGTCCTCGCTGGGTGTGTGCTTCCCAAACCTTGGGAGCAGCCAAGGACAGGTGGGGGGAAAAGGGAGATTTAATCGAGTTTTAACCCATCCAGGAGAAGTTCGGTCTCCTCCTGCCCTGCACTGAGGGAGCCTCCGGCTGTCCTGTTTTAATTCGAGTCATTAAATTCCCTGCACTCCATGTCCCCTCCCCGGCACCGCTTGCCCTGCCCGTTTGATCTGTAAGTACCAAAGGTACCGCCTCGGGCTGCGACATCGGCATCCTCGGTCGCCATAGGAACGGGAGATGGGGGGGTCCCCCTCGCCCCCTCCTCCGGGCCCAGCTCCGGGGGCTGAACCTCCAACAAACCTCTGAAGTTGGGCTTCTCAAGGCCGGGCGACACGGCCCCCCCAAGCCGAGGGGGGAGCAGGGGCTGTGCCAGCCCGGGAGGCAGCGGCAGCAGCCGGAGCTGGGAGCACAAAGGCAGAGGTTATTGGTGTCAAAGAACTCGGCAGCTCCAAGAGGCTGAACCGCGGCTACATCTTCCCTTTAGCAGAGGGGAGTGAAAACCTGGGAGGAGGGAAGGGGAGAGCTGGGAGCCGAAGCCAATTATTGCTGGGCAGGGTGGGAGGAAGAGGAGGAAGGTGATGGAGGTGTCAGCGATGGGGAGGGTGGAGGGAGCACAGGGGGAATGAGGCAAATGGTGCAGTTCATCACTGGTCACAGAATCATGGATCATCCTGGGTGGGAAGGGATCCACAAGGATCATGGAGCCCCTGGGGATGTGTTGTAGGACCTGTTGCGATGAGACAAGGGTCATGGTTTTAAACTAAAATACTCAGTGAATTTAGGCTGGATATAAGGAAGAAATTCTCCCTGTGAGGCACAGGTCCTGGCACAGGTTACCCAGAGAAGCTGTGGCTGCCCCATCCCTGGATGTGTCCAAGGCCAGGTTGAACAGGGCTTGGAGCAACCTGGCATAGTGGGAGGTGTCCCTGCCCATGGCAAGGGAACGAGACGAGCTTTAAGGTCCCTTCCAACTCAAAGCATCTGGGGATTCTATGAATCACAGAGTCATTTAGGTTGGAAAAGACCCTCAGGATCTGTGTCCCTGCCTGCACAGCTGCTATCCTGATGCTTGGGGATTCAAGCAGCCCTGGGGGGTTTGAACCTTGGCTGTGGGTAAGCCAGGGGCAAAGACAGCTCTGCCCTGAGGGGACACAGCCCTGGGGCCTCTGCTGGTGGCCACCACTCCTCACAGCCCTTGACTGATGTGTGGAGCCGCCTGACCCCCCCCAAACCTCTTCCACTCCCTAATTGCTGACAGTTATTTACTATAAAGGCAGGAGCACACGCACCGCCAGCTCTGACAACCCGTGTCAAAGCCCCGCCAGAAACTATCGCTTTACAGCTTCATTCACTACCCCTTTTTACCCAAACAGATCTATTCCCTCTCCCCTCCAGGTGCCGCGGTCCTGCTGGCAGCTCTGCTGCTCCGTGGGGCTCCCTGCCCAGACCCCTTCCCGGGAGCCCCCCTTTGCCAGTGCATGCCTGGCTGGGCGCTGACAGACGGATGCAAAGGGAGCCCCCCGCACGCCGCCGTGTTTATTTGCTGTCTCTCAGCCCCTCGATGTTCCAACATAATTGGTTCTGCTCGGCGCAGTAAACACTGATGTTGTCGCGCCAGCGAGCGGAAAGGGCACCTACACGCAATTAAAATAATTGGGCACTACCTGGCTCTGATCCCCCTCCCCGCCGCTGTTGTGCCTTCATCTCCTCCTCTCCGTCCTTTGTTCCATCCCATCAGCCCATCCCGCCCGGCTCCTCTTGGTGCCTGTTCTCTGGCCAGCCCAGGGCAAAGCCACACGGAGAGGGGGGTCTGGTGCCCCTGGCCTTGGCCTTGGCACAAGTGTGGGATGAGTTCTCCGATGAGGGAGATGATATTCCAGCCCAGACCCATGAAATATAATGAAGGCCCGAGGGACTGTACCAGCTCCTCAGTTAAAAATGATGCTGTTATATTTAGACAAGGTAACTGGAGGCCCCTCCGGACAGCGCCGAGTACAATTTTTTGTTTAATGATTCCATAATCTGATATAATATCGGGCCTGTAAGACATAATGAAGACCTGGGGGAGTTTACATCTTCGCAGCATTAAAGGGTCCCTGCTCGGGGACGCGGCCAGGTGGAGGTTTGAACTTTGATGCAGTCAAACGTGTTTTTCTCTGGGTTTGTTTGACATGATTGAGGGAATCCGGAAGCCTCGGGGAGAGGGAATGGAGCAAGAGCAGCCGTGTTCACACCGACCCCACAGCTGGTGCTTGCACTGAGGGGGGGCACTGGGAGAGTTTGGGGGGCCCAGCTGGGCTCTGCAGGTCTGGGCTGTGCTGGGATCTGCACAGATGTGGTCAGTGGTGGTGTTGTCAGGAGGTTGTGGTGGTCTCTGGGAGGTCATGGTGCTCACTGGGAAGTCGTGGTCGTTTTTGGGAGGTTATGGAGGTTGTGGTGGTCTTTGGGAGGTTATGGAGGTTGTGATGGTCTTTGGGAGGTTGTGGTGGTTTTCAGGAAGTCACGGTGGTCTTTGGGGGCAGTGATGCCTCCAGAGAGGAGCAGCCAATGCCCTATTTAGCTGCCTCCATTTCTTCTTGGGTGAAGCCCAGCCTGCACCTCACACCTTCCCTGTGCCATCCACTGGAACTGAGAGTGGGGGGTTCAGGAGGAACAGGGATGGGCAGAGCCTGCTTTGCTGAGGGGGTGATCACAGGGTGAGGGTCCTTTGGTGGTGCCCAAACAATGGGGTGACTTTTTCCCCAAAACACCCAGTGACACCAAACATCTCCAGGATCAGCACCACCAGTAAATCTCTCCTCCGTGTCCATTTGGGAGCAGATCCTCAGTGGATCCCAGTCGGGAGGGACTGGTGGCGATGCCTCCACAGGTGCCATTGTGCCTGGATGAGGCAAAACCCCCTGGTGAGTCCCACTGGTGCCAAGGTGGGTGCACCAGACCCACTGGTGCTGGGCTGGATGTGCTGGAACACTGGTGAGTCCCGGGCTGGATGCTGCGGGACGATTCCCGACTCCCGGTGTGCTCTTGTCTGGGTATCCGTGCAGGGAGATAACCTAATCCCATTTAGCCTTGGGAGAGAGCCGGCAGATCCCTCCCCTGGGAGCCAGAGCGCGGCTGGGGGTGGTCTGTAATGAATTCCCATCATTCCAGCACAAAGGGAGCTTACAGGAGCGCTCGCTGCAGAAAATATGAGGGTCGCTGCCCTATCATCCCTCCGAGACATCCGTCGTAGTTCAGTGATTCCCGGCTGCTGACAGGCAGCGGCCCTGGGAGGCAGAGCCTGCCTCGCCTTCCCGGCTCTTTCCCTGCCTGGAAAATTACTTTTTGTGCCAAACGAAGGGATTTAACACCCTGTCTGGGGCTGTGGCCGCCCTTCACCCGCCCGAATAGGTGTGTGGTCCCGCGGGCATCGTTTGGCAGCGCCAGTTCCCCCTTCACCCCAGTTCCTTGCTGGTCTGTATTCCAGCGGGGACTCGGGGTCCGAGTCCTGTCGGAGCTGGGGGACCCCTCAGCCCCTGGATGGGAGCCGAGGGACGATGCTGTGGTGGTCCCAGGGGGGTTGTGTCAACACCGGGGAGCCCTGCAGGTTTGGGAGTGCCTGGGGAGGCACAGGCGGCTCCCGAGACCCATTCCCCGGCCGGGGCCCATTCCAGCTCCTTGCTCTCCCTCCCCTCTCACCTTTACTTATTTAATTCTTTTTCCCCCATTTTTTTTTTCTCTTGGAAAAACCACATGGTGGAACTTGCCCCCTCCAAGCCGGGTTTTCCTGCGGCTCCGTGGCTCGGCCGGGATGTCTCACCTCGGGAGCTGCCAATCCGTCTCTGTCAAGCTGTCAGCCCGGAGCGCGGGCTGGAGCCGCTGCAATTCAAAGTGGATTAACTCCTCGGGCTGCCCTCCCTCCCCCGCCCCTCCCCATTCCACTTGGGTGGGTTTTGGCCGAACAGAAAACGCTTTTCCCCTGCGCTTTCCATATTCAAAAGCTCCCGGAGCGCAGCCGGATGGCAGCGGGGGCCGCGGGGCTTCGGGCCGGGGTGCGGGATCCGTGGCCGTGGGAGAGGGACACGGTGGCCGTGGGAGGGGGACACGGTGGCCGTGGGAGAGGGACACAGCGGCCGTGGCACCGCGCCATGTCCCTGTAGGGCCATTAGTGGGGTTCTGGGAAAGGTCCGTGCAGGGATGGGGGGGCTCCCCTGCTACCCAAAGGGGTGAAGGGCTGCAAACCCCACCCCAAAACCCCTGCGTGTTTGGCTGAGCTGCTGCTGCTGCTTTTCCCCGAACAGCGGTGGGGCTGGGGGCTGCAGGGCTGGGGGGAGCCCAGGAGTGGGGGGCTGAGGGCTGCGAGACGGGGGGCTGGGGGGCTGCAGTGTTGTGGGGCTGAGGACGGTGGGTTTATGGGGCGGGGGGCTGCAGGGTTATGGGGTTGCGGGGG
>JAWWEE010000075.1:1861688-1874359 GCA_035221455.1 Xenops minutus | reverse complement strand
CTTGACCTTATCCCATCCCGACCTTATCCAGTCCCTTGGCAAAAGGCTGGGATGAGCCCTGATCCCTCGTGGGGTTCACCACTTTGGCTGGAGGGAGCCAGGCAGTGCCAAGGAGGGTCCTCACCCCCTTGGGATCCCGGATCCTGTGTCTGTCCCTGGAATCACGCATGTCCCTCGGCGCTGCGGCGGCTCCTGTGGCTCCTCCGTGTGCTGGGTGGTGATGCCACAGACATGATGGCAGGGAAAACAGGATCCTTCTCCCAAGGGATTGGGAAGGGCCCCCGTCTCCACCCTGCTCTGATTGAAGCCAGCCTTTGTGCCCCCGCACGGGGGTGGGGGGTCCCAAACTTCAGAGGGGGACGAGGCGCTCAAAGCACCAACAGTGGGGAAAAATATTCCAAAGGAGGAACACTAACTCCCTGGAATAATAATGAAGATGAGGAAAAGAGTTCCCCTTCCCTGCGCTGTTCAGGTGCCTGGGGCAGGGAGGAGTCCCAGCCTGAGCCTGTCCGAGGGGATGGAAGTGTAGAGGGAGGAGAGGTGATGGGCTGGACCCCCAGTTTTGGGGTCCCCCCTGTCCTGCCCAGTTTGCCCATGGATCAATCCCTGGCTGCGGCACAAATCCCGGGATCGCTGCGGCAGCGAGACTCACACTCCCATTCCAGGCCCTCCTTGGATCCATTTGACATCACCCTTTGGGTCATTAATGGAGGGAGAGGGATTCGGAAACAGCGATTTAGACTCCGTTTTTTTTTTATTTTAATTCGCCCCCCCTTTTAAATTTTTCCCTTCTTCCCACATTTCCTTCCCAAGCCCCAATGGAGCGGAGGAGCAGCGAGCGGTGCCGCTGCTGGGTGAGGGATGGCCATAGGGCTGAGCCACGTCCTGGTGGGGCTGTGCCTGGTGGGAATCCCATGGGACACACCTGTACTGTGGTGGGATCTTATGGGACACACCTGTGCCATGCTGGGATCCCATGGGACACACCTGTGCTGTGGTGGGATCCCATGGGATGCATCCCTATGCTCCCTCAGCACATCAGCTCTTCCCAACCTGCCAGTTTTCTGCTTTCCTTGACATTTCCCCCTGGCCTGGCTTTGTTTTGTGGGATTTTCCAGTTTTCCCTGCAGCCATGACCCCCGGGCACACACGTGTGTCTGTGCAAACACCGGGGCTGCCCGTGCTGTGTCGATCCCACTGAATGCCTGCCTGGCACTGGACCTGGAGCTGCTGCTCCCTGTGGATGGTGGGGAGTCTTTTGGCATCAGTATTCCCACTACCAGTATTCCCATTATCAGTATTCCCACCACCAGTATTCCCACTATCAGTATTCCCACCACCAGTATTCCCACTATCAGTATTCCCACTACCAGTATTCCCACCACCAGTATTCCCACTACCAGTATTCCCACCACCAGTATTCCCACCACCAGTATTCCCACCACCAGTATTCCCACCACGCTGCCGTAGCAGTGCCAGGATCTGCAGCGTCTTAAACCATCACTCAGTACCTTTTTATTGGACTCCAGGAACGGGGTTTTGTTTCAGCTCCTTCCCCACCATCCCCAAAATCCCCCAGGGGTCCAACGTTGGATTTTGGATTTTGGATTTTTTGTACCAAATCCAGACCTCTCCCCGTTTCAATTCCCAGCGCCGTTGACTTTGGGGAAAAACGGGGAATAAATGGGAATATGGGTTTTTAATGACTAGGAATGAGGAAGCCCCATTCCATCCCCAGCTTCTTTCTCCTCCCGCCGCATCCCGATCACCTCCTGTATCTATTTCCTTGGCGTTCAGCCGAATTTCCTTGTAAATATTATGCTGTTTCCCCCCATGCAACCAAGTTTTGTTGGATTTTTATTTTTTTTTTTTCCCTGCAGAAGAGGAGGAATTATCCGTCTCGGTTTATTTTTCCTTGAACATTACACGGGAGCAAAACTCACCCATGTGCTGGGAAAGAGATAAAGTGTTTAGACAGCAAATACAAATATTCGGAGCACTCAGCCCAGCTACAGCTATTCCTGCCAGGATTCCGGATTCCGTGCCGTGTCTTCTAGGGGGGTTTTATTTAGACTGCCTTATTTTTTTTTTATTATTTATCAAAAGCCTTATTTATATTTGCAGTAAAATAAAATCAGCCTGACCCTGTAGAGAACTCGAAAAAATCCCAATTCTTCCCTTTTCCAATCCTGTTTCCACTGAGGAAAAAAGCCCCTGGACCTCGTGCCCTGCACAAAATCCAACCGCGACGGGATTATTTCGGCGGCTCAGCTTCTCCTCAGGCGCTGGGACGGCGCTGGCTCCGTGTCCATCCCCCCCAAACTGGGATGTGAGATGGAGCTGGAGCCCCCACGGGGTTCCCGTGGGATTTGGTGGGCACAGGGTGCCCGGTGCCACGGGTTCCACCTGCGCACGGAGCATCCGAAAAAGGAGGTTGTTATTTTGATTTTATTTTAATAATAAATTAATATTAACGCTGCTCCTTGGCAGCATCCCCGTCTCCCGTCAGCATCCCCGTCCCGCTGGGGACCCTGTGGGTGTCATTGTCCCCCTGTGCCGGGTGCTGATGCCATCAGGAGCTGAAGAAGCTCTTTCCCAGCCAGCTCGATAATCCCAATTATTATCTGGATTCTCGATCAGGGTTGCTTATTAAACTTGGCACCGCTGGCTTTGCTGTTCCGGCCGCCTGCCTCGGCAGAGGGATTTATCTCCTGCCGACTCGGGAAGGAAATTGAGTGGAAAAACGTGGGGCAGAGCCCCCCGGGATGGGGAGGGGGGCCTGGGGTACCCGGGGTCCAAAGGGGCAGCCCCAGCAGTGCTGGGATGGTGGAGCCACCCGGGCCGTGTCTGTGTGTCCCTTTCTGTTTGTCCATCCCCACCCTGTCCCAGAGTGTTTTTATTCTGAGGTTATTTTGGAATGGTTGGTGCTTTAATATGATCCTGTTACTGAACAGTCATTATTTTCTCTTTTCCCTGAAATCCAAGAGACCCTTTCTCAGCGCCTCTCCTGCTTCATCCCAGCTTTTCCTCTATCCACGCCTTTCTTTCTTCCCATCCCACAAACCTTCCTGCTTTGCTTGCCAACCCTTCTTCGTGCATTTTCCCCACAAACTGTGTTTTATTTTTACCTGGCGTGGCACCAAAGCAGCCCGAGCCTGAGCCGATGTGCTGACCCTTCCAAAGGGGCTTTTCCCAAATTCTGACCCAATTCTTGGCACAGCCAAGTGGGACTTGCAGAGGAGCGGGGTGAGAGGTGGGAGAGATGCTGCTGGAGAAGAAGCTTTCCCAGAGAGTTTCCCTCCCTCGTGGTGTTTGGATGTTTCAGTTTTCCCGTTGTTCTGCTCCGCTTTTTCTTGCCCTTCCACCATTTTCCTGCATTTTAAAAAAAACCTGCTTCAGACCCTGTGACTGGAATTCCCTCTGTCTGTGTGTCCGGCCGCTCTCCCATCCCTGGATGAGGTCCCTGCTCCTGGGATCCCTGTTTTAGGGTGGGGGCTGTCCCTGTCCCCTCCCCATGTGAGTGCTACGTTGGGTTTGGGAGCAGCAAGGACAGGGATAGTTCCAAAATCCTTTATTTGAGAAATTACTGTTATCTTGAAATCTTCAACGTTCTTTCCTCTGGGGCAGCCTCGTGTCCCCAGGCTTGGTGTCCATCTTGGGAACACTCCAGGCTCTCTCCTTGGCTTTTCCAAGACCCTTTTTGGAGATGTGGGGCTCGGAATGGAGCCGTGGCCCTGCCAGGATGTGCCATGTCCCAGGGACTGTCCCATTGTTGTCCACCCGCTGTTGGATGCAGCACCAGCACACGGCAATTCTGGCACCAGCTCTGGCTGCAAATGCCGGTCAAAATGGTGCTCCCATTTGGTTTCCAGCACAGAATCCGAGGCTGTTTGGAAGAGAAATGGCCTCTGGCTCCAGGCCCCATCCAGTGCCATCTCCACTGGATCTCTGCGGGGTCGCAGGGATTGGTTTCGCCGGAGCCAGGGAGGCTCTGAGTGAAACACTGGCATCATTCCCCACTCCACGACCCTGACATCACTCCCAGCCCCACGAGGTTGGATTTAAGGCTAAACTAGGAGGATTTGGAACAGGTTTGGGAACAGGGATCACCTTCTGCCGCAGGATGTGTGCTCCGGAGAGCTCATCCAGCCCTGCCAATGCTGGCATTCCTAACACTCATCACCATGAGTGACCTTCACCTTGGACCAGCTCCCAGCTTTCCCTGCCCTGGTTCCTGGCATTCCCAGCTTTCCCTGCCTGCACCCCTCTCCACGGTGGTTCCTGGGGTCGGTGGCCCTGAGTTCCAGCCATCCAACAGCTGCCTCTCCGGGCTCATCCCACAGTTGTTCATTTTCCCTCGGTTCTTCCCGACGTTCTCTCCGGTGTTGGGATGTGGAGCACCAGCAGCGGGAGGTGCTGGGGGCTTGGTGTCACGTAGACAGCTGGGATCTGGACTGCATTTCAGAGCTGATTAATAATAATCATCATAAATCATAATGTCTTTTACAATAGAAAGCTTTGGATCAGGAGCAGGGACGCTCACCCTGCGAGCTGGGGGCGATCCTGGATCCGGCTTCCAGCTCATTGCACGGAGACAAATGGCTTCTCCCTCCCCCAGCCTCAGTTTCTCCGTGGGTAAGGTGAGGATCTCTGCCAGGGGCTAAATTAGGGAATTAATATTGGTACAGTGATTGAGAGATGGAAAAGGACATGGCTGTTGCAGCGCCTGGGCTCGGGAATTTCTGCTGGGAACATCGGCAGAGAAGCCCCTTCTTTGTGTCTGCAGAGCCTCTGGATCCACGAGGAGGGACTGGGGCCCTCCAGCTCCTTCCACACTGGTTTGGGATCGGTGTGGAGACATGGTGGCTCAGATCCATGACTGGTTCCTGCGTGCATCCTACATCCAGGTGGTTCAGCAGCACCACAGCCCAATTCATTCCAGCCTCTTCCACCTTGTCCCTGCGCTGGTATATCCCTTGCTGCCCCAAAATCCTGGTGTCACTGAGTCCCTGGTTCCCACCATTCCCATTCCCATTGGAAGGGAGTCCAGCTGGATGGATCTTTTGTATTTTTCCTTAAACATTGTAATATTTGTTCCGCCTTCTAAATCACTGCCTGGCTCCGGGTGGATTTATGGATGCAGGTGGGAGAAACGCGGCTCCCAGGACCTGCTGGAAGGGTTTTATGGGGATGGTGTTGCAGCAGGGAGAGGGCTCTGGCTGGGGATAAGATGGGAGTGGGGATCAATCCCTGGGGCAAAATGGACCGGGCTGGAATGGCTGAGGTCAGCACAAGTCTGCAGTGCCACATCTGTGGTGCCACGGGATTTTCTCCATGCTGCAAGGGGATGGAACAGCAGCCCCAGCACGTCGCACCCCAAGTGGGGGATAAACCAAAAAATGGGGTTCCAAAGCCTTTCCCAGGTCCCTCAAGGGCCACTTTAAATCCTGGGAAGGTCTTGCTTTCTCACTGCAGCCATCAGTGTCACGCTGGGGGCACAGGAATATTGCTGGGGATGCGGGAATGCCGTCAGGCAGCTGCTGACAGAGTCGACCTTGGGAGCGAGGGGTACCGGGGGGTGTTGGGTGCTGGGTGAGGATGGGACAGGATGGGGATGCTCAGCCCTGGGGAGACCCAGCCGGGGCTCTCCCTGCTCCCCAGGGGCCAGCATAGCTCCAGGGGGATTCTCCCTGCGCCAGCGCTGCCCGCAGCAGCACAAACGAACCAAGTAATTGGCAACATGGAAATATTTTGTGCTCATTAAGCAGTGGGAAGCGGCGGGTGAGGAAGGGGGTTCTCCAGCAGTGTCCTCCGGAGTGGTGTTCTCCAGAGGGGTGTCCTCCAGAGGGGTGTCCTCCAGAGGGGTGTTCTCCAGAGGGGTGTCCTCCAGAGGGGTGTTGTCCAGAGGGGTGTCCTCCAGAGGGGTGTTGTCCAGAGGGGTGTTGTCCAGAGGGGTGTCTTCCAGAGGGGTGTTCTCCAGAGGGGTGTCCTCCAGAGGGGTGTTCTCCAGTGGCATTCCCAGGGGCTGTCAGTGACCCAAACCCCACCACCCCCTCGGCTGGGAGCCAGGGCAGGGAGCACAGTGTGGAAGCCCCCTGGGATTGAGGGCTGGCAGTGGAAAGAAAGCCCCCCTGCCCCTGTTTGTGGAGGAGCTGGATTGCTGGCACCGTGTTATCAGGAGCTTTGTGGTTGGGAACAAGAGCAAACCCTGTGAGCAGTGGGGTCCCCACCGCTGTACGTGGGGGCTGGGGGGGGGGTCACCCCACCTTTTCTCCTCTTTACCATAAATCCCCACGGGTTACACTTTGTCACGTCGGATCTCAGCAGCCTCCTTGGAGCTCCCCAACCCTGGCACTGCTGGTTCCCAGGAGCAGCACCGAGGGGAGCCCCGAGGGGGGCTCAGTGTCCCCCCTGCTCCCATCACAGCACATGAGAGCATCATCATCATCATCAGCAGCAGCAGCAGCAGCAGCAGCAGCAGCAGCAGCAGCAGCAGGGGATGATCCTGAGGATCCTGTCCCTGCTCTGGGGGTCCTGGGGGGGGGTCCCCCATCCATCCTCCACCTCACTCAGCCCCAAGCACGTGCCGAGGCCTCGGGGAGCCCAGCGGTGCCGCAGGCGGGGGAAGCTTTATGGCTGTGGTTAAAGGGACTTTATGATATTGTATCTGAACAATTGCCGGCTATTATCCGGATCGATGCCGCGGGATTGAGGCGCCGGCTGATAACCCAGGCAGGGCTCTAATCGCTTCTGAACCGCGCAGGGTCGGTGGTGCTTCCCACAAAACCCCTCGGGGGTTTCTGCTTTGACTCCCTGCCCCTACATCTGGGGGGTTTTGCCCCGGGACACCCCATTCTGGGTGTGGTTATTGATTGTCCCCCTCCGACTTACTGCCCTGGGTGGGGACTTGGGTGCTGGGGTCTGGCTCAGGGTGCTGGGATCCAGCTGTGGGGGGCTCCAGGGTGCCCAGCACTGCTGTGTCCTGCCCTGTTAGGAGCAAGGGACAGATTTTGGGGTCCCCTTCCCACCTTTGGCTGGCAGTGACCGTGGGTGAGTCACGTCACCTCCGTGCACTTGGTTTCCCGCAGCTGTGAAATGAGGACAATGATACCTTTCCCACCTCGCAGAGGGGTTGGGAGGCTTAATTAGTTAATGTTCGTAAAGTGCTTTGAGGATTAATTAATATTGTGACTCTAATTTTTTCCGATGGAGAAACGCCACTTAAATATCTCCGCGCTGGTTCCTTCCTCCCTGACCCTATAAAGGGATTCCACCCGGGAATGTTGCTGGTCTCTGCAGGAGCCATGCAGCCCTGTCCCTGCCGGGTCTCATCTCCCCAGTGCTGAACTGGGAGGCACTGGGGGCTGGAAGCCCCAGGGTTGGTTGCCAACCCACCAGGGCTATCCCAGAGCATGGGGTGGGGCTCCCAGCGTGTCCAACTGGTCCTGATCCCCCTTGGCCAGGCTTTCCCTGCTGGAATCCATTCCTCTTTTGGGATTATGCCTCTCTGTGACACTGCTAGTCCCTGCCCAGCCTGCTCGGGCACCTCAGGCAGCCCCATCCCCAGTGAGCTTGACCTGCTGGGAATCTCCTGTGGGAAACTGCCCCCTGCAAATCCCACAGCCTGTGTCTGATCCTGCGTGGCATTTTGGGGGCCGCTGGGCTGGGATGGGGGCTGGGAGGGCAGGGTGGGGGATAGCCAGTCCCTGGTGGGTTGGTGATGCTGTGCTGGGCAGGAGCCAAAGCCCTGGGCAGCCGTCGGTGGCACCGCACGGGCACAATCCCAGCTTTCCTGGTGGAAATGGAAACAAGCTGTTGGGATCACACCACCTGGCTGGGATGTTGCTGGCAGGCGCAGGAGGGCACGTCCTGATGTCTCCATTCCCGTGTGCCATTAGTGGGATCGCTGACAGGCAGGTTTGGGGAAATGGTTTCTCAGCAGCAGCTCCGCTCCGGCGCGCTCTCCTGCTCCCTCCTGCTCTGCCACAGGGATGAAGGGCATGGGGACAGTGGAGGAGTCCCCACGATGGCAGTGCCACCCCCTGGCCCTCTGGGGTGTGAAAGCCGGGATTAGCTCAGCTTTGATGCTGGGAGGGTCTTGGGCATCTCTGTCCCCAGCACCAGGTTTCCTTCTGGGAGCGACCAAGGGAAGAGCTGAGTGTGTATGCCAGCTCCGGGTGACCTGAAGGATCCCAGCCACCAGCACTGGCACACACTGGGGGCATTTGGCCATGTTGGAGATGTGTGACTTCCAGAGGGGCTGGTGGGGGCATGGTGTGGTTCTGGTGGGACGGGATGATGGGATATGATGGAGCCCCCAGGGCTGGAGAATCAGGGACAGTGGGAGAAACCCCAGTTGCAGAGTGCTGGAGGGAACTGGGACCCGCCATGGGGTGAGGAAGAGGAGGAGGGAGGTCTGGGGGGAGCCACCATCCTGCTCCCTGGAGCTGCTGGGTGAATCTGGAGGAGAAGGAGAGTGTGGGCTGGGAGAGGATGAACCAGGAGGCTCTGGTGCTGCTCGATGCCTCCTGTCCCTGCTCGATGGCTCCTGTCCCTGGTTGTCACCAAGCTCCAGTGGTGTGAGGAAAGGCACGTGCAGGGTCTCAATCCTGGCTGCCCCACAGGGTTTGGGACAGGACAGACCGACGTCAGCGTCCCCATGCCCAGACCCTGCTCCGTGCCATTAATAACACCCTGGCAATTAAATGGAACTAATGCAACGATAAAAATAACCTGCTGTCCTTCCTCAGCGCCGCATCCCACAAGCTCAGAGGTGTTTAAAACCCATTTATTGCTGGATCCTGCCGTCAACCTGGCAACAGGGTGCCTGGGGTGGCACCACAGGCCACGGGGCTGCAAGCAGGGTTTCCAGTCCTGACCCTCTCCCTGCCTTCTGCAAGGTGTGAGTGGCCCCAGTTCCCTCCAAGTGCAGAGACTGGTTTACCAAGTGCCAGGTTTTAAATAATCCAAATTACATGAATATTTTATTTTTCTTCTTTCTAGAGTTGTGGAATTCCCAGGGGTTGGTTTTCAGGCTTTTCTCCGTAATGGAGGAGCAGGAACGTGTTCTTTTAATGGTAATTGAGATTCTTGCATCATTGCAGGACTTGGAAGCTGGATGGGCTTTAAATAACAGGAGAGTGGGGGAATTCAGGTTCTGGCTCCTCAAATGGCTTTCTGAGGTTTTCACGTGGTTTTCCTCACTCTCACCGAGGTTGGAGAAAGCTGCGTCCCCATCCCACAACCCTGGGAACCCTCCAAAAGCAGGAGGTGACTTGAGGGGGTGACAGAGACCCTGTGGATGGTGGTGTCCTTCAGCAGACCTCTCAGGAATGGCATTGGGGGTGACATGTGTCATGTGCCCTATTGTTGGAGCCCCTGCCACTCCTTTCCCAACCCACGTGCACCCAGATATTGAAGCTGGATCCGCCCAGGCTGAGGTTTGGGGTTTTTTATTTTTTGCTTTGCTATCTTCTGGCTGGCACAGTGGGCACCCATCCCGGGGAACACTCATCCTGGCGGGTACACATCCCAGTTTTACTGCAGGGATGCTTGTGGAGCAGGCACAGGGAGGGGTTGGTGTCCCTCCTTTGCCATGCAAGAGACTGGGGTGGTTTTGGAAGGATGAGGATGAGCAGGACGAGGATGAGGAGGGGGTGAAACATGGCTGCTCTGCCTGGGAGTCCTGTCACTGTGGTCCCAAAACTCCAAGCACAGGAGCTGGAATTGCCAGCCCGGTGCCCTCCCGAGGTGCCTCGTCCCTCTGGCTGCCCTCACCACCCCAGCCCCGTTGGCACAGCACGGTGCTGGCAGGGCTGGTCCCCACCACAGCCCTTGTGGGGCGATGGAAGGGGCTGCTGAGCACTTTCTGGGTGGGGGGAAACTGGTTTCCGGCTGCTGGGGGAAACATCTGGATCCAATTCCTGCTCCACGTGCAGCTGGCTGGGCCAGACCCGCTGCTCCTGCATGGCGTGACGGGAGTGGCTTTGCTGCAGAGGGACCCACCGGGTCCCTGTCCTGTGGTTGGGAGCCCCATATTGTGTCCCCATCCCACTGGGAACTGTCCTGCTGCATCCCCGTCCCACCAGGAGCCCTCCTGTGACAACCCCATCCCACCAGGAGCCCCCTCACTGCATTCCCATCCCATTAGGAGCCTCCCACTGCATTCCCATCCCACCAGAAACCCTCCTGTGACAACCCCATCCCACCACTGGAGCCCCACCACTGTATCCCACTCCCATCAGAGACCCTCCTATGGCAACCCTATCCTACCAGGAGCCCCTCACTGCATTCCCATCCCACCAGAAACCCTCCTGCTGTATTCCCATCCCACCAGGAGCCCCTTCACTGTATCTCCATCCCATTAGGAGCCCCTCACTGCATTCCCATCCCACCAGAAACCCTCCTGTTGTATTCCCATCCCATCAGGAGCCCCACCGCTGTACCCCATCCCACCAGGAGCCCCCCCACTGCACCCCATCCCACTAGGAGTCCTCCCACTGCATCCCCCTCCCATCAGAGACCCTCCTATGGCAACCCTATCCTACCAGGAGCCCCACCACTGCATTCCCATCCCACGAGAAACCCTCCTGCTGTATTCCCATCCCATCAGGAGCCCCACCACTGTACCCCATCCCACCAGGAGCCCCCCCACTCTATCCCCATCCCACTGAGAGCCCCGCCATCCCACCCTGGAGCTCCCCTTGCCCCGGTGGCATCGCTGGGGGCTGTTGGTGCCCGTCCCCAGCATCCTGCTGCCCCGTGCTGGGTTGGGGGAGCTGCTGCCCGCCCGTGCCTTTTGTCAGCCTCGGAGAAGTTGACCTTGACGCGCGCTGGAAGAGCCCTGCAGCTAATCGTGTTAGAGGTGTCTGACTGCGGCTCGCGCGGCTCTACCTGAGCGGCATCAGCAACGGGGACGCGGCGGGCTCGGCGCCCCGGCTCAATAATTGATGCGTTTTTCTCAGCTCCCCCTTCCGTGAAAGGAAACCCAAGTGCTGGGGGGATGGCAGGGCTGGGAGGATGGCAGTGCTGGGGGGATGGCAGGGCCCGGGGGATGGCAGGGCTGGGGGGATGGCAGGGCCAGGGGGATGGTAGGGCCAGGGGGATGGCAGGGCCAGGGGGATGGCAAGGCTGGGTGGATGGCAGGGCTGGGTGGATGGCAGTGGGAGGATGATGGCAGGACCAGAAGGATGGCAGAGACAGGAGGATGGCAGTGCCAGGAGGGATGGCAGGGTTGGGTGGATGGCAGTGGAAGGATGAGGGCAGGACCAGGAGGATAGCAGGGCCAGGAGGATGGCAGTGCCAGGGGGGTGGCAGGGCCAGGAGGATGGCAAGGCTGGGTGGATGGCAGGGCCAGGAGGATGGCACTGCTGAGTGGATGCCAGGACTGGGAGGATGGCAGTGGTAGGAGGATGGCAGGTCCAGAAGGATGGCAGAGCCAGGAGGATGGCAGGGCCAGGAGGACAGCAGGACTGGGAGGGTGGCAAGGCCAGGAGAGTGGGATGGAAATGAGGATAAGGATGAGGATGGCAAGGGGTTGGGTGCCACATGGGATGCTCAGGGATGCCATTGTGGGGTCACCCTGCTGAGGATGGGGATGTGCTGAGAGTGCTCTGCAGTCATGGGGAGACACAGGGATCTGGGAGCAAGCAGCCCCTTGGGTGTCCTCCTGCTCTGCCCAGCTTCCACCCCATGGGAAGACCCTAGGCACCACATTTCCACCCGCTTTTTTGGGAATCTCTGCAGAAACCCTCAAAACCTGCCTTTCCATGGGAGCTCTGAGCATCCTCACACCGAGCATCTCCCTTTTGCCTGGGAGCATCTCCTGCCCCAGGGCCTGGCACAGCCCCCACCACAGCACCCTTGATGCCCCCACCACAGCACCCTTGGCCATCTCTGCTCTCACAGGTCTCACCCTGGACCCCACAGAGGGGACACTGGCCCCAGGTGCCCCCTGGCTCATCCCCCTCAGTGCCTGCCTGAGCTGTTTTGCCTCCATACAACCCTTCCTCCCCCTTTTTCCCCCCTTTCCCCTCTTAGCCGAGCGCGCAGGGAAGGGGAGAGATTTTAACCTTCTGCCTGGAACCAATTAAAAAGGTCTTTCCACAGAGACGAAAGTGCTCGTGCACCTTTGTGTGCTGCGAGCGGGGGGAAGAAAGCAGAGGCGGCCTTTGAAGGGGGGATGAGGTCCCTCCACTGGGACCCCTCCGGGCTTTCAAAGCCTGCGTTATTTCTTTATTTTTAAATAGCCAAATTAAAGTGCCTCCCGCTTCCTCCCCTCCCCGCTCGCACATCATGCACGTGGCCCCTGCCAGCTGTGGGGGGGGATGTGGGTGGTGGGCACAGCTGGTCCACTGCAGGGTGTTCTGGGCATGGAGAGGGTCTGGGCACCCCAAAACCCTGCTGGGACCCCTTTGGGATGGGGCAGAGCATCCCTCCTTCCTGCTGGGATTGCAAAGGCCGGCAGTGGGAGGCAGAGGGACTGGATGGGGAGTGCTGGGGGGGAGTCCTGGATGAGGAAGAACAGGGACATGCCCCTGTCCAGGGCAGCCCCCTGCTCGTCCAGTGCAGCCCCCCACTCACCCTAACACAACCCCCAAGCCAGGTCAGCCTCGTGCTCATACAACACAGCCCCTCACTCACCCCAGCACAGCCCCCTCCCCACCCAGCAC
>JAWWEE010000075.1:1825127-1861564 GCA_035221455.1 Xenops minutus | reverse complement strand
CAAATCACAGGAAGGGATTCCGGTGGTTTCCGCACGGACCTGAATGTGGAGTCGCTCAATGGAAGAGAAGCCACGACGCGCCCGACGCTTTTCATCCCCTCGCCCCTCTCCGGCCGAGGGCTGAGCGCTGCCTCCCCGGCCCCCCGCCCCTTTTTGCCTTTATTATTTAATTTTTTTTTTTATAGTCTCAGATTTATTTTTCCACAGTGTAATTCTGAAAGACAGCGGGGATGAATTATTCATTCCCCCTCTCTGCCTTTGCATACAATCCCGGCCGGGGAGGGGGCCGTGGCGAATGCGTTTGTGTGCAGGGCTGGGCCGAGGGGAATTGAAATCAATTTTTAAGGTTTAAGCGGGGGGCATTTGGTGATTTTGGGGCTGGGAGGGTCTGGAGCACATGGGACAAGGGCAGGAAGTTTCTCGTGGGGAATATTTCCCTTTCCAAAGCTGCCACTGGGGTGTGGGTGCTGGTGGATAACCCCAGTGTCTGGGCATTGGGTCAAGGTCTTATATGTGTCCACGGGGCTTTGGGATGGGTACCATGGTCCTGGCTTTGCCCATTGCTGACCACAGGCAGCTCCTGTCACAATCCCTGGATTCTGTCCAAGGGCAGGGCTGGCACACAGGGGCCTGGGCAAAAAGAGGAGAAAAAGTGAAAAAACACCCTTTTGCCTCTAAATTTCTGCTATTTTTAGATGTTCCTTTAGGGCAGCCTGGAATGTGAAGCCAGGTTGAGGAGGAGGAGGGATTCCCAAAAGAGTGGGATGGCTTTGGCAGGGAGAGCTGTGGCTGCTGCTGCCTCCCTGTCCCCTCCCAGCCTCCCGTTCTGTGCCCTTTCCTGGGGACACAGGGGCAGCTGGTGCCACCACCGGTCCCTGGCATGGCAGTGCCTGGACTTCAGAGCTGGCTGCCAAAACCTGCTGGGGGATAAAGGGGTGAAATGAGGGGTGAGATAAGGGAGTGAGCAAGGTGGGGATAAGGGGTTGAAAGGGGGAGGGGATAAGGGGATGAAGGGAGGGGGGGATAAGGGGGTGAAGCGGCGCGAGGTGGGGGCAGCATCCCGGGCAAAGCTTTAATCTGATTAGTTTTGGAGTGAATGGACAAAGCGAAAAGGCTTTAACCCCAGTGAAAGGAGTGAGGGCGGGGGGGAGGCTGAGAAGTGGAGACCCCAGCCGGTCGCGCCAGATTAGGTCAGATTTGACTGGAGGGGGGGACATGAGAGGAAGGAATAAGGAGGAGAAGAACCAGGCGTGGAAATCAGTGCGGGTCTGCTGGCCCTGTGACCTCCCCGGGGACTGCTAGTCTCTGTGCCATGGGCTTTGCCTCCTCCCCTTCCCGCGGGTCCGGGATCCTGCTCCTCTCTAGCCTGGCACGGTGCTTTTCCTCGTGTCACCTGGGGTGGGGACAAGGGGCTTCCCCCCGCCCCCGACCCGCTGGGTGCAAGGGATGCTCCTGGAGCCGCCTTCGCCTGCAGTGCCCGGGGATGAAGCAAAGGGCTGCCGGGGGGCTGCTCCCCGCAGTGCCCTCGGCGGGGGTGGCCGCGCTCCCCTCCATCCCCTTCTCCACCCCATCGATCCCTGCCCCGATCGATGGGCGCTTCCCTGCGGGCGAGGGGCGGTGCTGCCCGGCCGGGCAGGAGAAATGGCTTTTCGCAGAGCCTGGAGCGGGATCCAGCATCGATCTCTGGTGCCTCGTCAGAGATCAATTAGGCCGGTCATTAGCCGTGCCCAGAGCGCCGCGGGAGCCGAAGCCGGGCGGGGAGCGGGGAATTGCCGGGCTGGCACAGGGTACCCATCTGTGGGATGCTCGGGAGCTGCCGAGCCCACGTATCCCACCCCGCGCATCCCAAAACCCCTTCCGTGCCTCGGTTTCCCAGATTAGAGGTGGGAGAGAGGCTGTTCCAGCATGACCGAGGGGCTGGAGATGGCCCCGGGGCTGTGAGAGCTGTTGTTGTGGCAGCCTCGTGGCTGGGTTGGCTCCAGCTCCGCAGCAGCATCGTCCTGATGGGAATGTTTGTTTAGAAATCACTTCGGAGCTGTCGGCGTGGCCGGAGCCGTCCAAGGAGCTGGAAGGGGCCGGGCAGGAGCGTGGCTGTCCCGGGGGCTGACAAGTGATGTGGTGTTTGCAGAAACCCAGGCGTGTGTCCGGCCTGGCTTAGGGAAAACAGAGCGTGGGAGGCGCCGTGGGAGCAGCACATGGAGGGGCAGGACAGTGGCCGGGTCATTGTCCTGCTGGGAGGCCGAGCGGCGTGACTGAGACCACCCAGGCGGTGCTGAGGGGACTGAGCAGGACCCCTGGGACTGGGGCGTGTGGGCAGCCCCGGCTCGGAGATGGCCATGAGCATCCCAGGGTGCAGGAGCCTGGGGAAGCAGGGGGAGTGATGCCTGGGGGATGTGGAGGGGAGTGGGACCAACGTCATCTCTTGGGCTTGAGTTTTTCAGGCTGTGAAGGACCTGAAGGTCTTTGTCATCTGTGCAGGGAGATGTTGTGAGTGACCTCTGCACCCCCCTGAGCTGGCATCTCCCAGCCCCGGGTCTCCCTGGCACCCACCCAAACTGGCACCCACCCAAACTGGCACCCACCCAAACTGGCACCCCCCTGACTCAACATCTCCCATCCCTGACATCCCCCAGCCATCCCCACAGCCGCCTCCTGTGCCTGTTTCTCCCCTGGCTCGTGGTTTTGTGCCCAGCCAGGTGTGCTCACAAGTAGCAGAGGATGGTGGGAGCAGCACAGCATCACGACACGGCGTTTGACATCCACCCTTCGTGCTGCTGCTGCTGCTGCTCTGTCATCCTCCTCCATTCCCTCGGCCAAAATCCAGCAGGAGAGCGGAGCCGAGCAGAGCAAACCCTTTTCTTCGGGCAGGATGACCTAGAGCAGGTACCGCCTGCAGCAGCCGCCTCTGCCCGTGAGCTGCAGCTTCTAAGAAACAGAAAATAAGGAGAGTTTCAGAAAGGAAAAAAAAAAAAAAAAAGGAAAAGTTCCCCGATTACATCTGGTGAAGTGACAAATCTGCCAGGCAGGTGATTATTCCGGGTACGGACGTGCCGAACACAGATGCCGATAGGATTAAAGGGGAAAGGAGGATGGCGGGCGGGGGGAGCTCGCCCTGTTAAACCAACACCTGATAAAGGAACAAACGAGCCAGAGGAATAAATTCCCGGCGCTGCCAAGGTCCGCTGCCGCGGGGAGGGGGCAGTGCCCGAGCTCCAGGGTGACCCAGCTGGCACCGAAGCGCCGTGCCCGGGTACCCCAGCCCTGCCGCAGCCCCCGCTCCCCGGAGCGCCCGTACCCGGCATGCCCTCGCCTGCCTGGTTGCTTTCCAGGCACGTCCCGGGCATCCCCTTGGGATGGCGCAGAAAATTAACAGCAGTTCAGATCTGAGGAACTTTACGACACGTGTATGATAGGACTGAACCAGGGCGTAATTGAATGACGGATGAGCTTCCAAGAGCCACATTTCCAGGGAGTAATGAAAAATAGAAGTGCTATTGACTAAAGGAGCTTTCGGCGGCCGGGCGGCTCGGCGCGGGATGAGCCGCTGCCGGCGGGGGGAATGCATCAATACGGCGAGTAATAGCTCAGTTATTATAACTCTGGAAATGTCATTCAGGCCTAACCAGAGAACACTGGCTATTAACTAGCCTTAAACAGAACGCGCCGGGCGGGAGCCCGAGACGGCAGCGCCCGGTAATTATTTTACTTCTTTTCATGGCTCTGTTGCCTTTCCCATCGCAGGAGGTGGCCTGAGTGCCCACAGCCCCGGGGGTCCCTGTGCCTGCCCATGCCGTGGCAAGGAGCCAGGCTGGGCTCCTTGGGAGCTGCTCCAGGGCAGGGACCCCATCACACCCCTAGTTTGTCCCTGTCCTTAGCAGGCGATGCTGGTGTTGCTCTTGTCACCTGCGGCCAGGAGCTCAGGGCTTGAAGCCTTTGTGCACATCCCTCCCTGCGTCCCTCCTTCCCACATCCCTCCACAAGCACAGCCCTCCCTTCGTCCCTTTCCACTTCTCTCGCTGCATCCCTCCCTGCATCTCTCCCCATGCACATCCCTCCCTGCATCTCTCCCCCTGCACATCCCTCCCTGCATCTCTCCCCATGCACATCCCTTCCTGCATCTCTCCCCATGCACATCCCTCCCTGCATCTCTCCCCATGCGCATCCCTCCCTGCATCTCTTCCCGTGTCCTTCCCCATGCAAATCCCTCCCCAAATCCTGTGGTGCCTCTGCCGAGACAGGCAGCTGGCAGCGATGGGATCTGGGCTGGCAGAGGCCGGCTCAGGGCCCGGTGCCCTGCGGAGCCCCAAGGTGTAATGAAAGCCCGAGGGAGAGTATCGAGTGATCCTAAATGGATTTTCTCCATTAGCTCAGCTCCATCAGCCAGTTATCTGCTCCTGGAGTGCTCCAGGGCTGCCGCCACTGGCATTGATGCTCAGAGTGCTCCCAGCACCTGCTGCCACAGCACAGCACCCAGCTCTGTGAGCAGGACCCATCCTGCCATCCCAGCACCCGCCTTGTTACAGGACCATCTGGGTTCAGGATGCTCTTTTTGGGTGGCCGCGTGTCCATGCGAAGGAGAGCGGGATGCAGGGGGACCCCAAAGCCCAGCCTTAGCTGTGGATACCCCAATGTCCCACCCTGCCATGGGGGAGGTGTGGGAGGGGGGGCACGGCCGGGTGAGGGAGGGGCCGGCTCATCCGCGCACGCAGCCATTCCCTGCTTGGCAAGTCAGAGTTCATCATTAGCCAGGAAATAATTAATTGTTGGGCAGACAAAAGGCATCGCTCGGCCCCCCCAGAGACCCCGTCAAAGGGAGCTGTCAGGGGCGGGCGTGATAAATTACAGCTCCGCAGCTCCGCAGGCTGCAGACGGGGGACAAGCCCGTGGTGTCCTTTTCGCTGGGTGTCACCACAGGTCTGGATCCCCCCCGGTGTCCCCGGGGACCACTGGGGTGGCACCGGGCAGGGGCAGGGGCGGTGGGGTGATAGGCAGGTCCCTGCCCTGTACCACGCTGTGTCCGTCCTTCCCAGCCGTGTCCCTGTGCCCGCCCGGCCCCGCCGTGATGTCCTGCTGGGCAGTGGTGGCCGATTTCCACCGAGTCGGCGTTTTCCCGGTGATTGCGGGGCCAGCGCTCGCCCGGCTCCCGCCGATCAAATTACTGCCGTGGCTCCCGCCGCTCGCCCCAAATTCCCTGCGAGTCCAAGCGCTCCAAGGTGAAAGTGTCACCGGTGTGCCCGCCACCCCCCATCCCACCACGGCCCAGAATCCCCCCACCGCCGGGAAATAAGAGTGACCAGCGACCGAAATAATGCACCAGGACGTGTTTATGCGTGTTAATTTGTGTGCCTTTAGCCAGCTGGGGCGGGGAATGTTCTCCTTGGGTGTCCCTCCTGCTGCTGGACCCACGCTGTGCACGAAGCACCAGCCCTGGGACAGGGAAACTGAGGCACGGAGGCAGCAAGTGCCACACCAGTGTCACAGCTGGACTGTGCCACATCCCAGTTGTGGCTCTGGGATGAGGCCAGTGGAAATGGCTCCAGGAAGCACTGGGACAGCAGCTGGTTTGGCTCAGAGACCAAAGGATGGTACTGATCCCCCCGGTGCCCTTTTCTGCTACCACATGTCCCCTCGACCATCCCCTGACAACACCCAGGACACCCAAAATCTCCCTCCAGCCTGGTGGTGGTGAGACTGGAAGGGTGAGCACCCAAAGCCGGGCTGTCCCTCGCCCCCACGATAGCAGGGAGGTGACACCAGATAGGACAACAAGCTGGCACTGCCACAGTGCTGCTGGGAACCCCCCAGCCTTGGGTGTGCCCACTACGTGCCAGGACCAGCCATCACGAGTATGGGGGCTTGGCCGTGCTAACGAGGTCACTCCCAGGGGGCTGTTTACCCAGAGACCCCCAAAGGGCTCCTTGATCCGGCTGTCCCAGTGGGCTGAAGCGGCGGGAGGGCTTGGCTGTCACGGGCTGATAACCCCCAGCAGCTCCGTCCCGTGCCCCTTATCAGCGCCTGCCCGCCTGGCCAGACGCGGTAATTAGGGCGCTCAGCGTGAGCCGGATGAGCACGCGTGGGACCGTGCATGGGATCCGGCTGGGAGAGACGTGCCAGGCCTGGCAGTGGCCGGGACATGAGCAGGGCTGGTGTGCAAAGAGCTTGGTGTGTGCAGGGTGAGGTGTGCCAGGCTGGTGTGCACAGGGGCACGTGTGTTGGATGGCAATGGTGCATGTAGGGCCAGGTGTGCCAGGCTGGTGTGCACAGGGGCACACGTGTTGGATGGCAATGGTGCATGCAGGATGAGGTGTGCCAGGCTGGTGTGCACAGGTAGGTGCACACGTGTTGGATAGTAACAGTCCGTGATTTGGAGGGTGGCCTCTCTTCTTTTGCCTCCTTCCAGACCGTGGTGGCCCTGTCACCTTCGTTGTCACCACCGTGACCCTTCCTGCCACCTGGCTCCACTTGCCCTCTGCTGGCCCTTGCCCTTCTCCCTCCTGGACCCACATTCCTCTCCCCACGTGGTCCAGGGGGTTTTGGTGTCCATCCCATCTCATCACGCCCATCCTGTTGTGTCTGCCCCTTTGTGCCCATCCTCCTGTGCCCATCGCACTGTGCCCACCTTGCCATGCCCACCTCCCCGGGAGCAGCCGAGGCACTGCGGGCAGTAACACAATTACTGTTATGCTCTCCAGCCCTCGTCTCTCCGACAGCGAATTTCTGCTGTGATTCGATTTCCGTGGATCCCGGCTGGCTGCCGCCGTCCCCGGAGCCGGCCGGGCGCCGGCGCTCCCCAAAGAGGGCGAGGGGCAAGCGTGGCAGAAGACCCCTCTGTGCCATCCTGCCACAGTGGGCATGGTATCACCGAGGGCTGGCAGCGAGGGATGTCACATTCGCGGTCCAAGGGGCTCCCGATGCCTCGGTAGCCGGGTGTTGCTCCAGTGGTGCCACTGGCAGAGCCGTGCCAGGGTGGTGAGGGCGGTGCCACTTCCCCTGGGCACACAGAGTGCTCCCAAAAAGCATGTGGGGAAGGATGTGGGGCGGCGTGCCCTGCTCTGGGTGAGGTGCCGAGGGGACATACAGGGATGGCGGTGTCTGGGGGTGGCACAGAGGGGCGCTAGGGTGGGGGTCCCAGGGTGCAGTGAGGGGCTGGGGGTCATTCACTCACATCCCACGCCGTGGTTCATGATGCCACCCCAGTGCCCATCCCGGGGGCTTGTGGCTGGCTCTGCTCGGTGGCCACAGCGTCGAGGGCTGGGCTGAGGGAGAAGGAGCTGGAGCGGGACCTCTGCGCCGCCCCACTTTATTATTGAATTTAACCTACAGTCTTCCTTACATGCCACAGTGCCCGTAACTAGTGCAGAGGCTGCTTTTATGTGCAAATGAGGCTTTTTTTTTTTTAATCTTTGACAGAGAATGTGCTGTGTTTACATAACAGAGGGCCCTGGTACTCTGGAGAGGGCCACTGACAGTGCTGGCAGGAGATGTTAAGAAAGATCTAACATTTCTGATCTCTGTTTAGCCAGAGGCACTGCGAGGCGGCGGGAGCAGCAGGGGAGGGTGGCTCCGGGGTGCCCGGGAGAACAGCTCGGCTGTGCCTGCCCGGGGCCAGGAGGGCACCGGGGCCGGGGACCTGGGGCAGAAGGGATGGAGCAGCTCCAGGGATGGGGTGGCACCGGGGGGTCGCATCCTGGGGGTCCCCACGCTGGGATGGAGACCCCAGAGCCTTCTCCAACCGTTTGGCGTGGGGCAGGGTCTGCCCTTTCCTTGGGCTGATGATGCTCCCAGTGGTTTGGGAACATCTGGCAGGCTTGGGATGACGAAAAGCCTGTGGTGAGCTAAAAGCTGGTGGTGAAGCCAGAAGCTGTTGGGATGTGCTGTCCCAGTTTCCCTCCATGATCCACTGCCACCAGCAAAGGGAAAAACTCCTCCTGCCAGGTTAAGTGGAAAAATGACCAATATCCTCCGCCCTGCCAGGTTCAAGCGCATTAATTCCGTGGACTCGGTTAATGGCAGTATTGATTAGTCTCAGCGCTGGGCTAACGAGCATCCATGCTAATGAGGGGTGAGTGGTGGAAATTGCGGCAGCTGGAGCAGTTCCAGAGAGCTTTGGTTGGGGAGTGAGGGTAGAGCACCCCAAAAAGGGGCTTTAACTGCCTGGAGGGTGGGTTTGTCCCCCCAGGATAGGCTCTGGCACACGGAAAACGGAGTATTTGTTTGCTAAAAATGCAATTTCCGATTGACATCTGTGTTTTTTTCTGGACAAGAGAGTGATGTCATGAGTCTGAGGGAAAAACCTGTCTGATCCATGCTGGCATCATGGCAGGATCCATCCACCCAACTCATCCATGCCGTGCTGGGTCATCATGGAACAGCCAGCTCCCAGCTCATCTGTGGGGTCAGCCAGCTCCCAGCTCATCCGTGGGGTCAGCCAGCTCCCATCTCTTGTGTTCAGCTCTGGTCGGGTTTATCCCAGGCACATGCAGGGCTATGAGCTCCGGGATCCCTCTCAGGAAGGTGTTGGGTGGGAAGGGATCTCCACGATCCCAATCCCGTGCACGGTGCAGTGGGACCAGGGGCAAAGCCACCCCCGCTCTTCCCTGAAAAGCTGCTCAGTTTTTGAACTCTTTGCTTTTTTCTTTCTTTTCTTTTTTTTCACTGCAAACACATGAAAGGCCCCGTTCCTCCCTGTGCTGTTCCTGGCAGCTCCTCCTCTCTCTGTCCCCCTGGCCCCATCTCACCGTGGTCCCAAAGTGGAGCTGGGGGGGGGGTTGGTGACACCCCCACTTTGGCTTTGCATTTTCTTTGTGCAACTTGGCAAAAAAAGTGGGTGGGTGGGGAGGAGAATTATCTTGGTGTTTAGAGGATCAAGAGCAGGTTTTGCTTCGGGGTGCCCATGAGTATCCTTGGGGTGATACCACAATGGGGTACAAGCCCTGCAAATAGGGTGCCAGCCCTGAAATTGGGTGCTGGCCCCAAAAAGGGGTACCAGCCCTGAAATGAGGTAGCAGTGGTGCAATGGGGTGGGTGCTGGTGCTGTAATGTGGTACCAGTGCTGTACTGGGATAGCAGCCCTGTGATGGGGTACGAGCCCTGCAATTGGGGTGTCAGGGGTGCAGTGGAGTACTGGTGATGCAATGGGGTGGGTGCTGGTGCTGTAATGGGGTACTGGTGCTGTAATGGGGTGCCAGCCCTGCACTGAGGTACCAGGCCAATAATGGAGTACCAGCCCCACAGTGGGGTACCAGGGGTGCAGTGGGGTACTGGTGGTGCAATGGGGTCCCAGTGATGGAATGGGATACCAGCCTTACAGTGGGGTGGGGTATCAGCCCTAGAATGGGGTGCTGGCCCCACAGTGGGGTGCTGGCCATGCAATGGAGTACCAGTCCCAGCTGCTGGTGAGGATCAGTTCATGCGTGAACATTCACGTTATTCCATGAGTATCCCCACAGCTGCAGGAGACTGGGGCTGCTTCAGTGGCATTTTCGGGATCGATTTGGTGGGAATCCTCTCCGAGGTGCCACGTGCCCAGGCCCCGACAGGCTGGCGCTTGCATTTAAACAAATTTGGTTTTCTCCTGTGTGCTAAAGCCTCCCCATAGCCCGCGGGAATGGGCTCCGGATCTGCTACCGGATCCTCAAACAGGCTGAAATAACAGCTCCGGGGGTCCCCATTTATCTCCGTGTCTCTCTCCTCGTACATCCCTTCTCATCCCGCTCCGTCGCCCCGTCCTGTAATATCTCAGCATCTCCCTAAAGCAAAAGATGACAATAAAGTGTAAATGGGGAGTGTTGGCTCTGGAGTGTAATGATGGCAATTTAGATGCCAGCCGTCATTTCCCCGCCGTTGCCCCAGGTAACAGGAGCCGCCGAATCCTGTGGGAGCGCGGCCGAGGCGGGACGAGGTTACCTCGGAGGCTGATGGCTGTCCTGGGATTTTCTGTCATTTACCTTGAAAGGAGGAAAAGGGAAATAGCTGTAAATGAAGGTGTGAGCCGTGGGAGCGCCAGGCTAAGTCGGGCTGGAGGAGCTGCTCTCCCATCGCAGCCGGGCCAGCTCCGGTCCCTGACCAGCTCCTGGGGTGCCGGGGCTGAGGGAGCACCATTCTGCATGGAATTTGTATTCATTACCCACAGTGCCCGCCCCAGTCTCCATCCTCATCCTCATACCCATTCCCATCCCTGTCCCCATGTCCCCATCCCTGTCCCTATCGCTGTTTCTATCCGTATCCCCATCCTTGTCCCCATTCTCGTTCCCCTCCCTATCGCTGTTCCTATCCATGTCCCCATCCTTGTCCCCATCCTCGTTCCTGTCACTATCCTCGTCCCCGTCCCCAGTCCTGTCCCCAGGAGAAAGAGAAAGAGGAAGGGAAGGGGCAAGAGAAAAAGAAAGGGAAAGGAAAGGGAAAGGAGAATAAGAAAAGAGGAAGGGAAGGGGAAAGAGAAAAAAAGAGAAAGGAAAGGGAAGGGAAAGGGGAATAGGAAAAGAGAAAGGGAAGGGGAAAGAGAAAGAAAGGGAAAGGAAAGGGAAGGGAAAGAATAGAAAAAGAGGAAGGGAAGGGGAATAGGGAAAGAGAAAAGGAAAAGGGACACGGAAAGGGAAAGGGAAGGCAAGGCAAGGCAAGGGAAAGAGAAAAACATGCCAAGCATCCCTAAACCAGCCCGTGCCCACCTCCCGTGCCCCTGCCCTGTGCCCGTCCCATCGCCCGCCCGCCGCGCTCCCCTTCGCTCCTTCTTTATTTTTTTTAATCAGCCGCGTCGCTTTCCTGGCGCCGAAGCGTTTCCCAGCCCCGCACTCAGGAAACCTCATTAACACAGATCAAAAGGAGCTTTTAATGATTTATAAAGGTGCAGCAGTTTGGAGAAATTAAATAATTTAGGTGCTGTGTGTACGGCGGGTCCCTCCGGACCGCATTACCGGCGCTCCCCGATGCCGTCCCCGCCGTGACACCGGGGACAGCCCGGAGCCTCCAGGGACCGGGACTCGACACCTCCCCTGCCCCAGGGGCTGGGGACGATGGCCACGGGATGTCCCCTGAGTGTCATCCCAGCCCTGCCAGCACTGGGGCTCAGCGGGACTGGGATGCTGGGCTTCCTCCGGCACAGCCCAGAAGGGGTTTGGGATGCGCTGGGTGCTGGGGATGCTGCCGAGGTGGCTGTGCTTGCTCTCTGCCGTGGAAAATATTTGCCAGCGTGGTTGAAATAAGCCTTGGCAGCGGTGGGATGGAGTGGTGGGTTGGGGCAGTAGGATGCTGGGTCAACACTGGGTGGACATGGGTGTCCAGGTACATCCCGCTCCGGCTCCATCCCCTCCCGGCCCACTCAAGTGGCTTTTGCCACTTGGATCTGTCTCTGGGACGCTGGGACCAACCAACACGTGGCCCAAATTGTCCCTGGTGGCCTCGCCTGGCTCCTGCCTGGTGCTGCCCTATGCATCCCACGGGATGACCCTCGGCTTCCCTGGGCTCCGCAGGGATTCCGGCTGCCCAAGGAGAAGGAGAACCAGGTGGAAAACCGGCTTAAACGTTCCCGGCATGAAGTCCATTGCCGGCCACGGACATGCCAGGACCAGCCGAGCAACAGGATTAATGGGGAAAAGAGCTGCTGGAAGGGGTCGGTGGGTGCCTGCGCCCCAGGGGCCATTCCCTGCCACCACCCCAGCTCCAGGAGCAGCTTTGTGCCCAATTCCCGGGATGAGGGACACCGGCAGGGCTGGGGGGTTTGTTGGGAGGGTTGGCATTGGCCACTCTGCAGCTGAATTCCCGTCAGGTTGTGTTTAATAGACAGGGAGAGGGCGGTGGGGCTGGGGGGGGGGCTGGTTTGGGGGGGCAGCTGCTGTGTTTTATTTTGCTCTGTAATAGGCTTATTACTCCTGATCACGCTGTGACTATTTGAATGAAGGAGATTTCGGGAGATGAAAGCGGAAGGGAGATTTTAAGTCTCTCAGTGCCTGGCCCTGCAAGGACGGGTGCCCTTGGAGAGGGGGGGGACCCCATACCCAGCTCCCCCTGCCTCAATTCCCCCCTCGCCTCGCTGCCCCCACGAGCCCCGTCCAGCCTCCAGTGGTTACAAACCTCCTAATTTCCAGCCTCAATTTATTCATGGCCCGTTTATACCCATTTGTTTATGTGCCAACACCGTTCCTCAGCTTAAATAGCTCTTTTCCATCCATAATATCCCCCCCCCCCCCGTATTCCAGCGGGCGCAATCATATCTCTTTTCAAGCTGTTCAGGAAAGAAAAATCTGAATTATTTAACCCTTGGGACACTGGCTGGTCTCGCAGGGTATAGAGAGGCAAATCCGCTTTGTTCCCTTGCTGGGTCACCATCTGAATTTAGGAATTTTTTGGGGGATGCTGCTGCTGCTCAGAGGGGAAACTGAGGCAGTGGCTGTGGCTGAGGGGACCAGGACCAGGGTTTGGGCATGGGGTTTGCTCTCCTGGTTGGCTCCGACCTACAGGGACTGGGGACTTGGGCTGTGGCTGTCTCTTGGAAGGGCTTTCCCCCTCCATTGTGAATATCCAAGAGGTAAAAACTTGGGAAGCCAATGTGCTTCCAGCATGCAGATTGCCACCCTGCTTGGCTGAGGGACTGTGGCACTGGATCCGGTGATGGCATCAGATCCAGTGATGGCATCAACCCCGTCCTGGGGCATCAGCCCCGGGGATGGGATCATCCTCACCCCGTGGCATCATCCCCATCCCTTGGCATCAGCCCTGGGGATGGGATCATCCTCACCCCGTGGCATCGCCCCCATCCCTTGGCATCAGCCCTGGGGATGGGATCATCCTCACCCCATGGCATCATCCTCATCCCTTGGATCAGGCTGGGCCACAGACTGGGGGGCACTGGGGGGAGCCCAGGACCCCATGCAGATTGGGGTGCACCGTGCTGGGGGTCCCCACAGCTCCCAAGAACCCCACAAAGGGTGACCCCCTCCCTGCAGCCCCTCTGTGAAGGGTGAACCCCTCCCCACAGCCCCTCCAACAGAGGGTGACCCCCTCCCTGCAGCCCCCCCCCCTACGTCTGTCTCCATCTGGGCCATTTATCAGCTTTAATCAGCTTTAATTCAGCAATTTGTCAGGCGGGCGAAGGCCCTCGCGGTGAGTTTTTCCAAAAAATATAATTATTATTATTATTATTCCCCTGATACGTGGGGGCCCCCCCCATCGTCTTTGCTTGGGCTTTAGTAACGATCATTAAAATAAATAATTTTTTTAAATAAAAGGCAGCGGGAAGAGGGTTTTTTGTGGTTTTTTTTTTTCTTCTCAATATTTTTTATTGTTCTCTATGCGTTTGAAAATTGTTTCCCAGTAAATTCCAGCCCTTTGTATTAATTTTACATTTTCCAATGTTACCTTGCCAGGGGCAGGGTTGGCACAACTGGCTCGGGAAGGGAGAGGGAAGGAGAGGGAGAAACCCTGCTCCTTAATTAGCGTGTTCCCTGTGTGATCAGAGAGCTTATGAGGCAGGTAATGAGCTGGAGTGGGGCTGCAGGACACCCCCCTCCCTGCACCACCTCCCCTCTTCTCCCCTTTCCCTTTTTGGGGTGCCTTTGGGATCACCCTCCATCCCACCGGCCCCAGAGATGTGGGATCATGTTTGGGGTGTCTGTGTGATGAGTTTGATCCAGTCTCAGCCCTGCTCGCAGCTGCCACAGGCTCAGGGGGTGTCAGGGAGCCCTGAGATGATGCTTTTGGGGGATCAAGGGGGTCGTGGTCACCATCCCCATCCCACCAGGGCCATGCTGATCCCTCTGGCCAAGCCCTGGAGCTGTGGGGTGACCCCCATCCCTGGTCATGCCAAGGTTGGGGGGGGCTTCCGGCTGAGGTGGGGGCTGTGCTGTGGACCCTCAAATTAATTAGCAGAGAAGACTAACTCAGTAAGGGGGGGTGGTGGAAGCCAAGCTGCCAAATCCACTCCTGGGGGTGCCTGTGAATTTGGCCTCGAGCTCCACCGGTTGCAGTGCCGGGAGCTCGGGGGTCTGGAGTTTGGGGAGGGGGATCACTGGGGCCACCCCAGGGAGATGAAGCAGGGGTTGCTGGCATGTCCATGGAGTTCTCCAGTGCTGCTAATTCCTTAATCTCTTGGACAAGCAGTGCCAAGAAGGCAAATGACACCGGGATTGTGGCTCTCGGCTGTGGCGACACCGGTGCTCCGGTGGGATCCCTGGGAATAATCATTTTGTGTGATTTCCTACAGGGTGGTGCCGGTTTTTTTGCGTAAAACAAAGAGGCTCTGGGTTAATCTGGAGGTTAATAGGGATGTTGGGGTGGGATGGGTGGGATCAGGTGGTGATGCCTTGGTACAGATTCCCAGAGGAGCTGTGCCTGCCCCATCCCTTGAAGTGTCCAAGACCAGCTTGGAGCAACCTAGGCTGGTGGAATGTGTCCTTACCCATGGCAAGGAAGGGTGGGACTCTCTGCTCTTTAAAGCCCTTTCCAACCCAAACCATTCCAAGATCCTGGGCGTGCTGGGATCTCCATCATCCCCACGACAGATCCATTGAGTTTCCACCCCCTGACCCAACCCCTCCCTGCAGGTTCCACCGCGGGGACTACACGGTGGAGGTGAGCATCAACGACTACCTGGACATCTACTGCCCTCACTACGAGGAGCCGCTGCCGGAGCGCATGGAGAGGTACATCCTCTACATGGTGAACTACGAGGGCCACGCGTCCTGCGACCACCGGCAGCGCGGCTTCAAGCGCTGGGAGTGCAACCGGCCCGACTCCCCCAACGGGCCCCTCAAGTTCTCCGAGAAGTTCCAGCTCTTCACGCCCTTCTCGCTGGGGTTCGAGTTCAGACCCGGCCACGAGTACTATTACATCTGTGAGTGGGCAGGGGGTGGGAGGGAGGAGGGTCTGGGGGTGCGTCCCTGCGGTGTCCTGGTGTTGCCAGGTGGAGTTGGGGTGCTGAGCCACAGCTCGGTTTGGTGACCCGAGATGCTGGAGAACCCACAAATCCAGCTGTTCTCTGTGCCTGCAGCACATCTGGCCCAGATGCACAGATCACATCAGCTCGTGCTCGGGGCTTTGTAGGGCTGAGTCACAGCCATGGCATGAGAGTGACCAGGACTATCCAGGGGCCATGGGATGATGGGACACCAGTGTCAACCCAGTGGGAACACCACTGGCACCAGTAATGGTGCTGCACCAGGGCAGTGGCACAGCCTTGCCAGCCCCAGGCACTGTTCCCATGTTCTCCTGTGTATTCCTGTGCTCTCCCACATATTCCTGTGCTCTCACATGCAATTCCTGCACTCTCCTGTGTATTCCCACGCTCTCCTGTGTAATTCCCACGCTCTCCCATGTGTTCCTGTGCTGCTCTGTGAAATTCTTGTGCTCTCACATGTAATTCCCATGCTCTCCCGTGCATTCCCATGTATCCCTGTGCTCTCCCAGGTCTGGGCTCCCCTTTTACCCCCAAACCTGAACCCCAAACCGCCCAACCCACTTTGGAGGAAACTTTCCTGCTGGCTGCAGGATGGAGGTCCCTGGGAGGGAATTGCCATCTCTGGAGTGTCTGCAGGGGCCAGGGCAGAGGTGGGGGAGAGGAGCCAGACTGGCTTGTTCAGGAGCTTGCTGGAGTCATGGAGAAGTAATCCAGTGGTGCTGGGATAAAGCCCAAACCCACACAAGGCAGTGTGACCCCGGTGACACCAGGAGCCAGGGACACGCCGTCCCCTCCAGAGCCACCACCACACTCCTCCGCCTTATCATTTTTCCCTCTTTTTCCTAAAGCAGCTGTTTTCAGCCCACTTAATTTGTTCCTTTTATCTATATTAAATTACCATTTCCCCCCCACTCTCTCCCCCCTTAAAATGTCACCGGCGCAATAACTGCGGCCACAACTCTCTCTCCCTCTCTCCCCCACCCCTCCACCTTTATTTTATTTTATTTTTTTCATTTTTTAATGTCGTTAGGGAGAGATTACACAGGAGTAAATGGGAAGCTGATCATTGCTAACCCGGTTAGAATTCCCGTCATGCGGAACATTAGAAATTATGCCTCTTTGAGGAACCGTATTTAGCAGACATGAAAGAAAAGAAATTACCTCCTCCTCGAGCCCCTGGATTGGAATCCATTAACCCGCCAGCACTGGGACACACTCGTGGCCCTGGCACAGGTCAAGGGCACTTTGTGGACCTGAGGACCAGGGGATGGATCTGGGATAGGATGCTGTGGGGGTGCTCAACACGGCACCTTCTTCCCTCCTGGGTGCAGCACCAAAATGCAAAAGCAAAGGGAAGGGTTAAAAAAAAATAATAAACCCCATGAAGGGTTTGCAGCAACCCTGGGGATGGAGCTGGAGGATGGATCTGGGGTGCTGCGGGATGCCCGTGGTGCCACTTCTCTCAGCACCTTCTCCTTCCCTCATGGGGTGCAGCACCAAAATGCAAAAGGAAAGGGTTAAAAAAAATCTGCTTTAATTAAAAAAAAAAAATAGAGGAAATTAAATTCCTTTATAAATCTATGTAAAAAAAAATCCCATTTTCTCATCCTGAGTGGGACTTTCACCTCGATAATTACTGCAATTCCTCCCTTTCTTCCAGTGTTTATTATTTTTGTTCAGTGCTTGACCCTCGTTTTGTCTCTGCCCCTCCCAACCCACTCCTCTCTCCACTTTCCTTCCCCTCAGCTGCGTCCCCCCCGAACATGGTGGACAGGCCCTGCCTGAAGCTGAAGGTTTATGTTCGACCAACAAGTAAGTGAGAGACTGGGGGGTCCCTGGGGATGGGGACAGGGATGGGGACATGGATGGGGACAGGGACCCCCAGCCCTGCCAGAGCCACCCCAGCCTGTCCAGCCCGTGGTGGACAGATAGGGGGGGAAAAAAATAGAATTAATAGCAATAATCATCTCTGTGCAGTGGCTACTTCTCCAACTCGCATAAATCAGCCATTTAAAAAAACAAATTAATAATTTTCTTCTCCTGTTAACGTGTAATTAGCAAATGGCAGCAGCTCTCCCCGGGGACAGCAGAATGTCACAGGGTAACGGATGGCTCTCACCTCCTTTCTTTAGTGGCTTTAAAATAAAACCCAACATAACAGAACCGTCTGTAAAAACTCATCATGTTCTGTTCAGGATGAGGGGAAAAAATCTCTCCTGATATTTTTAGTATTTTTAATAATACTGGGATTTTATTCTGCCTTGTGGAGGAGAAGGGAAGAAGAGAGGGGCTGGGCCCTGGGAGTGGTGAGGGGTCCCTGAGGGGGCACCTGGACACCCTTCGACTGGGTCTGTCCCTGGGATGAGTCCTGAAACATTCCCAAGTGCCAGTGCCTGGCACAGGAGACTCCAGTGTTGGGGGACACCACACAGAATGTGGGAGAACATGGGGATCTGATGGTTGGAGCAATGGAGCCTCCCTGGACAGGACCAGGCTCTTCTTTTCCTGCCTCCAGGTCCATAAAATTCCATATTTCAGTAACTGGTGTGAGCTGAGCCTGAGGAGTGGCCACAGCTTTAGTCACTGTGTGCCCCTTGTGTGTTCTGGGGGCGGCTCAGGGCAAGGGGTGTCTGTGCCCTGTGTGGGTCCAGCCCCAGCCCCATGGCCACATCTGAGCCCCATGGCCACATCTGAGCCCCATGGCCACATATGAGGCCCCCAGCACCACGGATAATCCCCCCAGACAATGTCACCTGCCTCTGGCACAGGGGGGCTTAGGAGGGGACAGGACACAATGGTCCCTAATCCCATTAAAAGCACAGGAACCAGAGTGCTCTGTGCCCTCACCCACCCCCCATCCTTGGAGAGCGCCTGCATTGCCCATCCCCATGACACAGGACCGTGGAGCCACTCGTGGCTCGTCCCTGTGTCAGGTCCCACGAGTGGCAGCAGAACTCTTGGGGAATCTGGGATTTGGGAGGGTGGATCAGTACCCATCCCCTCGCAGGACCCCAATCCCACGACGTGCCGAGCATCACCTCCAGGGCTGCATCCCTCCTGGACCACAGCCCTCCCGTGGGCTCACACCTCCCTGTCTTCCTCCTCTCCTGCAGACGATTCCCTCTACGAGTCCCCGGAGCCCATTTTCACCAGCAACAACTCGTGCTGCAGCCTCAGGGTCCCGCCGGCCGCGCTGGCGGTGGTGCCGGTCGTCTGGACGCTCCTGGCCTCGTAGCACCCACCCCAAAACGAGCAGCTCCACGGGGCAGGAGCAGCCCGGGGGGACGGATCCTGCCCACCCCGAATCGCCTGGATGGTGCCCGGGGAGGTCGCTGGTGCTGCCCACGAGGATCCCGCTGCCACGTGAAGTCCCTGTCGTGGCACGGCCGTCCCGTCGGGAACGGTGCCGGGCTGTCCCATGGGATGGATCCCAGTTCCCATCCTTGTCCCACGGCTCGAGCTCCCGGTTGGGCAACGCTTTTTACATTTCTAGACCAAATACAGAGTCCTCGTCCGTTTGGTTTGGTTGTTGGGGTTTTTTTGTTTGTTTTTTAAGGAAAAAAGAAAAAATAAGGTTTTTATTTTTATTTGTTGGGTTTTTCCCAGCCGGGCCCTCACCCCAGGCCAGACTGACCTGCCTGGGCTGGGCTCAGCCCTCTCACCATGACTCCTGCTGGATCCTCCCGAGTGCCGGGACCACCGGACACAGCGATGGTGCCAACGGCTCCGTGGGCATGGACTCCTTCCCAGCCCGGCTGCAGGATGTCATGGAGCTGCTCCAGACATTCCTGGACACCCCTGGACACTCCCGGACACGGGGCCTGGATGGACACAGCCCCCACTGAGCCCCTGGGGGGGTCACCCCTTTCCCTCCGGTTGTGCTATGGATGGCACCGATGTCCCCATGGAACACTGGGACAGCTCCGTGAGCAGCAAAGGAAACTGGATACAGATGAGGGAAGCACTGGGAATGGCCAGCATGGGGACACTGGGATGGCCAGTGCTGGGAGCACTGGGATGGCCAGTACTGGGAGCACTGGGCTGGCCAGCATGGGGAGCAGCAGGAATGGCCAGTTGGTACAGGGAGCACTGGAATGGCTGGCATGGAGAGCACTGGAATGGCTGGCATGGAGAGCACCGGGAATGGCTGGCATGAAGAGCAGTGGGGATGTCTGGCTGGCACAGGGAGCACAGGGAATGGCCAGCGTGGAGAACGCCAGGGACGACTGGGACTGGGAGCACTGGGAATGGCCAGCACTGAGAGCACCGAGGACGGCCGGCCCTGGAGATAACAGGCACTGGGAGCACTGGGAATGGCTGGCACAGTAAATGGCTGGCACTGGGAGCACTGGGAATGGCTGGCACTGTAAATGGCCGGCACTGGGAACACTGGGAATGGCTGGCTGGCACGGGGAGCACCGCCGGGCGCTGGGAGCCGGCGGGCCGGGCTCGCCCAGCCGTGGGCACCATTCCAAGGGCATTTGTCCGGAGCAGGGCTGAGCTCGCCGGGGCAGGAGGAGGGTGTGCCATGGATTTTCCTCCTCAGCTCTGCACTGTGTCCCCCCGATGCCTTGGGGGTCCAAGAGCCCCCCCCAGGGGGGCAAAGGGGCTGCGTGCGGGACCATCGTGGTGCTCCCCATTGTCACCCCTTTGTCCCCCGACATTCTGGGGCTGGGCTTGGGGATTTGTTCCCTTTGCATTAATAAGCAAAACCCCCCGAACCCCCCGATCCGAGGTTGGCCCTGACCCCCTGGGGGTGGCAGGTCCCCAGGGAGGGGTCTCCCCATAGCCCCGGGGTCTGACCCCTCCTCGCCTTAAATCTGGGGCTGTCCCACCTGGGGAGGGTCCCATGCCTGTCCCACAGAGCCCCCCTATTCCCGGGGGGGTTGGTGGTCCTGGGGGATGCTGGTGATGGGCTCAGACCCAGTGGCAGCCCCCCATTTCTAGTGGATCCTGGCCCTTCCTGCAGCGGGGGCCGGGGGGCTCTGTCCCTGTACATACAGCGCTATACTGTGAGCGGTTTTTTTTATGTATTGTTGAGAATGGATTTTATGGAAGGGTTTATCTTATTTTTATTTTATTTTTATTTTTTAGACTAGGAAGCTGGAATCTCGCAATAAGCTCATCTCGACCATCCAAAAAAAAAAAAAAAAACAAACAAAACAAAAAACCCACAACAAAAAAAAACCGAGAACAAAACAAAACAAACAAAAAAAATACAAAAAAGATAAAAACCCACAATAAAAAAATCCGCATTCCCTGCTGTCCCTGTCCCTGTCCCCGTGTGTCCAGACCAGGTCGTGGTTCCCGAAGGTGACAAAAGCATCATGTTTATGGGGGGGGGATGAAGGGGGTACCCACTGGGCTCCGACACGGAGCCGACAGCACCCGCCTGGCCTTCGGTCTGTGTTTTATATATATATAGATTATATATATAAATATCTATATTGTGTACAGCGACTGTGGGAGAGTGGAAGGACGGAGGTGGCAGCGGGGCTGGCGGTGAGGGGGGCAGGGCTGGGGGAGCCCCCCAGAGCAGCCCCCCCATCCTTGGCACTGCCCCTCCGTGCTGGTCCCCGTTGTGCCTCGCTCCGTCCTTCGACATTCCGCTTTCGTCCTCGACGTCGTGCTGATGGTAACCGGATCTATCACCCCCCCCGTTTGGATTCTGTATTTTTTTATAATAAAATACAAATAAATGTCGTGTGAGGCCCTTGCTTTGAGAAATCACTTTCCCTCCCCGCGTGGCTCTGTGTCCCTGGAGGGCTCCGGCACCGGCTCCGTCCTCGCTCCCCTTGCAGCCCCTCTCCCCTGGTACCCCAGGGCTGTGCAGCCAGGCCTCTCTGCTGGGTGGTGTGCTAATTACAGGAAGGATTTAATTACCCTGTTAATTAATAATAATGGATATTAAATTAATTAATATGCAATTGTTGATAGCACTTAATTATCAGAGGCGATGCTGCCCTGCGGGCGGGCGCTCCGGGCTGGCGGCTCCCGCAGCCTCACCTGCTGCTGCCTCAGTTTCCCCAGGAATGAGACATCAGGCCACCAACAGGTGACATCCCTGGAGGCCACCAAAGCCAGGACAGGCTGCTCGGAGGTGGCATCACAAAGCATCCTCTGCCAACCCCCATTCCTTGCTCTTTTTTTCCCTTAAATACTAAACTTTTTTTGTAGCGGCCCCTGCTCCTTTCCCGGCGTTTTATGCCTATTCCAGCATAATTAGCGGAATAGGAACAACCCGCTGGTAATTAATTGAGGCTCCCACAGCTGATCCGAGCTCTGAAGTTTTGCCACCAGAGGGTGAAAGAGTAATTTTGCTTTTTAATAAGGGCCATATGTGTGCCAGGAGCGGGAGTGATGCCACCCACTGCCAGGGACGTGGGTGCCGCCTCCAGCTCCGCCGTCACCGCCAGCTCTGGCACCGCAGAGAGAGCCTGGCAGGGATTTACCAAAAAGCGATTTTTTAGACCGGCTCAGGAGGTTTTTTGAGCCCTGACTCATGACTTTTTTAACTCTGGGTGGAAGGAAATAGGGAGGTAAAAATAGCAAACGGGCAGCACGAGGCTGAGACGGATCATCGTTAGTAATTAATTAATGGAGTCGTGGGGTTTTAGGGCCTGAATGGGATCATTTAGAGCCCGTCTCTCCGGCAGAGACATCGAGGTTTGATGTGAGAAGAGGTGGTGATGGAGAGCTGGTCCAGCCCTGGATCCTCCTTGTGCTGCACCCTGATGGGGCTGGTATCACCCCCTCAGTCCTTTATATGTTTAACCTTTGTTATATTTAACCAGGGATGGATTTGGGACTGCAGATGACGCTGAGGCACATCCAGGTTCCTTGCATCTCCCCCGGCCCTGTGCCAGGGGGTCTCTGCAGCTCCAGGATCCCCAGCCTTGTACCGAGGGGAAGGGGAATGATGGGACCCACTGCAGCATCCCCGTCCCACCCTCACCAAACACGAGTGAGGGAATCTGGGTCATTTCAGCTGATAAATGGGGCTGAATCCATGGAATTGAGCTGGGAGGTGCCATCCTGCTCTGGTGCTCCCCACCCTCTCCAGAGCAAAGGCACCAGGGGTGTCCTGAGGCCCTGTGGTGGTCACATTGTGCCCCTTCCCCAGCTCTCTGCTCCTGCTGCTCCTTGCTCTGTTTCAGCATTTCGGCATTAATAGTTTCTCTTTTTTTCATTTAATCCCCTGAAGGCAGCGGGTGCTCCGTGCTCCGCTGGCCCGTGGAATATCCCACCTGGTGCGATGTTCTGGCTGCAGAGAGCACGGGGGGTGCAGCCCTCTCCCAATCCCGGTGCCGTGGTCCGGCTTTGCACCGTGGGGAGGCTCGGGATGTGTCCAGCAGCTCCCCAGTTCCCTCCTTGCCTCCCTCCCCTGGTCCTTGCTCCCGCAGAGATGCTCAGCCAGGCAGGTCCTGTCCCCTGATGGGCTTTCCAGCAGGATTTTCATGATTTGTGCCACAGAGGTGCCAGCCTGGTGCCTTGCCCAGGCAGAGATGCCACTGTGGCTCCTCTGGAGGCAACCATGGCCATCACATGCCAAGGAAAGTGTTCACCATGAGGCTGAGCCCTTCCTGGGGCTGCTCGAGGCAGAGCAGGGAGCTGGGAGCATCCTGGGCTAAGAATGATCCCTATCCCAGTATCCAGCTTCAATTTGCTCCATTCAAATGAATTCACAGTGGCTGGGATGCCCCCTCACCACCCAGTGTCCCCTTATGGCATCGTGCCTTCACACGTGGCTCGTGGGTGCTGCAGGGCTCAGGCTCCTGGCCGGAGCTGGCACGGTGGCCACTGAGGTTGGCACGGTGGCCACCAAGGTCTCGTTTCTGTTTCCCCCCCCCTTCCCATCCCACGCAGGGCACCACTACACCCCACAGCACCCTGTGCTCACCGTGGTCTCACCGCCACCTCCCGTGCTCCATCACGTCCCTCCTGCCCCGGATCAGCTCGCAGGGCTCCCTCCTGTTCCCCGTGTCCCGCTCCCCTCCCCGCCTGCCCCGGCCATCCCTCTCCCATCCTTATCTCTTGATAGATAAGAGCGATCCAGCCGGGGATGCTCCCGTCACAAGCTGCCGGCTGCGGAGCACCTGGGAGAATCCCGGCGCGGGGGATGGTTTATGGGAACAGCGCAGGGAGGAGAGCACGGAGCTCTGTGCCGGAGGCGTGCTGAGTGATCCCTGCTCCCGGCTGGCCCCTTTGCTCCGTCCCGGCTGATGGAGACACAGGGGTCGTGCCTGTCCCCGGTGGGCGGGGGGCTGGGGGGGTGGGTGGTGGCCCCCCAAGCCCCTCCGTGGCCATGGATTGCCACGAGTGGCCCAGCCGGGTGTGTAATTGCGCGCAGCGACCGCAGCTCCTTCTGTGCCTTCTCGAGCCCCGCGCGCAGGAAATGGAACTTTTCGGGCCATTGGACATTTAGTTTTGTTCAGCTGGTAATTCCCCCTCCCTGGGGAGAGGAGGGGGCGTGGGCAACGGAGGGAGGGGGATGGAGGGGTGGGAGGGGGCTGCTGCATCCCCCCGGCCATGAAAGATCCATGGGAATCATCGAATCATCAAATTCCAGAAGGGTTTGGGTTGGAAGGGACCTTGAAGCCCACCTGATTTGGGTCCCCGCCATGGGCAGAGACATCTTCCACTAGACCAGGTTGCTCCAACCAGGCCTTGGGCGCTCCCAGGGATGGGGCAGCCACAGCTTCTCTGGGAAATCCATTCCAGGTCCTCACCACCCTCACAGGGGAAGGATTTCTTCCCAATATTCCATCGATGGGATGGGTGAGAGCACTTCGGGATGTCACTGCATCCAACTTGCACCCTGGGCACCTTCTCTGTGCCTTTGCCCCCACCCCAAGCCCAGTTTGGGTGGTGGGAGACCCGAATCCATCGCCGAGCATCCTCATCGCAGCCCCCGAGGCCGGGGAGTGATTTCTCCCCCAGGCACGGAGTGAGCATCCATTCCCCTCGGAGCTCCTCTCTCGCAAGGTAACCAGCATTATATCCGGACCAATTGCTCCAGCATGATCCTCCTGAATGTTGCACAGCATGTACACGGCGTCTTATGGAAAATACATGCCCCTGGGTGAGCCTTTTAATAGCGCCGGCTCCTGCCCGGGGGGCGGGGGGGCCACACTCCGCCACGGCGCTGCCAAGGAATGATTGAAAAGTTGGGGCTCGCCGTAGGAAACCCCCCGCTGTGGGGAACAACGTGTTTTCATTCCCCTGCCAGGTAACAAATGAAAAGAATTGCAATGAATGCTAATGGAGAGGGGAGCAGGATGCTGCGGAGGCTGTCGGGGCTGGAGACGGGGATGGGGGGAGCAGGGATGGGGGGGTCCTGCCCTGGGGATGCGGGAGATGCGGGGGGACCCCGGTTTTGCAGGTGGAAGCTGGTGGGAAACACGCCTTGGCATGGGGTTGGTGGGTGTTACAGGGAGGGTGCTCTGGGGTCCTGAACTGAAATCACTTCTTTTTGCAAGGAAATGCAGCTGGAGGAATGTGTTTGTGCCCCAAATCCCCCTTGGTATGAGCTCCTATCCCTTGGGGAGATCCTGGTTTTGCTGGTTGGAGCCGGTCATGCTGTGGAAAACATGCCTGGCATGGGGCTGGTGGGCGCTACAGAGAGGATGTTTTGGGTTGATGAATCAAAATCACTTCTTTTTACAATAAAATGCAGCTTGGAACACACAGCAATCCCCGAAATTCCCCTTGGAGGAGCTCCCATCCTGGGAGGAACCCCAGTTTTGCAGGATGGAGCTGGTCATGCCATGGCAAATGCTCCCTGGCACGGGGCTGGTGGGCGCTGTGGTGAGGATGCTCTGACGCTGTACCAAAATCACGTCTTTTTGCACCAAAATGCAGCTGGGGGAACACAAAAATCCCCAAAATTCCAAGTTCCCAACCCCAAGGAGCCTGTCCCGGTGTCACAGCAGAGGTGCCATTGAGCTAGAGCAGCCGGAGAAGGGCTGAGCTGTTTGTCACCGTGGCCAGGCTGGGAAGCGGGAGGGTAAACACGGATGAACAGCCTTCACCCACTCCAGTAAATATTTTATATCCCACACCAAGAAAAGACACTCCTATTTAAATGATTTATCAAGGAAGATCATGTAGAGGTTTCCATAAAATATGTAGGGCTCCTAATCCCGACATCATCAAGCCAAGAGGACCGGAATCATTTATTACCTTCCCAACAGCCGCGCGGCTGCGGGGACACGACTGACAAATAAAAGTGTGTTTACAGCTTTTGGACTCCTCTGGGGAGAGGTAAATCACGGCGGGGGTGGGAAGGGGAAAGGGAGCCGGAAATGAAGTGGCAATTCCTGTCTGGCACGGTGGATCGGGGCGGGGGGATGCCGGACAGGGCCATCCCGGTGTCCCCCGGTGTCCCCATCCCTGTAATCTCGTGCTGGGTGCAGCGATGCTCATTCTCCGGTGGGGTTTGGGGGTAGGCACTGTGCGTAAATCCCTATGGGATGCCCCGATGTGCACAGATGTCTGTGCATGCCAAGGCTGTGCCATCCAGGATGGATTTTCCATGGACACACAGGGGTATGACCCCTTTTCCCTTGGGGCTGGAATCAATCCCATGCTGCCACTTGACACTTGGGATCCTGGGAGGGTGGGCCCTGGCCATAAACCCCTCTGGGATGCCCAGATGTTCGCAGATGTTATGCAAGTTGCAGCTGGACTGGGATCAGCCATCTGGGATATGTTTTCCATGGGCATCAGCAGAGTCAGGATGGGGCCCGCAGAGATTCAGCCTCTTTCCCCTTGAAACTGGCACCCATCCCATGCTACCACTCACCTCTCCCATCTCTGTATCCTTTGGGACCATTTATCGAGGGTTTTCCCCTTATTCTACCACTCAGTGATCCCATCTCCCCATCCTTTTGCACCCGTTTATTGAGGATTTTCCCTCATCCTCTGCCACTCGACGATCCCATCACCCACCTCTTCCCCTCATCCTTTGGGTCCGTATATCGGGGTTTTTTTTGCCCCCACCCACTGGCACCGGGACCGGGGGGTGCCCCCCGAGGTCCGGGAGGCAGCGGAGCGGGGCGATTTGGAATGCGGCTATTTGGAATGCGGCGATTTGGAATGCAGCGGCGGGAGCGCAGCCGTGGGGCCGGCGCCGCGTTATTAAGGGATTAGCAGGTTGTCTTGGCGCTCAATTGTAGATAAGTGCCGCGGTTTGTATTATCTTTTCACGCTGCACCGCGAAGGATGACAAAGAGACAACATGGGTGTCATGGCCTTCAGCATATCATTAAGGGTAATTTGTCTTGCGGGGAGGGGGAGGCGAAGGGAGAGGGAAGGAGAGGAGGCTACGGAGGACAGGGAAAGGCAGCCTGGGAGGAGAGAGGGGATTAAAAACTAAGAGAGGAGATTAGGAGTGAAATGGGAACTGTATGGAGAGTCAGCCAGGCGGGGAGAGGCGATGGGAGGGGACGGCCGGGGAGGGGCGGGGGTGTCAACCTGGGACCGGCCCCCATTCCGGGGGGCTCAGCGGGGATAGAGGAGGCAGGATGGTGGGGGGCTTCACAGACCTCCCCTTCTCCTACAAGAGCCCCCAGTCTCTCGCCAGCCTCCTTCATATACGTTAATCTACAGTAACGACGGGATCCAGCTGGGTGTCCCGGGAAGGGGGACACATCCCAGGGAATACAGGGAATCCACACCCCCTCCATCACTGGCTAACCAGCAACATCACCCCTGGGGTTTCGGGGGGCTGGTGGGGAACAGTAGAGGGGCTGGGGCATGGTGACAGCTCCTTGATGTAACCCACTCTTCAGTGCAACCTGCTCTTAGGTGCAACCCACTCCTCGGTGTACCCTGCTCCTCTTGTAACCCCATTACCCCCAGGCTCTGCAGCCCCCAGCCCCACTCGGCCCCATTCCTGTGTGACCCACGGCAGCTCCCCACTCCCTTCCCACCGGGCAGGGTCTGCTCCCCCCCTCGCTGGACTCCAGAGAGTAAAGAAGTAGTAAAAGGAGGCGTAGCCAGAGGAAATAGGAATTCGTGAAGCCCCCGAGCCGGGGAGCAGGGTCTGGACGGCGGGGCTTCACCCCATCGGTCAATCAATCCATCGGGAGTAACAGCGAGGGAATCGATCGGTCGGGGAGGTGGCTTTTCATGGGAATGGGAATATTCGTCTGGGAACAGTCAGACAGAACAGCAAACGCCACGGTCACTGCCACGGGGAGATACCGGGGTGGTTTGCAGGAGGAGGAACCCTGCGGTGGCAGCTCCCCCTCACCCTGTGCCCCTTCCCAAAGAGCCCGCGGTGGGCAAATCCCTGAAGGGCTGGTGGTGGCTCTGGGGGGACACAGACAGCCCGGAGCAAGGGACACCCAGGTACTGCTGTGATCCCCCAGGTACCACCGTGGTACCTCAACCTCTCCCTCCACCGCAGGGACCGGGTCTTCTGGGGCCAGGGACGGGGCTGGGGACGGGGACGGGGCATCCTCCCGCACCCCCTCCCTCCCCTCCCCTTCTGATAATCCTATTTTTGAACCAGGGGATTAGGATCAATACTTCACTCCTAATGCTGTGGTAATACAGTGTTACACCGCCAGCGCCAGTTCCCTGCTGAAACACTTAAGGTAGTTTAAACCCATTTGTGCCGGGGAGTGCCGTGAATCCACAACGAGCTCCGAGCCCGGCCGAGGCTGAGCCGGGTGCCAGCCTGGGGCTGCCCGCATGGTATTGCCCACCACCAGCCTCGGGGGGCTTCGGGACCCCAACAGGGCCACGCCGGGCAGAGACTGAGGGACACTGAGGCTGCCACTATGTCCTGAAGCCACTCAGGGGTGTGTGGGCAGCAGCTGCCCACGCTGCCCGTCCTGGGGATGCTGCTGATCCCAACACGCCTCGTGAAAATATCCCTCGTGAAAGCATCCCTTGTGCAACGATCCCTTGTCCAATCGAGTCGCTGTGCAAAAAGTCGTGGCCCCCCGAGTTCTGGGTGTCCCCAGTTTTACCCCAATTCTGGGTGTCCCCAGCTCTGGGGGTGTCCCCGGGTCTGGGGGTGTCCCCAGCTCTGTCCCCCAGGTGTCCCAGCAGCCCCTCGCTGGCCTTGTGGCCAAGGGATCCCGACCATCCTTCACTCGAAATTGGCCGAGGGGTTTGAGCAGCTCCCGGGGAACAGAAACACAAACATTTCCATCCCGCGCTAATTCATAATTAGCTCCGTTTTTATTAGGTGCTAATGGAGAGTGGGGATTTGGGATGCTTGGCACAGCTCGGAAATGCTGATTCACCCGGAGACCTCCCTCTTGCCAGGCCACAGCGTGCTCAGAGCAGCTCCTGGTCAAAAAATCCTGGCCAAGCAAACTCCGGGAATATCTTGGGAGCTGAACAGCGTTTGCTGCACACGTGGCAGCTCCAGCTCTGGCAAACACCATCCTCAGGATCCAGGGATCCATGGCACAGAGAGGGCTGTGTCCTCTGCACACACATGTCAAAACATGCTGGGGACACACACACACACACACAAAACCCCTCAGTCCCCACCTGGGGACCCCCCTGACTCCACCATGGAGCCCCTCAGCCTGGGGGTCCCTCACATGGCCCTTTCCTCTCCTGTTTCTCAGTGATTCAATGTGGGATGCTCACGACATCTGGCATAAACTGTTCCCACAGCGCTTGGTTACACTGGTGAGGATCCGGATCCAGCCCCTCTGCTCTGAGTAGTTTTCAATTAAAACCAAAATATCCCGTAATAACCCACAGAGGGGTTTTTATTTCCTTCCCTTCTTTAATTTTTTTAAAATAAATCTATTATGAGGAGCTTAGAGATGGATGTAAAACCGGCAAGGGACGATTTGAGGATTAGGGATCGGCGTGTTCCTGGTGTGATGAGAAAAGAAAAGACAATCCATCCGGGGCTGGGATGGGGCTGGAAAGGGGACACTGTGTCCAGCTGGGTCTGGGAAGGGGACAGTGGAGCCAGAAAGGGGACAGCAGGGCTGGGAAGGGGATGCTGCATCCAGCTGGGGCAGTGGAGCAGGAGGGTTCCCCAGCGATGGCTCTGGAAGCAGCAGTGACATCCCAAAGTGGGAGCCCCGTGGCTGCCCGTGCTCCCGCCGTGCTCCCACCCGCTCCCGCCTTCCCGCATCCCGTTTAGCATAAAAGTCATTTTGGTCGGGGACCCCCGGCTGCTGCTCCCTCATTCCCAGGCATCGGGGCCCCCGCGGGATCTCTGCGCGGGGCGAGCAGCGTTTAACCCCCCTGCCAAGGGGAATTGGCTGCTTCACCATTTCCCTGACCCCAAAAAAGACAATGAAATCGTGCACGAAACCAATAGATTTTAGCCACAGGCCTGCGGAGAGGAGAGAGGAATAAAATACAGATGGAGCCTCGTGCGGCGGGGCTGGGAATGGATTCCGAGCACGAGTGGGGATGTGCTGGGGCTGTCCGGAGTCAGGATGGGGTGACCCACCCCAGTTCCATGGTGATGCTTTCTGGGGGCTCGATTCTCCTTTGCCTTGTAAAAATGTCCAGAATTTCCCCCCCATGGAATTACCAGCCCAATTTTCAGAGCTGCTTTGGGTGAAAAACCCGCGTTGTCAGCAAAACCTGCAACTGGGAGAGAGCGGCCGTGGTTCTGGGGGTGGGGACACTGGGGTACCCAGTGGCATCCCGGGGTGGCTCGTCCCCTATCCCTGCGGAGCTGGAGCCCTCAGAGCCTGCTCATCCTCCTGCCTTAACGCACCACCTCTATTTATTCTGCTCCTGTAACTGTAAAATTGATTTTCTTGCAACAAGCCGCTCTTCTTTCACCACCCAACGCACCCAAACACTCCGACATAAGACACTGGCAATTTTTAATTAGTTTCCTTTCTCCCTCCTGCCTTCCCGAGCAGGCATGTGGAACCGGAACAGGGCAGCCCGGAAAGGAGCAGGATCCAGAGGTGACAAAAGCACTTTTTATCCTTGATATGATTATTAATAATACACTCGTTTACCTAACGAGGCGGGAGCGTGGGGTGGAGGGGGAGCAGGGAGATGATTAGTGTTTCCTTCAGCTGCAAGGAGGCAAGAGTAGCTTTAACCACTGGAATCTTTAAAAACTGGGAGCAGCTCTGGGATGTTGGTCCCCTCCCCACAAACAGCCACTGACCTCCCAGCCCAGTCCTGGCTCCACTGGTGGCTTCACCAGCATGACACGGTGGGTGCTGTCTGTGTCCCCGGGGTCACGGGGGGAATTTGTCAGGAGCCCCTTCAAAGTGACCCCCTCACTCACGCGTGGGTGATCCCAGCCGAGGATTAACTGGAAAATCCACACGGCTCCTCACACTCCTCTGACAACGAGCCTGGCGTAAATTAAAACCTTAATGGCTGGTTTGGGGGAGTCCCGTGGCTCTGCCACACTCCCCCTGCCCCTCCAGCCCTTCCAACCCCACGGGGGATGCTGTGAGCCTCCAGTTTGGGGGTCCCACCACCCTCTGCCCACCGAGGGGCTGTGCTAAAGCCAGAACCCCTCGGGTGAAGCTTCATGGACGCAGCGAGGTGCCAGTGCCACGTGTCCTCTGTCACCAACGCCCTGGACAGAGGTCACTGCCACTGCTCTTGGTGCTGAGCAGGGCAGCCCTGACATGACCCCCCAGCCCCTCTATGTCCCCTCTATGCCTGTCTGCGTGGGAGAGGTGTCTGGAGCCCCGAGCATCCCACTGCAGGAAGGATCCCTGGGAGCAGGGAAAGGGCTGCAAAGAAGGAACAGAAGAAGCCCCTCTGCCCCAAACACGTGTGCACCCCAGTGAGCCACACAGCAAAAGTTACTGTTGGGAGGGGAAAAGAGAGAATAAAAGAGGGGAAAAAAAAAAAAAGAAAAAAAAATGGGGAAAAAAGGGCAGGAAAGTCCTGCGGCCTTTTGCCTTGTCAGTTCTCCGTCTGCTGTCACTCAGCCGCCGAATTCTCCTTCAAGTTGTCATAGCGAGGCTGGTGGGGATTATGCGGCGGCTCTGTCCAGAATTGATTCATGTGGAACGCGTGCTTGACGGGCGGAACCGCTGGGCTGAGCGGGAGCCGCTGAGACCCCCGATTTTCCCACCTTCCTCACACAATCTGGTATTGTTTGGCCGCAGCCTTAGTGATCCCTGCGCCGGGGCTGTGACTGACACAGCTTTGAGGCTCTAAGGCGTATTTTGAATTTCTAAAACCTCTCAGGAAGTCCCCGGGGTGCCTTCTGCCATTGTCTTGTTTCTCCTTTCGCCTTTTTCCCTTTCCACCCCGAACCCCTCCTGCATCCCCCGTCGCCTCCTCCCCCTTTTTTTGCCCCTTCCTCCCCCTAATTCCAGCCCCTCAATCCCTGACACAACCTTGGTTTTTTCTTTCCCCCCCATGTTTATGCTCCGACTCTCTCCGGAGCTGCTCAGCCACTTCGCAAACATGATTTAAAAAAAAAAAAAATTAAATAAAAGAGAGAAAAACTAAATAAAGCTCTAAAAGTTCCCAAATCCTTGATCCACCACGGAGAAGAAGAGCTTTACTTGTTTGCTTTTAATCAGATGACACAAACCCCAGGATGTGTTGAAAAATAATAATAGTAGAAATAAATCTTTCGCTGAGTCATAATAGAAATAAATCTTTCACCTAAACTTAATGGAAATAAATCTTTTACTTAATCTTAATAGAAATAAAGCTTTCAGCTAATCTGTCGTGTGCTTGTGCCCGTCCTGCTGCTCCGGTCATCCATTCCCATCCATCCCCATCCATCCCCATCCATCCTCATCCCTCCCTCTCCATCCCAGCCGGGGTCATGCAGAGGGACCATCCCACAGGGTCTGGATGAGGAGTTTCCACCTGGATTAAGCTTTCCCATCAGGAGCCTCCAAAGGAGAGCAGAGCCTCCGTTCCTCCTGCTTGGATCGGGCTGTTCCCGGGGCAGGGTCCGGGCTCTGCCCTGGCCCCCCACAGCCCCCTGGCCCCTCCGGGCTCGGCACTGTATAACCATTTCCCATTTCCAGTCTTAATCTTATAAGAATGAATTGAGAATGACCAGTGTAAATACACAGGTGCCACTGGGAGCAGAAACCACTCTTTAATCTCGGATATGAAAACAATTCCCTGCTCCATGCGCTGGCAATCAGCGAGTGCCATCAGCGCCGCGCTCTCCCCGGGAACACGAGAGCTTATAAATATGAATTAGTGCAGAGAAAATCTACTCTCTTACCTAAAGCTAAATGTTATCTGGGTCCCTTTCCAGCAGTGGCTGACATTTCCAGAGTGCTTTTAGTCACATCTGCGGGAAGACAACTCATTTCTTGTCTAAAAAAAAAAAGAAAGGAAGAGAGGGAGAAAGGGAAGAGGGAGGAAGCAGAGGAGGACGCAGGGAAACGCTGGGAAAGAGGGAATGCTGGATGTCTGAGCCTCCTCCAGGAGAGGGGAGATGCTGGGTGGGCTCTGGATTGGCTGCTGGAGGCCACTGGGGTGAGTTTGGGGAGACAAAGCCCCCATGGCAGTGGCACAGGGTGATCGCACCTGAGCAAGGCCTTGAAATGTGGGTGCTCATGGCCGGGACATCGAGTTGTCTCAAGGTGGGTTTGAGTGTCCCCATTCTGCTGGGGGGGACATCAGAACAGGGTTCCCAACCTTGGCTGTAGCAGAGTGGTGAGAGCAGGCAGTGCCACAGGTCCTGTGGGGTCAGTGTGCCCCGGGGGATCAGTGTGTGTCCCAGCACGGAGCTCGTTGGGTCCTCCTGGGTGAGGGGAGACTGGAACAGTCTGAGTCCCACAGGGATCCTCGTGTGCCAGCTCTTCCCAGAGTCCTGGTGATCCACGGATGATCCACCTGCTGCTGCTGCAGGGGCACGGCTGGAGCAGCACCTGCGGAGCACCAGGAGGAGGAGTTGGTATCCAGGATGGAGCTGGGAACATCCCCAGGGATGCCCAGAGCCAGGGAGCTTCAGTGCTCAAGGCCTGGAGCAAAGAGGGGCTCTGCTGCCCTGCCAGAGCCGGGGAAACTGAGGTACAAGGCTGGGAACTGTTCCCAAACCCCAGCCCAGGGAATGTCCTTGGGAAGAGGGGAGATGATGGGACAGGGGGGTCCTGGGCATTCCCAGCAGCAGGAACAGGTCACAGGCACGGGGTTTGCTCTGCTCCAGCAGCATCCCAGCCTCCAGCACCTCTCCTGCCCTCTGGCTCTGGGAGCAAGAGGGACCACCAAAGGACCCCACAACCCTCGGGGCTGGTGATGGGGCAGGATCACCATCAGAGGAGGGGGATGTGACCCCCACAAGGGGTGAAAACCCCCTCCCTTCTCCCTCCCACCTCCCACCCTCGGATCCCGCTCTCCCCGCAAACACGCCTGCGAGGGAAGGATCCAGAGCCCGGAGAGGCTCTAATGGGATGCTTAAGCCGCCTTTTAGGTTTTTAATGAGCGGATCCCGGCAGGAATGCTAAACACGGGCAGGTACAGCCCAGCCTCGCCGGCAGCCGCGCGTGTTCCCGTGTCCTTGTCTGGCTGAAGTGAGCTCCGACCTCATTTGCTTCGCGCCGTTCAATTAACGAGGCGAGCGGGAGGGGGGGAGAATACGGGGAGGGGATCACCCCATGTATTAATTTCCATTTTGTGTTCCAAACAATTGAGCAGCACACGGAGACAGCCGCTCCCTCGCGGGGCCGTTCCCAGACTCCGCGCTGCCCGTATTGGGATTTGTTGGGGACACCCAGTTTGGTGCTCGTGGTTTGGGGGGCTGGGAGGGATGGTGAGGGTCTCCACTCCGGCTTTGCCATCCCCTTCTCCACCCAGGGAAGGGCCCTGTGGCCGTATTTGGTTAATGTCCCTCCATCTTGTGCTTCACCCGGAACGTCGATGGCTGCCAATGAGACAGAAATGATTGGGAAAAGGGCGACAGAGGGAGAGAAATGTTTCCCGGGATGTTAAAATAGCGGCTTCAGGCACCTAAATTTATGCTGCTCTGAAATGGATTTTAGTCCAGTGTAATGAGAGAACAAAATAATTAATTCCTCTCCCACAGACAAAAGGCTGCGGGCTCAAATCCAGCCCCATCGTCCCACCGGGCTGGCAGAGGATGGGAAGTTCCTGGAGCCAGGGAAGGTGCAGCCCAGGGGCTGGATCCGCACCCCAGGAATGTGTCCCAGCTGGGGACGGGGTGCTGCAAAGGGCAGCCCTCTCTTCTTGGGGATTTTGGGGTGCTGGGGTGTGCAGGGGATCAGGGCCGCCCCATCCCCACCTCCCGCTGTCCAGGCTGGATCCAGCCCCACACCCCATCCAGTGCCCACCCGTGGGTGTTGTGGGGGGATTGTACCCCTCACTAAGACCTCAGCCGTGGGGTTTCCAAAGGGAAGGGGCTTCCTCTGTGCTTTCAACACAACCCCTCACTCTTTTGGGGCCGGGAATGAACGGGGGGATTGTGCTTGTTCGGGATCAAGTGATAAATATTAATTATACAAACCAGCCTTTTCCAGCCCACCCTTGTCTCCACCACATTCCAGGACGGGGGAGAAATGGAGGCAGAGTCAATTTATTCATGGAGCAGGTCACTCCCTGTACGAACATCCCTTTCAAAAGGGAGTTGCAACGGGAGGAGATCAAGCAGGGCTGAGTTTGCCTCCCTCAGATATGATAAAATATTCTAATAAATACTTGGGAAGTCCATGGTGAGGAGAATGTTTTGTGCCATGGAGACCTTCAAGGCAGCGACTTTCGTGGGGGTCTCCCAGTACCCCTCGGTCCCATCAGAGGGTCACTGCCTCATGGGATACTCTCCCTGTTTCTAATTTTTCATAAGAAAATATAAAAATCTTCTGTTTTTTGGGTGTTCAGGAGGAATTTCCTCCTCCCTTTGCTGCAGGAAACACAACACCCCACAGGGGTCCCCGATAGTGTGGGTGGCCCTGGACATGGGTACAACTGCACCCCAGCCCTATCCCCACTCCCACCTCATTCCTGGACCTATTTCAACCCCATTCCCATCCTATCCCCATTCCCGTCCCACTCCTGGCCCCATCCCAAGCCCATTCACGGTCCCAGCCCAGTCCGATCCCCAGTCCCATCCCAACCCTGGCCTCATCCCATCTCCATCCCCAATCCCATGTCCATTCCCATCCTGTTCCTCTTCCTGGCCCCAGCCCACCCCATCCCTAATCCCAATCCCACCCAGCTCTACCGTTCCCACCTTTCCCAGCCCATTCCCACTCCATCCCCGTAACCCAATCCCGCCCCAATCCCAATCTCAGCCCCTCCCCGTCCCCTCCCACCCCCCATTTCCCCCTCCCGCCCCCCCGTTCCCATACGGTGGGCGACGGCGTCACCGTGCGGCCACTCCGGGCAGCGCCCGCGCCCCCCGCCAGGACGCGACCCCCGGTACCGGGGGGCTTACCGGGCTCTGGGTGCTCGGGGAGGGGGGCAGCCCCCGGCCCCCGGTGGGTGCGGGGCTCCGGCTGCTCCCCGGGGTGCGGGGCAGGGCGGGGCGCTCGGTACCGGGGGGTGCCGGGTGGTCCCGAGGTGCCATCGCGGTGCCCCCGCCCTGGCCCTGCAATGGGGGCCGATCCTGTCCCTGCCGGGGGAATGAAAGGTCGGGGTCGCCGGGACCCCGCGGGCACCGAGGGGGTCCCGCATCCCCGGGGGCGGGGGGCGGCGGGGGGGATGCAGTGGCGGCGCCGGGCCTGGGGGTGGCACGGCCGAGCCAGGCGGGAGCGCGGCGGCCGCCGGTGATGCTGCCGGGGAGGGTCCCGGTGCTCCGCAGCCCCGGCCCCCCATCCCCACCTTCCTCTCTCCCTGCAGCCCTGCGCTCCCGCTTCCCGGCGTCCCGGCAGCCTCGCATCCCCCGCAGCCCTGCCTGCCCGCAGCCCTGCAGCCTGCCATCCCTGCATCCTCTGGTCCCTCCATCCCGACATCCTCTCATCCCTGCATCCTCCCATCCCTCTATCTTTCCATCCTCCCATCCCTCCATCCCTCTATCCTTCTATCCTCTCATCCTCCCATCCCTCCATCCCTCCATCCCTCCATCCTCCCATCCTCCCATCCCTCCATCCTCCCATCCCTCCCTCCTTCCCATCTCTGATCTCAGCGCCCTGTGAAGCCCCGCCAAGGATCTGAGCCGTGACCCCCGGTTTTGGGGAGCAGCGGGGGGGTCTCACGGGCTCGGGGAGCCGCGGCCGGGCTCAGCACCAGCCGCAGGGCGGGCCGGGGCTCAGGACCCCCCGTGCCGGGGATGAGGCAGCACCGGGAGGGCCACAAGCGACCCTCCAGGTAACGGTACGTGCCGGGCCCCGACCCCACCCCAAAATTACCGGGGTTGCGGGGGCGGGCGGGGGGCCGGGAGGGTTTTGGGGTGGCTGCAGGAATTAGGGTGCACCCACCCAACGTGCCAGTCCGTGGGTGCAGCCCCCGGCCTGCCGAGCCCTGCAAAGACGAGGGATCCCCAAAAAGGTGGAGATGGGGTGGGAAAACGGGAGGAGGGTGGTGGGAAAAGCCGGGGAGAAGGGGGGGGACACACACAGAGCGGGGTATTATCTCGGAAAAGGCAGCGTCCGTGCCTGGTGGGAAGGGGGTTTGTGGCCGTGATTCCCCGGTGCTGGAT
>JAWWEE010000075.1:1806555-1817219 GCA_035221455.1 Xenops minutus | reverse complement strand
AGGATCCCTCCCCTGTTTTTTTTGGGGGGGTCCCGTCCTTCCCTTCACTGAGAGTTTGCGGGTCCCATCCCTCCCTTCACTGGGGGTGTTTGAGGGTCCCATCCCTCCCCTCGCCGTATTTTTGGGGTGGGATTCGTCCCTCCCCTCACTGGGGGTTTTTGAACATCCCATCCCTCCCTTCACTGGGGGTGTTTTGGGATCTCATCCCTCCTTTCCCCGAGGTTTGGGGAGGCGGGGGGGTGGTTTGGGTCCCTCCCCAGGTCCGGTGGGTCCCACACCTGCCCCACCGTTTTTAATGACCAGTCCCTCCTCTGCTGCTGCAGGGCCTCGACCCCGGAGCCCTCGGGACTCCAGGACCTGGGCCTTGTAAGTACAGCAGGGTTTATTTGTCCCTAATGTGTCTTTTCCTGAAGCCCCCGAGGGCTTCCACAGCTGCTTTGCTCGGGTTGTCGCTGCAAATTGTGTTTAAAAATTGTTACTGAGTCATGTATGAAAACTGATCCAGCAAGCCGTTTTTGGGGTGTAGTCCCCTGGTTTTGGGGTGGAGTCCCCTGTTTTTGGGGTGGAGTTCTGTGTTTTCAGTGTTTGGTCGCAGGGCAGCATTGGTCAATTTGTGACAGTGTTTTCCTCACCCAGCACACTCAGTGGTACCCACTTATATCCCTGGAATTATGGAATTACTGGACCTTCGAATGGTTTGGGTGGGAAGGGATGTTAAAGCCCATCCAGATCCACTGCCATGGGCAGGGACACCTTCCACTAGGTCTGGTTTGCTCCAGCCTGGCCTTGAACGTTTCCAGGGAAGAAGCAGACACAGCTTCTCTGGGCAAACTGCAGAGGAATGGAATTTAAAATATAATTTTGAAGAATGCTGCAGGGTAGAACGAGTGCAGTGATCCCAAAGGTAAAACAATAATAACTGTAAAAAATGTGTTTGATTCAGTCATGTATTTCTTTAAAAAGATGAAGAAAAAAGTGAACCAAGGTGGGTGACTCCTTTATATTCCCTTTTTTTCCTCAGAGCACACTGGAATTGCCCTTTTTCACGTGAAGCTCAGCCATGACTGACCAAGAGTTTGTTCTCTGCAAGTGGAAGAGGCGTTTGTGGCCAGCCAAGGTAATGAGGAATGAGGAAATGTTTCTGGATATCATTTAGGAAGGGATGAAATGAAGTAGGAAGTGAAAGCTCCCAGTTAACATGTTTCTACTTGCCCAGGCTTGGCTGTGTCCAAGGCTGGGTTGGACACGACTTGGAGCAACCTGGTTTAGTGGAAGGTGTCCCTGCCCATGGCAGGAGGTGGGACTGGATGGGCTTTAAGGTCCCTTCCAACCCAAATCATTCCATGATCCCATGATCCTGAGGCTGCAGCCAGCTGCCATGGACTATCAGGCTATTCTTATAAAAATATTTTGATGTCAGCTCTGTTGGTCAAGGATTTTAAATGAGTATTCTTACTTTTAATGTAGGTTTTGTGCCAGCTTGGAGTTGCTAGGAGCACTCGTCTTTCCAGCACAAAGAAGGCGTGTTTTAAAGCTGAAATACTTGGCTTGGAGAAGCAGTTGAGTATCCTTGTTCCTGCCACATGTTTGCATTGACAGATGTTAAAAAAAGAGGGGGGGGGAAAAGAATCCCTTTATCTGAAGATTCCTGTGAGGTGGGATATGGATTTACAGAAGGTTTAGGTGTTTAACCCTAACAAGGAGAGGCTGGGGGACATTGGGTTTATTGGTGGGTGAGAGCAGAGTTGTGCTGTTGGGAGTGTTTTATGTGCTGGTTCCAGTGAGCTCTGTTGTGTTTCAGGGTCAGTGTGAGCTCTGCAAATGCTGTTCCAGTGACAGAGGAGCGGATCAAGGCCATTGCCTCCAACTTGGGTGAGCAAGGGCCAAAATGTGCTGCTTTTCCTCTATTCCAAGTGTAAAATAGACACAAAAACTCAGCCTGGAGGATAACAGCTCTATATTTCACTTAGGCAGTTTTGAGGATTTTTTTTTTGCGTTTCTTTCCCCCTTTTTCATCCATAAAATTGGAAAATAGGTTAAATATGGTCCTTTTCTCTGGGATAGTTTGTTGGTGGAAATGGTGAAGAAATGTGTGTTCCCCTCAAAATGAGGCACAGGGGGCCTGGTCTTTGTGTGTCTCTATCCTTTGCCTTAAGAATCAGGGATGATTTAAGTGTTAAAAATTGCATCTTGATCGAAGGAAATACAATAATAAAGACTTTGCATTTCTTGTATATCCTTCTTCATCAGAGCAAAAGAAAAACGTGAGTCAGGCTGTGGAGGAGCTGCAATATCGCCGGTCCCTTAAAATTGCCCTGGATATCCTCAGTCAAACTGACTCAGACAAACAAGGACCATCTGTAGAAGGGCCAAACCCTGAGTTATCCCAAGAAGACAGTGTGGGATCTCTCCCAGCCACCCCCTCACACGGCTCTGTGTTGGGTTCTCGCTCTAAAAGGCTGGAGCCTGAGGCTGCCAAGAGGAAATGGAAAAAAAATAACTATAACCTGAAGGATGACACAAAAACACAGACTCTGGGAGGCTCTGTCCCTTCCAAGGAAAGTGGCAAAGCACGTGGAGCTGGAACAAGCCCTGCAAGAGCACGTAGAGGTGGAACAAACCCTTCCAGATGTGGTCCCAGGGACTTGAGTGATGCACCAGCCCCTGACAGTCACAACTGCAAAGGATCAGAACCAAAATCATCACCAAGACAAAGAAAAGTCCAACCCAAACCAGGGAATAAAGTCTCCCTTAAGCCAAAGGAGGGAAGAAGTCAGCAAGGAAGGAGAAGACCATGTAGGGACGATTCCCCTGGGGATCAAGCACAGCTGCCCACTGAGGAGGGGTCTCTGCCTGTCCCCTCTAAGTCTGGCACCGTGGAACCTGCCCAAAGGACTGGAACTCAACCTGGAAGGACATTCCTGGATTCTTCTTGTGAGAGTGCCTCGGATGAGTTGGAGAAAAGCATCAGTAGTGAGAGTGAGAGTCTGGCGAAGCAGCTGGATGGAAGGAGAAAGGCAGAGTGTGGAAAACAGCTGGATGGGGCAGGTGTAGCCTCAGGCAGAGACAGGAAAGGCAGGAACCACTCTGGGTCCTCACCTGGGCCTTCTGGTGACTTCCCTCAGCCTCCAGAGCAGGAAAACAAGGATCCCTCACACCTGGCTGGAAGTAAAGAAAAGCAGATGCAGCTGCCTGACTCTGAGGAAGATGAAGGTGGGCAAAACCCTTGGGGAAAGGAAAGGTTTATCCCATGTGGGTGTTGAGTGCTATAAGTCCTCTTGGAATGTTGCTTTGCTTTTTGGGAATGTGGTTCTTAAATGGCTGATTTAATTCATTTTGGAGAAGGAAACTGCTGATCCGTTTGGTACTCAGGTGGCACTTGTGTTGTCTGGAATTATTCAGGGTTTTCCATGGTGTGCTGGTTTAAAGGTAAACTGATGGGAGAAATGAACCCAACTCAAGAAAGATTACACTTACTTGCTTTGTTTAATGGCAGAACCATCTTTTAGGAGAATCTGGATTATCTTCTCTCTTTCTCAAGAACTTCCCCTGCTGTGTTCCCCCATACAATAATGTCATAAATGTATTGTAGATATTCTGGAGCCTCCCCATTTTCCCAGTACAGTCTGTGTCAGTCCATGGCAAATGGTGGGACTGTGTTCCCACCCCTGGGACAGTCAATTCCAGGTGTACTGCACATCATTCCAGGTGAAAGCAAATTGTGGCCTGCACTATGCTGCCAAAGGACTGGAGAAAAAGGCACTGGCAATATCCATGGTGGCACCACTTGGCTCATACTGAAGCTCCAGCATGTCTGGCATGGGTGGTGTGACTTCACTGAGGCCATGGTGATTTACCATCAGCCTCCCCTCTCCACTGGGCTTAGCACCAGCCATGCAGGGCTGTTAAAGGGTGAACAGTCTTGCTGACCACCCCCTGGCTCTCCAAATCATGGATCATCTCGTGGATGGGAGTCATGGAGTCTTGGTGGGACAGTGTTCCTGATGGTGTGCTGTTGCTCGTGCCCTGAGGTGCCAGGTGAGCCCTGGGCACCTGCTGCCAACAATCCATTATTAACAGTCCATCAGAAATGACACAGAGGGAATTATTAGGATGCACAGTTTTGGTTATACTCACGCAGTGATGAGCTGGTCCCAGCCCCTGTAACTAGGACAGATGGAAGGCTGTATTTAGCAGTAATTGTTGCCCTTTGAGTTCACACTTATTTTCCTTGCTCCTCTAATTAGTTGAGATTAAGTGATGTTTTTAAATGAGCAGGTTGGTGCACAGTCCCAAAATCAGCCATATTCCTTCACCTTTTCCTCTTTTATCCACATTACCAGGCCTTTCCCTAACTGAGAGTGTGCAGATGTGACAAACCTTTGTGTCACAGTGACTGTGGTGCTCTGGGTCACTCACACAGATGGGACAGACCCCGTGTCCCCTCTGGGGTCACACTCAGGTGTGTCTCACCTGCTCTGAAGCTGATCCTGTTCTGATCCCTGCCCACACTTATACCCCCTGGTTCTTGCTGCTCTTGGCAGGGCTGGAACCCTCTGGGATGTCTTCAAGGAGAGTTTCCTCGGAGAGTTTCCCTCCACTCTCACCTCTGGTAGATGAAGAGGAGGAATATTTCCCAAGTGTTCTGTTCCGTCGAGGTGAGATATTGGCACAGCTGGGTGAGATTCTTCACCCAGGTGGGCTCTGTGAGCTCCAGTTTGCTCAGCCCTGGGGATGAGACCCAGCCTGCCCAGGAGGGAATTCAGCTGTGTCCAAGCTTGGAATAAAATGCATTTCCTGGATGCCTCAGGCTTTTTGATGCAGAATGAAACGTGAGTCCCTGTGAAACTGGGCAAGGGCCTGGGATTGAAATTCCTGAGTTTCTGTTCAGAGCTCCCCGTGCTGCATTTTTGGGGGATGATGCTGCTCCATCACCTTAGATAAAACCTGTAAGAGCACTGAAGAGAAACTGCTGGAGTTTACCCTGGAGAAACAGCCTGGAGGTGGATAGGAGAGGGTGAGATCTGCGTTGTCTCATTGTTTTTTAAGAGAATTTACTTTATTTTCCACCTCAGAACCCCAGTCCATTGAGGAAGGGATGCTGGTGTGGTGCAAGCTGCGGCGGTATCCGTACTGGCCAGCAGTGGTAAGAGCAGCTCCTGCCTCTTGATATCCTGATGATAAGGAGCAGTTTGCCAGTTCTGGAGTGACTTTTGCCCTTCTTGACTCATGTAGAGCTGGAATTGTTAAATATCTTCTAGTAGAAACTTCCCAAAGCTCATAGAAGTGAAATTACATCTGACAAAATCACATAAAGAGTAAGTGTAGTTAATTCATGCCTATTCATACCGGAGCAGAGGATTATCCTTAGCCTTGTGTCATGGAGCAGGACTTTATTCCCAGCTAATAAAAGAAAGGGGATGGTCCTTGTGCACTGCAAATGCTCCCTTGGGGTAACTGGTTACTCCTTCCAATTTTTCATGTTTGTGTAGTTACACACATAAGAAAAAAATGAAGAGTGGGATGTCATATATCCATGGAAAACATCCCTGCTTTGTCAGGGTTTAGGATTTTAGGAGGCTAAACGAGGCTTTTTTTTCCTCTCCCCAGGTGAAAACAGTGAAGCGAAAGCACCGGAAGGCCTGTGTGCTCTTCATAGATGGGACCATAAATGAGAAGAAAAAAGGGTAAATGTGGGTTTTGATCTCATTCTGAACTTTCTGTTACTTTACGTTCTGCCCCTGTTTCCTGGTGTAGGGTGAGGACAATCCCTTCAGGTTGGTCTGGGCGGAGGGACTGGGTTAGGGGAGGGTTGCAGGTGTGGCTGGTGCTTTGTTGTGCTGCAGGTTGAGGCAGGTTCATGTCCCTGGGAAGGGCTGAGGAATTAAAAACAAAAAATAAAATGGCCCTGGGAACAAAGCCAGTGTTTTACTTGTGCTGCCCAAACTTCCTGGAAATGCAGCCTGGCTTTCTTCTAAACCAGGTGTTTCTCACTTGTTAAAAGATTCCATAGTTTTAACTTACTTTGGGAAACAAAACTGGTGAAACCTGCTCTCCTGAGAAATCAAATTTTCAGGGAGAAGTAGAATTGCAGAAAATAAATAGGGAAATGAGACAACTGAGTTGCACCTCTAACTGTGTTTCTTTAAGTTTCTCGGTGTCTCTGAAGAGCCTGAAGCACTTTGACTGTGAAGAGAAACAAGAGCTCATTGTGAGTATCCTAGAAATGTGGAACTGCAGGTGTTGGGAAAATCCAGTGGGAAATCCAAGGTGTAAGTGACGATGGGAGGATTGTGGTGGGGCCTGGTATCCCCAAAGCTGCTCTTATCCCTGGCACAGCTGTGACAGGAGTGGATTTTACTGCAGAGAACCTTAGATTCATTCTTATTAACCATTTCTGTGACCTGGCTGGTGTCTGAGACTGAAACTCTTCCAAAGCTGCTCTTTTTGGGACTGACCTGGCTCTTGCTTTGCAGGCACGAGCCAAAGAGAATTATCCCTGGGAGATCGAGTGGTGCATCCAGCTGATCCTGGACTATCGGATCCGAGTGGGTAAGGAGGGCCCAGGTGACCACAGTCATGGAATCCCAGACTGGATTGGGTGGGAAAGACCTCAAAGCCCATCCAGTCCCACCCCTTGCCATCCAGGGATCCCTTCCACTAGCCCAGGTTGCTCCAAGCCCTGTCCATCCTGGCCTTGGGCAATTCCAGGGGTGGGGCAGCCACAGCTTCTCTGGGCAACCATCCCAATACCCATCAGGAAAAGGTAACCCCAAACTGTCAGCTCTGTTTCCTGGGCTGAATGGAACTGATAAATATATAACCCTGTTTTGGGTTTTTAGGTTGTCATTCCTTCACTGGGTCCTTCCTGGAGTATTTTGCTGCTGATATCAGTAAGTGAATTCATAATTTTCTTTAATTTTTCTAATTTTGATAAATTTAACTCCAATATTCACACACAAGTGAGTTTGGCACCCTCCCAGAAAGGGGCTGCCCTTAAATTCACACCACACCTTTGTGGCAATTAGGGTTTTAATTAAGTTTTTAATTCAGTTAAATAAATATGGATGGTTCCAGACAATCAGGTCGTGGAATCAGAATAGTTAGAGTTGTAACCGGTTCTTTCAAGTTGTAGAGTTCATGTCAGAGGCAACCCCCTAATCTTTTTTTTGTTAAGGCAAATGAAGATTTTGGTGGTGGTTTTTTAACCTCTTTAGTAGGGAAAGAAGCAAAACTTCTCTCTCATCAATGAAGTCGCTTACTTTCTATTCATATGTGTAATTACGGATGTGAGAACCCTTTGTATATTTAAATAGAAGTGCTTGTGGCCTTTGTTTCAGGCTACCCAGTCAGGAAAGCAGGATACCAGAGTGCAGAGCAAGTGACCTTCCCCACGGCAGAAGAGGATCTTGGGGAGTCTTCCTCGGACAATACCCCCCAGAAACCCCTGAGGAAGCTCCTTCCAGACAGGAGCAGAGCAGCCAGGGACAGGGAGAACAAAAAACTTGTGGAATTCATAGTGAAAACAAAAGGGGCAGAAGAACATCTCCTGGGGATCTTGAAAAGTGGGAAACAGTCCCGTTGGCTGGAGAAATTCCTGAATTCCCGCCGGTATGTGACCTGTGTGGAAACCTACCTGGAGGATGAGGAACAGCTCGACCTGGTGGTTGATTATCTGAAGGAGGTTTACAGGGAAATGGACACCACGAATCTGCACCAGATCCTGGGGGATGGCATTAAATTCATCTCAGAGGTCCTTCTGCCTGAGGTGAGTGAACATGAAACTGGGAAAAGTAACTGTAAAAGAATAAATAACTCGAATTATTTATTCATTTGGTGTGGAATGACTTGGGGAGAGTTCCCAGAGCTGAGCTGGAATATTCTCATCTGCCCACAGCCTGAGTCACTTAAATGCTGATTTTTAAGCACAGAAAGGAGAACCTTTAAGTAGTTTGTTGTTTTTAAAGGCAGAATGATGGGGGGTTTTGTTGTATTTTAATTACTTCTGAAATGCTTCAAAGCTTTGTTTTGGGGTTTTTATTTTAATCTGGTAAATTCTCAGGGTTTTGTTGGTCTTGTGTGTGTGTGTGGGGGAGAGAGGTGGGAGTGGTGGGTTGGTTGTTTTTGTAGTTGTTTTAGATACATTTCTGTTCTTCACAGGAATTTTCCCAGGAGAACATTAACTTGTGTAAAAGCAAAATTGCTGTGAAGAATATCATAATATGGGGATAAAAACACTCCCCTGGGAATGATACAGGACCAGTTTGTATTACTTATTTAAGAACTTCAGGCACACAACAAGCAGTTTCATCCAAGTTTTTTAAGTGATTGAGAAACCCTTTTCTTAAACCCTTTGGTTTTGGCTTAACGACTATAAATTAATTAAATGCTTTTCTAGGCCATTATCTATGCCATTGCTGCTGTGGATGACATCGACTACAAGAAGGCAGAAGAGAAGTACATTAAAGGACCACCTGTAAGCAAAAGGTATTTTTATTTTCAGTATTCTTTTGAGGTTTTTTACTAGTTTACTGTTAGTACAGAAAGGTGTTGAATGTAAGGGCAGGAGAGCTCAGTGTCCTCCCTTCTGTAGGAGACAGAAACAAAGCATTAAACATGGAAACCATTCTGGCTGGGCTACTCCAACACCTGCAGACTTTTAATTTGTCCAGATTATCTAATAAAGATGTTCATCTTATCTAAAAACTTCCCTGTTTTTCTTTTCAGGGAGAGAGAATTATTTGATGAACAAATCCGGGCGAGGAAGAAGCTCAAGACAAAGCTGGAGCCTGGGGAGAGCTGAGGGGTGGCCTTGGCTGCTGGGTGTAAATAACCAGTGATGATTTGTATAAACGTGGAATTCTTCACAAAAACCCCTGTGTGCATCCCCAAAAGCTGTTCTGGGCTCAGCCCTTGCTGCTCTTCTTGTGGCCTCACTGTGTCCAGCTGCCTGAAAATGCTGTTGTGATCTGTCGGATGTGCTGAAATGCCACCGTGATCCTCATCCATCAGTGCCCTTCTGGGAGGCTTGCAGAGCTTCCTGCTGTAACACTAAGTTCTCTGTGGATTGTTTTAGCCAAATATCTGTCATAGGAAGGTGTATCTGGGCTTAATTAGATGCTAATACTTTTGGTCTGTGCTTGGGCCAGCCACCTGTGAGAAATTATTCTTTTCCTGCCAAGTTATGGGAAATCAAGAGCTGATAAGTGAAAACTTTGTCCTTAAGGGAAGCATTTTGTATAAACTAAAATTAATTTGGCCCTCACTATTGGCTGTTGGCCCTCCAAGGGCACTTGGAGGAGAAAGTGAGGAGGATGAAGTAAGCCCTCAGACCCATTTAATAGAGACCCCCTGGAATATACCACGCAGGCCAAAGGAAATTCCAATGCTCTCACACAATGCACAGAAGGAGTAACACGTAATGGGGAGGGACTGAGGGTCTCTGGGCAGTGCTGACCTGCCCAGGTCAGACATCACTCAGCAAATCAGATAAAAGAGCAGATGGTTCAGGGCTCTCTTCACATGAAAGGACAATGTTGTGTCTGGTCAGGGCATTCACCATCCTGTGAGCCTGCTGACACTTGAGGATGCAGCCTCTGCTCTGGGAAGTCTGGGCATTTTGGGGTGGGTGAGACAACCTCCCCCTGGGCAATTTGGGTGTTCATACCTAGGGGTTATTTCCCTCCTCTCTCTCTCTCGGGTCCCTGTTTATTTGGCCACCTTTTGTAACAAAAATACTGTTTGTGTTAAGCTTTCAACATCCCTCAGAACCCTCCCTGGAACAGAAGGGCCACTGATTGTGGAAAACATGGCCTGGAGCCAGTAGTGCCTGGTGGTCCTGCAGGCTTCCTGGTGGGAAATGCTCCCAGTGGGTTCACTCTTCCTGCTTCACGTGTCTCCAAGTGTGGGAAATAAAAGTTGGTGCCCAGTGCTGCAACCTGAATCAGAAAGCTTTGTTTTTGTTGTTAGGACAGCTGAAATTCCATGGGGGAGGAATCCAGGTTTGCTTAAACAAAAACATTCCCTTTTCCTGCAACAGCAAACTATTGGAATGCTGGTTTGTTGGCTCTTTGGAGGCTGTGAATTTAGGGACACTTTTAATTTGCTTTTTCCTCATTTAAATTCCCAATCTGATCCTGCCCAGCTTTGCTTGAGCTGTGGCACATGGAATCAGTGTCACCAAGTGACCTGCAGGTTTACATGAAGGATCACTTCACTCAGGATGGGGTGTGAAATGGCCCCTTTATTGGGAGAGCATGGAAGGGACTAGAATAGGGGTGGAGTTAAGGGAGGAGTTTGGGCAGGTAACCAGGCAGAACTGGGGTACAACGAACCCATCAGAACAGTTGAAATAAGAACCATTCGATTACTATTCTAATACAATGGGAATTTCTCTATCTGTTAATAACTTATTGACAAAACAAGACTCTGTCATTCTTCAAGGAGAGGTCTCTCTTCTGTCCATAAGGTAGGTGAATTGGTAGATTCATTTCCCTTTGGTGTCTTTCTTCTTCTCCACGACTGGTAGTTCTGATCTAAGGAATCAGTAACTGATATAAGATCAATAAAGAACTAACACTGAGAGGAAACTGATATAAGATATCAATAGGGAACTAACACTGAAAGGGTTAATAGAAATAATTGTAGAGGCCTTTGCTGAAGTA
>JAWWEE010000075.1:1763201-1794031 GCA_035221455.1 Xenops minutus | reverse complement strand
CTGTGGAGCTTTCCCAGCGCCGGTTCCGGGGGGGTTTAGAGGGGGAAGGTTCCCAGTGCCCGTGGGCTCCGGTGCTGGTGGTGCTGAGGGATTTTTGGGTGGGGGGGTTTTGGGGTCTGATCTCTCTATGAGGACTTGCCCCCCTCCCTCCCCCCCCCTTTTTTTCCCCTCCCCCCCCCCCGCGGTCACGTGCCCGGCGCGCGCGGGGCTGCGGCAGGTGCGCGCGCCCAAGGTCACCCGTGCCCGCGGCGCTTCCCGCGCCCGCCCGCACCGCGTCCTTCCACCCCACCATACACACAGACCCTGTCAACGCGGCGGGGGGGAAACAAACACCCACCCACCCACCCACCCCCGGCACACAGAGAGGGGGTTGTCCCGCTCCCCCTCTGCGCCTGGTGCCGGCCTCACCTTGAGCCTCCCCGTGCCGTCACAGCGTGAAGGAGGAGGGTGTGACATTAGGGGAGTGTTCAGAGATGGGGGAAAAAGGCTTGGAGGGGAAGCTGGGTGTGAGGAGTGCTTGGTGTGTTCAACCCGGGGCGGGGGAATCTCATTGCAGTTGCAACTTCCTCGGGAGGTGAAGTGGAGGGGCAGGCGCTGATGTGTGCTCTCTGTGATTAGTGATAGGACCTGGTGGGTCCCTTCCAACTAAAGAACCCGCCGGAGACTTTGTTCCTGTGACTCATTAGGGCCACCGTGAGGGGCCTGGGCTTCTCACGTGGAGGAGGGGGACTGGAAAAGGCGGCACCAGGAGCCTCCCCTCGCCCCCCATGTGCCCCTGCCATGCTGCTCTCCTGAGCTCCTCTCTGCTGTCCTCTACATGGGATAGGTTCCAGGCAGGAAAATTGTGGTTTCAGGGGGTCTCAGGGGTTTTGTGCCCTCAAACCGGTAACCTAACACAGGTCTGGTTCCTCTGAGATGTGTTAATAGTCATAGAAAGGCTTGGGTTGGAAGGGACCTTCTGGATCATCCAGTATTATGGTATGTCAAAGCTATATCGTAAAGCCTGTGACACTGAAATTATCAGACTGCAAACTTGGGCATGGTAAAACTAGAAGTCACAAAAACAAAATTAAAAACCTGGCAGGTTCTTTCACTGCAAGTTTTGTCACAAAATTTGCCCATCAGAATTGGTCACCTTGTTTGAAACTGGAGAGGACAAGAACCACTTGTCCCGTGCTGCCTGCAGTGCCTTGTAAGCTGCTTATTTACTGCTTGTTCTTAATTTGTAAATCCTAAAAATACAGGAGGCAAGATAAGGGATTGAAATATCATGTTGCAATGGTTTGTGTTGGAAGGGACCTTACAGATCCTCTAGTTCCAACACAGGCCTGTTTTAAATATGTAATATTTAAATAACTAGATTTGCTCTGAAAGTGTTTTTATTTGCACCTGGGTCTTAATCACTGTCTGGTGCCTTATGAGAGACCTGATCAGCTCTGACTTCCCGGGCTGTAGGTGAGTGCCAGGCTCCAAGTCATTCCATGGAATATCATCAACTCCCCTCCTGAGCAGGCTTAGCTGTCCCAGACCTCGTTCCCAGTCACAGGCTGCTTAGGTTGTGATCCTTGGAGCTGTAATCAGATTGGGAAGGATCGAGGGTTAATCAGAGAAGGAAATTTCTTTATTCTCTTCCTCCAGAAGTGCTCAGAGGGAAAGGTGAGAGCGTAGAACACAGAGCAGCTCTACTCAGCTGCCTTGGCCGTGTGGAGGAAGTTCTGGTTCAGAGCTGCTGTCAGAGGCAGCTCTCAATGGGAAGTTGCAAATTCAACTGCTTTTGTAGACTGAGATTTTAAGAAAAAACACTTAGGAAGGCTGTAGGCCTTTCAGGTCTGTTGGTATGGGGAGGGGAGGCCTTGTGAGAGTTACTTGTAATTGATTAGTACTTGGGACTGTTTTGGATGAAAGAAAAGTGCTGATCTTTGTCCTTTTCTCCTACAGCTCAGACATCAGATGTGTTAAAACCCCAGATTATTTATGTAGGCAAAGGGTTTTTACTTTTGTTGAGTTTTGGTGTTTTACAGTACCATTTTTACTAATTCTGGGATTATTTGCTCCAGCAGCAAGTGAGTTTATGACAACAAAGAATAAATCAGCAATTAAAATTCTCACAGGAAGTAGAGGTGGAACTTCTGAAGAGTCATTATCCTGCTTCCTGCTCCTGAAGTGATCCCTGTGGGGAATTCTGCTGCTTCAGGGGTGCCACACTTGTCAGGGTCTCACACAGCACACACTGTTTGTGGTGGACAGGCAGACCTGCCCAGAAAACAGACTGGTGGTTTATGTTGTCACCTGGCTAAGCCAGGAATGGCTTTGCATTCCATGGGGATGGACTGTAGCATACTCCTAACACTCCAGTCTATAACTTTGGACCTTTATGGAGCTGTGGGTTGTGGTGATGTCAGGAGGTGCGAGGTCAGCAGATCAAGCTAATAATGTGGAAGAGCAGCCTGAGGGGAGACTCATGAGAGTTCCTCCTGAGGGGCAGCTCTGCTCTCTGTGACCAGGGACAAGACCTGAGGGAATGGCAGGAGCTGTGCCATGGGAGGGTTAGGTTGGATATTAGGTAAAAATTCTTCCCCCAGACGGTGGTGAGCACTGACCAAGCTCCCCAGGGCAGTGGGCACGGCCCCAAGGCTGCCAGAGCTCCAGGAGGGTTTGGACAATGCTCTGGGGGACAGGGTGGGATTGTTGGGGTGTCTGTGCAGGACTCAGTCCTTGTTGGTCCCTTTGAACTCTGGATATTCTATGAATTTCTTATGATTCTATGAATTAAATAACTGCCAGAGCCCGTAAGGTGTTTGGACCAGAAGTTTTCCAGGATGCAGGATGGGTAAGGCCTTGGGAAGGGGCTGGTGATGCAGCTGAGCTCGAGGACTGAGCACAACCATTCTGCCACATAGCTGTCCTGTATGGTATCTCCTCTGGATCCTTGTAAGCTCTGGGTTTAACAAGATTAGTAAACTCTGGCCCTGCTCTCTGTGTTCAAACCAATCCATGGAGGAGCCCGAGGCCTGGGATTCCTGCCTTTTGGCATTCTGTAGTGTGTGTATAAACTGGAACTGTGTATTTCCATACAGCTGCTGGAGCTGGCCCTGGGCAGCTCAGCTCTTCTTTCTCAGTCCATGTAGGGTGACCACAAATAATTATTAGTGGAATGGGAAGGTTTCAGTGACCTCCCTCCCTGCACAGCTTGGTGTTCTCTCAGAGTGCAGCTGGAACTTTTAGATTGATCTAAAATACATTAATTGTGTGTACCGTGTTATCAAACTTAGTTAAAAACACCCAAACCCAATCCATTAACTCAAATGGGGTTGGTCAAGAAAGTGTTGCTATTACACATCAAAACTTCAGTGTGAATGTAGTATTAGATCAGCATTATTTTGTTTGCTGTTAGGAAATAGAGTCCTTACAGAACTTACTTTTCCCTGAAAATAACAGCACAAGGAGCACGTAGATTTGCGTGTGTTCTGTTTGTGGGGAGGGAACATGGTGAAGGGACAGTTGTGGAAGGCACCAGGATATTCAGGTGTGGTGGGGACAGCAGGGTGAAGTCTGGCTGTCCCATACCACGACCTGTTGCTGAGCACTGTCTAGTGTTGAGCAAGGCCCTGAGCCTGTGCCCGGAGCCAGAGCGCTGCCAGAGGGAGCTGGGGGCACTTTTCCAATCCTTGAGGAAAACTTCGTCATCCCGAACATGCAAGTAGAAAACAGGCTTGTCTTGAGAGAGGGCAGGGGAGGGATGACATGTCCTGTGTGTGCCACTCTCAGAGGGGCCTGGGGAGGGGTGACATGTCCTCGTGCATTATGATAGCGCAGGAGCAGATGCAGCCACTGTCTGCTGTGACACTGAGGGCTGTATTTGCTTTGCATGTCACCAGCTCAGTTGTTTTCTGGCTGCTCAAGGAGGTGCTTTGATCAGCTCTTAACAGTTGGTCTGTTTTTTTGAAAGACAAGACTTGTGTCACGTCTCAGCTCCTGACTTAGGAACAAAATTTGCCTTGATGGAACAAGACTTGTAGGTGCTGTGTAGTATTGAATTTAGTCACTTTGGCTGGTGCAGAAGGGTCGTGACATGTTGTCATATCAAGAGAAGTGAATCAGAGTGGAAAGGGCCACCTGGTTTTGTCAGTGAACTGTCCTGCTCTGCAGGGCCTTCAAGTTGCAAGACTTCTACTACCCTGATGGTCCCAGTGCCATGTGCAGCTCTGGCTGAGCTCTCACTGCCCAGTACCTGCCCCTGCAAAGAGCAGGTGAAAGTTTAATTTCTTGTTTTAGGAGAAATTCCTAATCCCATCCTATTCCCGAGGAAGTTGGGGAGCCTTGGGGCCATGACCACTGCCTTGGGGAGCCTGGTCAGTGCCCACCACCCTCTGGGGGAAAACCTTTTCCTGATACCCAACCTGACCCTCCCCTGACACAGCTCCAGCCCTTCCCTCAGGTCCTGTCCCCCTTCACAGAGAGCAGAGCTGCCCCTCTGCCTCCCCTTGGGAGGAAGATGCAGACCCTCATGAAAGGGGTTTTTTTGTTTCTTTTGAGTTGGTGCATCCTACTGACTAGCGCCAGGTGTTGAGGTGGCTGTAACAAACCTTTAATTACAGTGTAAATGACTTTGCTGGAAGTTTTGTCACACCCAAAAGTTGATAAAGAGATGCAGAGCCGTCAGCCTGGCAGGAGCTCCTCTGAACACTTACCCAGGCACCTGGGCATGCTCTGACATGAAACCCTGCAGATTTGGGTGCTCTTTGCAGAAGATGAGTCGTTTCGGTTTTAGGAAGTTTAGTTTGGGGTTTAGCCATGACTTTCTCATCTGCTTGGTGATATCTCAAAGCTGGATTGTCCAATGGTTTCACAACGAGTGGCTGGATTAGTGCAGCTCTGTTATTTAGGACCCGCCACACAGGTTTGTCTTCTGTCTCAGGCCTGAGCTTGGCAGTTGTACTTTTGCTTTCACTCCAGTAGCAGATGCTGGCAGACAGCAGTGCCTGATGGGTTTGTGGATGAGTGAGGGAGGTCAGAGCAGGAATGGAAGGAGTGTCTGGTTTAATCAGCAAGTTCTAGTGGAACACTGGTTTGCTGCGTGTGTTGGAGACCTTGTTACCCCCAGAGCCACCAAAACAGCCAGCTTGGGCCTTAAATGAGATGTAGCATATGATGTATCCCCTAAACCTGCTGTGTGCTTTGTTTGCAGGAAGCTGTTTGTGGGTGGCCTGGACTGGAGCACGACACAAGGTGAGTGACGTGCTGCAGGCCTTGGGCCCTTGTGAGCATCCCAGTGTGCTCTGGAGGAAACACTGGGCTGAGATTCTCCTGCTCCTCTGTGCTATTTAGTAAAATTTCCTGTAGAGAGAGCTCAGGTATATGTTAATACTTCTGGGTTTATGTTTCTATCAGTGTTTGGTGCTGGAGTTTTGTCAACTCAACAGATACCCATTTTTTATAGTCACTTCCCTGTGGTACTATTTCCCATTTGTGTGACTGGAAATAAACTGCTATATAGCATTGGTTTACAGGAAGTAAAATGTGATAATTTTCAAAAGATGAGTTTAAATGGTTTTTCTGTTTGCTTGTCTGTTGGCTCATAATTGCCAGTAGAGTTTGGTGATGTCAATACCTGGTTCTGTTTAATATTTGCTTTTTTTCTTTAACAGAGACTCTTCGTAGCTACTTCTCCCAGTATGGAGAAGTTGTAGACTGTGTAATAATGAAAGACAAAACAACAAATCAATCTCGAGGATTTGGATTTGTCAAATTCAAAGATCCCAACTGTGTGGGAACAGTGCTGGCCAGCAGACCTCATACGTTAGATGGCCGAAATGTAAGTTGCTTTTGTGTTGATTTTTTTGTCTTTCCTGCTCCATATTCAAAGATTTGCTTTAAATTCTTGCTCCTCGTTTGCAGACTGGAGAGTGTCAAAGTTACCTGGTTGTTGGTTTAAGTGATTTATTGGAAGGCAGCTCTGACTCAGTGGTTTGTGTTGTGTTGGCGATGGCTTTGTGCTGAGGAGCTGGGTGTCAGCAGTGCTGGGTTCAGCTGCCACAGTCAGTAATTTTTAGAGCAAAATTCTGCATGCTGAGGTCTGACCAAACTGGAACTTCTTCCAGATTGATCCAAAGCCATGTACACCTCGGGGGATGCAGCCAGAACGGACACGACCGAAGGAAGGATGGGTAAGGAAAGATCCTTGTGTATCCTGCCTGTTGTCCAAGTTCTGGCTTAGCTTCGAGCAGTTGAATTGACTGCTCTTGGATTATGTCTGTGTTTTGAAGGCAGAAGTCAGGATTCAGGCCTTGAGGGTGAATTTACTTCTGAAAAATGTCTTTCACTAAGATTTCCATGGGCACACTCCAAGTGCAGTGCAGTGTTCATGAACACTTTTGTCAGTTTGGGTGTGGTGTTTCTTGAGCTGTTAGTGATGCTTTTAGTGAGTTCTTCAGACTTGAGAGCAGTGTCTGGAAGGGCACTCGCAGGGCTGATGCTGTTCCAGCCCTCTCCACGCCCCGCAGTTTCATCAGGCTTCAGTGTAGAATGAGTAAATGGCTGCAGAACACAGGCCCTGCATTTCTGGTCCTCTGAAGAACAGGGAACACTGAGCCTCTGAGCTTGGAACGTGCTTTGCTTTCATGACTGGGAGACTTCAAGGCTGGAGATCTCCCCTCAACCTGCCAGAGCCCATTGTTCACGGTTCAGTGTGAAATGATAGAAGCAGCTGACTTTATTGTCCTTCTGACTGAATTTTTTCCTCCTTGATTTAGCAGAAAGGATCCAGGAGCGATAACAATAAATCCAATAAAATTTTTGTTGGTGGGATTCCTCATAACTGTGGCGAGACAGAGCTCAGGGAATACTTCAAGAAGTTCGGAGTGGTGAGTCACTGGGCATGGCAGCTCCTCGGGGGGAAGGTGCTTCCCCTCCCTGCTGCCTCCTCTCATGTTTCCTCAAGCTGTCAAATTTGGGGGCAATTTGGACAAACTGCTGCAGGGGCATATGAAGCATTTTGTGATAAACTGTAGTGAACACTGATCATCTGGAAATGTCTCTTGACAGAACCCATTGCTCGTGTGGAACTTACTGTGCTGCTTCTGTCTCTTTGTTTAAGTCTACCTGATGCATTATTCTGTCCCTTCTTCCAAAATCTCCCAGGTTGAAGTGGCTTTAGAATGATTTTATTTTTCTCTTTTCCATTGATACCTTACAGCTGGGCAGTTAAAAATTTCTGTTGATACAATTTTTTGGGAACAGTGGGTACCTCAGTGGGCCGAATCGTAAGATCCTGGTCTTTGACTGTGTGCACATACAGGTTAAATTTGGGTCTCCTACCAATGATTTGGGAGAAGTAGCTGCTTTAAATCATCACCTGGAATCAGCTGAGTTCTGGTGTCCCTGGAACCTCCATTCTGAGGCAAACTGCTACTCATGTTATGCAGCTTTTAATTCAGTTTGTAACCTCAGACTGAAATTACTATTTCTTCTGATTTTAGTGTTTCTTCCTGTTTAGTTTTAATTCCCTTTTATCCTAGGTCTCACTGCCCCTTTAAGACAATAAACCATTGAATTAAATAATTGAGCTGTGAATAAGTTTGAAGACGTTAAATATTGCCTGAGGTAAATTCAGGACTGTGCCAGTGGACATGAACTTGCCACCTTTGAATGGCATTTAATGTGGCTTTTTTATACTTCAGTCACCTTTCTCTGGGATTTCTTAGTGGCAGCAAAGGATTTGTAGAGAAACAAGTTTATCAACAGTTAAATCAATCATTTATCAACCATATTTAAACTTCCATTAAGATAATTTATTAAAACACAGCAAGCAATGGCTAACAACTGTTTCTTTAGCTTGAAAGGCTGCAGTAATAAAAACAGGGAGCACGTTCCATAGCTGTGGAATGTAGTTGCTAAAGGCTCTTCCTCACAGACTTGGCTTTCCAGTTGTGCCTTGGATGCTGGGGAGATAGAGGGTATGTCCTGCAAGTGTAGAAGGCAACAGCCATAACTGTAAGTGCCTTTAAAAGTAAGTAGTAGCACTTTACTCATAGTATAGAAATCAGAAAGTCCACATGGAGTTGTAACGAGTTCCTTTGGAGCAGTGGAGTCTCACGGGTGTTTTGTGGCCACAGCCATAGTAATTGCTGGGTAATGAAAGCCAGAGTGAAGAGAATCCAAATGGATCACTGGGGGGAAAAATCTGGCACTGTCCCATGGCATAATCCTCACATGGGGCCCAATCCCAGCTGGTATCATTCAGTAGGATATAGATAAGGGAGTGTATATGGTGCAGTAACTCAAAAATGTTTTCTAGCTGTAAAAAGGTAAAATTGTGTCAGATTTTTAAGTTAACTCAGGGGATTCTAGTAAAAATAACTTAAGATTTAAAGATACGAGTCCATAAGATCACATCCATTTTGTGACCACTTTTCTGCACCTGAGAAATTTCAGAGTAGTTCCTTCCAGCTGTTTTAATGTTGCCTTTGACATAAATGTTCCCCCTCTGATTTGGTTTAAATTGTACCTCACAGTGGTGTTTATTCTGAGAAAAATAGTCTCGAAGCCCTTGAGCAGTTTGCAATTTCTATTTTTTCCTTTTTTTTTTTAAAAGTTAAAACCACACTGCTCATCCAGAACTTAGAGGGGGTTTGTAAAGCTGTGTAAAGCATCAGTTTGACTGGTGCTCTGGGCCACATTGGTGCTCCAGGAATTCCTTTAGAGCACATTCCTAAACGTATTTGGAGCTCAAGCTGATTTTCATGGCGAGAGTGAAAATGGTTTAAAATGGGAAGAGTCATCTTATAGGAAGCTACAGTGATGAGCTATTGGAAAACAAACCTTTGGGGTGTTTTGTAGGCCACGGTGTGGCTACAGAGTAATGACCTTAATGTTGGATTAAAATGTTAAGTGTGATGAGAAAATACAGCAGCTTTCTGGGATGGATGAACTCAGGCTTTCTAAACTCCCAGGAAGGGCAATATTCCTGTTTTTAGTGCTGTGCCTGGGGTTGGTGGCTGCAGCTGAATTGTTCTTTGTGGGTAGAGAGCAGGAACCAGCCTGTGGTGACTGTTCCAACCCTCCCCTGGTAGCACAGTGAGTAGAATTTCCCTTCTCTCTTCCAGGTCACTGAAGTTGTAATGATCTATGACGCAGAGAAACAGAGGCCCCGAGGTAAAGGCTGATCTAGTTTGTCCTTGAAATTTCTTCACACTCTCCTATAGTCAGATGGCAAACTATTTCACACCATCAGAAAAGGTAGATTTTTTTTTTTCTTATGTTGCCTCAGGAAAAAGAATAATTCACTGGGCAAACATCACTTCAAGTTTAGACTCTTCATCTCTGGCTTCACTTGGTTCTGTGCATTTCAGCTCAGATGTTTCATGCTCATTTATGGGGTTTGTTTTTTTGAGATGAAATGAAATTTGATTCTCAAGCCACTCCTGTGGCTTAAGGTACTTCAGGAAGGAAAAAAATAAGCAGATTTTCCTTCTGTTCCACATGAAAGGTATGTTGGGTCTGTAAGTGCATGGGGGGTGCTCCTGTCAGAGCACAAGACAGGACAGAATCCATCCATCATCTGCTTTTTGTTTTGGTTAAATGGCTTCACCTCAAATTAAAGCAAAACACTTCTTAAACCACACAAAATAATTCTGAAATATATTTTTTTTTTGATTGGGACCTACAATCCCTGTATGCCAGACTGCTTTTTTAAGAGGGGGGAAAAAAACCCCAAAACCTGGAAGATTCACTAGATACTGAATCAAGCTGGGAACCTTTGGTCAAAATATGAAGCAAGTTCCATGTCACCCACGTCCCATTGCATCCACCATCAGTTTGCCAAGGAAGAGGCAATACTTTAGCTTTGCTCCCACCCTGTAGCATGTTCAACATGCTAGAGAATAGTTTGCCATCTGAACTTTTCATTTCTCTTCTGCCTCATTATTAAGAAATATATCCTTCACTTCATATTTATTAAGCTGTTAAGTCTTAGTTTTATTTTTAATTTAGACATACATCCTTAGTGACATATTTAAGTGTTTCATAGTAAAGTATGGTAATGTTAAGTAAGTTCTTTTTTTGTTTCTTTTCTCTCTGTGAATTGTTTGACTGTGATTAACGATATCTCTTTAGATTTCTTCTCTCTAGGTGATAATTTATCACAGAGGTACAGGCCAGTTCCGCAGTCAGAGGAGGGACGGGCTTTGTCTTTTATTGGAGTGTAAACGAAGTTTCAATATATTTGTTTTTTTGTTTTCTTGCTTTAGCTATCCTAATCTTCTTTCAACAGATGCCTTTGAATTAAGCAGCACATAAAACCATCCATTTCAGTGCTCTAGAGCAGCTGGTTTTGGATAGAGGAGACAAAGACACGGGCATCCCAGTGTGATCTGGGGCCGGAGTTCTGAAACATTTCAGTAATTATTGTGTCATCTCTACCTTTGTAATGTTTAATCCCAGCCCTGCAGCCTCTGAGCAAAAGATACTAAAACATCATGCCTGGTCTGGATTAATCCTGTCTCTGCTTTAAGCTCTACTAAAAAAAAACAGGGAAGGGAGAGCTTAGGGTGAAGCACAAGTGCCACGTGGGTGGTGAAGGTGAGAGAACAGGTCTGTCTCCATTCACATGTTCTGCAGAAAACTTTCCCCCTTAATTCATCTGACTTCTTAAGTGCTTCTTGAATTCCTCTGCTCTGCCTTTCACTTTTGTGCTGTTACATTCTCTTTTTAGAGTTGTAGCTAACAGCTATCTCCCCAAATGGCCTTGTCAGTCCGGGGGGGGTTCTAGGAAAAATTCCTTCTAGTTTGTATTGGGATTTTCCTGGTAGTGCATCCCAGAACAGGTTTTCTCTTGCCTTCTGTTTCTGCTCCGTGTTCTCTTACTACTCTGTTCCCTCGTCCTTTTAACTCAATACCTAAATGACTGTATTTCTAAATGCAAAGGCTGATTCAGTTCCAGCTCTCCTTGTACCCTTCTGAACTTTGCCTTCTCCCGTTAACTTTACCACCATTCCTTTAGTAGTGCACGTCATTTTACTGGTCTGCTGGTAGGAGGAAGTGGAAATGATCCCTGTTCCTAATCCCTGTAGCATCCATCTGCCTTCAGCTTCTCAGGAGCACCCTGGGAACCAGAGACTCAGGTGATGCCCTTGAGGAGCTGATGGCGTCACACATGCACGTCATCTCTGCTTCCTCTCAGTCCTGCCTGCTCCTGCCAGCTCTCCTGCCGACTCTGCTCCATCCAAGCCCTTCCCAGAGCCCCAAGCACAGGCAGCCAGTGTTACATCTCTAAAGAGCAAAGTGGCTTTGGACCAGTCTCTGCTTCCCCTGCCTTCTGTTCTTGGCCGAACCAGCAGCTGGAAGGGACTGACAGGTTCTCGCTGTGTTCCTTCTCCTCTTCCCTTTGCTGCAAATCAGCCCCGTGGCTCTGGCCTAGTCCTCTAAGAGTCCTACTCAGTGCAGTTTGTTTCTGCAGTCTTTAATAGTGTCCTATCCTTCAAAAACTAAAGCTGTGGATGGGGGGGGGTTTCATCATTTCTCTGTTTAAAACTTCACCTTAGAATTTTGCTGTTTTACTCTGAATTCTTCACTGTTTTACTCTGAATTCTTCACTGTTCCTGATCTTGTGGTGTTTGACCCATTTGAACCCTCTTTTTTTTGTTTCTTTACTAGCTTTCTCAATGACCTCTTCCTCTCCCTCTTCCTCCCTCTCCAGCCCTATCCCACAATCTATTCCCATCCTTCAGTCTTGGAATCGAGTTAAACAGCCACCATCACATATAGATGGAATCCATCATTTTCTTTCCCATCTCTTTTTAGATAAAGGCTGGAATACTAAACACATGATTTAAGTACAAATACTTTTCCTCTGTCTCCAATACTCGGATTTCTGGTTAACTCAGACAAATATATTGTGATGAAATGCTGCTCTCAGCTTGGAGGCTGCTTTCATCACAGCCCCACTAAACTTCGTTTATACTGCCAGTCTCGTGTGTGGGAAATGCCAAGTTTTTTCCTTTTTATTTTCAGTTTATTTTAGTGATGTCTTTTGCTCTTGTTGCTGACAGCAGAATTTGACCTGCTGGAATCTATTTTGGCCTGTATCTTTGTGTATTTTTATATATATATATAAACTTTCTCTACACTAGGCCTCTTTGGGCTTACCCAACGCAGTTGGATAAGCGTGGAGAGACATTCCTGTGCTAGACCCTGTATTCTGTAACGCTTTAGAGCAAGATTTGGCTGCTGTCAGCACTAGCTGCAAAGCAAAACGCAAACCAAGGGGGAGATCTTGGGTTTCAGAAAAGCAGAACCGCATCCATGTTCCATACGCTTCCGATGACGCTTCCGACGCCGCACCTCGGGTTTCCTTTCTAATTTTTATTGCTGTCCCCTTAGCTAATCCAAAGAATGGCACAATTCCTGTTCTGCATGTGTCCTTCCCTGCCCCGGGGCCGGGCTGTCCCCCAGCAGCCAGTGGGTGATGGCATGAAGCAGCCGCAGTGTCCTGTGGGATTAACCACGATTTTGCCACTCTCTCGGCTGTACCAGCAGCTACAACCTACGTGCAGTGGTTCTCAGAGGGACCTCGAAAGAGGGATCAGTCCTGGGGCTCTGCCTCCTTTCTAGAGTCTCCTCCAGGCATCAACAGCTGCTGGATCCACCTGAGCTGCCACCAGCGAGGGCTGTGGTCAGGGGAAAGGGAATGAGCCACCCGTGGGGGAGCTGGAGCAGTTGGGGGCAAAAAGGGCTGAGAAGTGTTGTGTAGATTTTCAAGGGGAAAACAGCAGGAAATACAAGAATTAAAATAGATTGAGGATGTGGTAGCAATACCACGTCCTGTATAAGCAACACGCCACAGGGGTTGTTGTGTTGGGAAGGAGTAACACCCTTTCTGTGCTTTTTCCAAGGTGTGGAAAACTTGAGAACCTCTGATGTAGGTTGTTAGTTTCTGAAGCTTCTCATTCATCCATGGAGTGGTAAAATTTTTCATGCTTTAACAGCTACATTTCAAAACCAACTTTCTTATTTTCCACGGAAAATATTCCCTAACTGGAAGCTGGGCTTAAGGGATGGGAGGAAGTTGCTTTGCAGCTTTGGGGAACAGGGGTAAGCTAGGTTTTCCTTGGGAAACTAGGCTGATCAGAGAGGAGCAGCAAAGTTGCTTGACTTTTAACCTGCTGTCCCACAAGTATTTTGGTTTTAGCCCTTTTTTTCCATTTCCTGGTAGGTGGATGAGGAATAAAATCAAATTAAAAGCCTGTTAACGAGCTCAGTTTGAAGTTGCATGTGCGAACCCACGACGAGGCACTAACTGCCTCACAACAGGAAGTATCCATTGCAATTTTCGCAGAGTTTTTGGCAATTGAACACAAGTGTCGTTATCTGAAACCCCTGCTTGAACCCTTGGTCTGCCCCTAATACTGTTCATCATCCTGTTTTGTGTCACAACACCCTGCTACCTTGATTCACTCTTCGTCGTTGGCTAGGTTTTGGATTTATTACTTTCGAGGACGAACAATCAGTGGACCAGGCTGTCAACATGCATTTTCACGACATCATGGGCAAAAAAGTGTGTAGTTGTAGTTTTATTTTACCTTAAGAAAGAACCAAGTCTTGGGCAACGAGCAGTTTCACTGGGGAGTAAAATCTAACCCTTGATCCAGGTGGGAGAGCACGTAAGTCCAAATTCAAGGCTTTATCCATGAAGGTGGGGAAAGTCTGAGTTTGCAGGAAGAGGTGAGAAGGGCAGTTGTGGGGATCAGCCTGAAGAAGGGAGGTCTTGGATTCAGCCTGGGAATTCAGGCTCTGGGCTCTTCTGGTTGGGGTGAGGCCTTGTGTGTACAGACCTGGGGTTGCTCTGGCTGAGCAGAGCTCACACTGGGATGAACTGGTGCTCACTGCCTTTGGCTTGAGCACTGCTGTGGTGCAAGGAGAGAAATCAGGGATTTCCAGCTGTTGGAAAACCAGAATCCCAGTGAAATCCGAGTTGTTCAAGGCTTGGTTTAAGATACCACTCCTTCAGATGTGACTCGATACTCAAATTTTGAGGTGGTGTGAGACAATCTGCTTTATATAATCTTAAACTTTAAAAGAAAAAAAGTGAAAAAAAAACATCCTGAAGGATTGGTTTTTTAAAAAATTGGGTCACTTACTGTGAAACTTTGATACCAACCCACGTACTCTATATAGTATTTAACCACAATGCAGTTAAGTGACCTCTGGTTGTTTCATCTTCATACTGTGTTGTCAGCAAACGGGTGTTGGATAGGGAGGAATTTTTTAGGCTCCTTTGATGTTACTCAGCAAGGAACATGCTTCTACCTGTGGAAAAAAACCCCAACACCTAAAAGCCAAGTAAATTGTTGCAGGACAGACAACTTTTAGAGAGAGAAAAGAAAAAGGTAAATGAACCACAGGAAATTCTGGTGCATTGAAGTCCTTACAGGGTTAAGGTATAGCCAGTTTTTAAAGTAAATGTTAAAACTGCTGAACTTAAAAGTGAGGAGATTCAGGAAGATTCTTACAGTCCTTAAATTATTGCATTGTATGTTTGGGTTTTTTTAATTGTCTTTAAAGTCTTTTATGTGCTGCTATTTCATAAGCATTTCCTTACCTAGAAGGGAAATATTCTGCATATCAGTGAAGTTTTCGTTAATTATACAGTAAATAATGCCTTTTATTCCTGTGAATTTGTTGTGGGGCTGAGGGGTGGGTGATTTCCTGACAATGGAAACAAAGGAATGTGCTTGTGTGATCCAGAACATCAGGGTATGTTCTTGGTTCCTGGTGTTTTCCTCCTGTGGGCAGCCACAGTAAATTACATTGGTATGTGTATGAATTACCTAAATGCCACAATATTCCCTGATCTGTCCTTGGAGTTGCCTTCAGTGAGGCACTGAGATGTGAGCTGATACCACAAAGCAGCAGATATAATGGGAACAAAGGATATACATCCCTGAGCTTCTGGGAGAGGCTGGAGAGCCCAGTGTGAGCCTCCAGATGTCACCTCATGCTGCTGGGTTTGGAACATGTTCTCAGTGCTCCCCAAGCAAACCCAATTCCAAACTCAATCTATTTTTTTCCCTTTTTTCCCCCCCTTCCAATGACACAAAAAGCACAGTTCAGGGATTTTCAGCTCAGAGCAATGGAGCAGCCTCAGTTTTGGGGGTAACCTGGGCTTTAGGCAGGTGTGGAGTTTGAACCTCCCTATTGCACAGGGAATTTTCAGTCCTCGGTTTGGCAGTTCCCCGCTTCCAAATGTGCACTGAAAAATTAATGGGGTTCTTCCACAAGGATTAATGAGCTCCAGATCCCCTGATCACCTCCACTGCCTAATCATGCCTGCTTTAAAAATGGTATCTCTGTCTTTTTGGTAATTAAAAAGGTATTGCTGAAATGAATCCATATGTTGTTGAAAGGGGGGGGGGGGGGAAATTAAAATTGCAAGAAGGCCTCTGCTTTTGTAAGCAATAACCGAATTCCCTCAAGGCAAATGTGTTAAGACTCATTAATTTGAGTCCTTTGAAAAATTCCCTTGGTTCCTCTCTGGAAGGGCCTTGAGCTGACAGAGATTTGGTTACTGTCATGTCTCATGTCCTTGGGGCATCGGCAGGGGGGGCACGGGGGGCTTTGTCCTTGCCTTGTGCCTGTTTCCTGTTTGTTCTCCGACATGAATGGCTTTTAAGACATGGCAGGAAGAATTCTGAATACTTTATTTTCCATACTACTCAGGCCCATTGATGATTGAGATTTATTTTCTTTGTACTCTGGCACCCATTAAAATTAATCATGAAATAAAAAAAAAAAGGCCTCGAATTGAGCGAGTGCTGAGAGGGTTTCATTAAATCAGAGCTGGATTTTTTTTTTTGAGAGGTTTATGTTGAATGTGCAGCTTATTTTAAGTAGGTCAAATGCACTTATTCCATGGCTGGGAACACTAGGATGTTTTATCTTGGAATAAAATAAGTTAAGCACTGTAGCTTACTAATTTTTAAAACAGGAGGGGTTTTGTCACTGACTTAACACAGTATGAAGATTTGCTTCTTATTGACTCAACTGTCCATTTTTATTACTTGCATGTTTGTTTACTTTTTTGTTAGATGTAATGTAAGATTCTCTTATCACATCCATTCCCTCTGACATTGTTTGAGTTAATTGAGATTCTTTAAGCGTTAGCCTGGGGAAGGTAAGTCTTTATCTTCCATTAGACATTTAAATAAAATCTTAAGTTTAAAAAAAAAAAAAAAACACAAAAAAAAATCAATCAAAAATGTGTGTTTCTCAGGTATGAGCTGAAATTGCCATTAGCTGGGGTGGGTTAAACTGTCACTTCCAAATGAACCCCAAACGTGTTTGGTTAAAGCATTAGTACCCTTTTTCAGAGCAGCCTCTTCACTCAAAATTCTGGTTTTTTTAACTGAAAATGTCATCTTTGTAACTCCTGCCTTGACCATTAAATCAGCCTGTCATTAGTGTACAAGATTCTGCCGTTGTCAGTGCAGAGCTGCTGTAAGAGGGTACTGCTGTTTTAAGATTAAAGCCAACGATACTGGAGTGATTTGTAGGATGTTTTTCTCGGAATCCCTCAATAGTAGGACTTGTAATGTCTTACCATCACCTACACTGTACCTGAGAAACATTGTAAATTACTGGCCTTAAGTTTAATAATTAAGTATTTAGACATAAGTCATAAGATGCTAAGTGTAGTCTTAAGTGTAACTGCGGGTGTGTGTGAGGGGTCGGGGGGTGCAGGAACCGCCCCCCATCCCTCCTGAACGCTGCCTCTGTTTGTTTAGGTGGAGGTGAAACGTGCTGAACCTCGGGATAGCAAGAGCCAAACTCCGGGGCCGCCGGGGGCCAGCCAGTGGGGGAGCAGGATCATGCCAAGCGCTGCCAACGGCTGGGCAGGGCAGCCCCCTCCGACCTGGCAGCAGGGATACGGCCCACAAGGTACTGGGACCCCTGTCCAGCCCTCACAGCCCCCTGCAGTTGGGATTTCTGGCAGTGATGGTATTCCCAGGGTTATTGCCCTGCTGGATTGCTGGGAGCAGGACTAGCATTCCACATCCCGGGCCTTCCTGAGGCTGCTGAGGTTGTTGCTTACCTGCTTTGCCAAAGGATCTGTTTCATAGGGCACAAGGCAGTGGGTCGTGCCGGGTCTGGCACGTGTCCCTGGTGTCCTTCACCTGTTCCATTTGGATCTGCCTCCCCCTGCCTTGGGGGGACTCAGAGAGTGTGTGAGAAGGCTCCAGGTGTGACTCCAGCTGTGGGAGCGAGCTCTGCATGAGACCCCAAGGACAAATTGGGTTGAAACACTGCTGTTCAAGGGATGAGGTGGTTTCAAAGGAAGCTCTAAGGAAAATCTGAAAGGGATGAGGGGAAAACAGATGGTCTTGTCTTTGGATTTCATTGCTTAATGTAGCCTGGAAAAGTACCAGGCAGCTCTGGGGCTGGTGGTGCAGGAGCTCTTACTGCAGATCAGGAACCCTCCGGGCTCAGGAGCTGCCACGCAGTTGGGTTTGATGGCTGCAACCCCCACAGGATTCTGAAGGCAGGATAAATATGCTGAGTTCATCCAAAGACAATTTTGATAACTTAGGGAGGAATGCAGCGGGATAATTAAGTTGGTGTGACTTGCTTGCTCTGAGAGATGAGAAATGTTCACCTGGGGGCTGGAGGGAGTGTGGCTGCTCCATCCCTGCTCCGTTTCCCCACGGTGCTGATTAGCTTGAAAGCCACAGTTGAGGGTTGACATTGGGCACAGATGTGCTAATCTGCAACCAGAGAAACTCCATTATTTTCCATGCAGTGATTAGCAGGGAAAATGATACCTGATCTTCCGGAAAGATTAATGTCAGGCACAAACGCGTTTATCCTTCAATCTTAAAGCTGCAGCGGATGGGGAAGGCTTTTTTTCTGGTTGAAAAACTTCAAAACCAACTCAGATAAACCTGATAGCAAATTAAAAATCCTTTGGATGTGTAGTCTGCTGGGGTTCTCCAGTGTTTTGGTCTTTATAGTACTATAGGTTCTTGCACTTGGTATGTGGCGGCTGATTTGGGTTTGGGGAGTGCTGGCTGTTCTGAGTGTTATTTGCTGAATGCTTCAGAGTCTTTCCAGATTTGCATATTCAGAAAGAGACCCAGAATATTTCTTGGACCATAAAAATAGGTGTGTAAGGGACACTGGGTGGATACCCAGTCTATCCCAGAGCCAGGCCCCTTCTCTTGCATCATCCCTGCTCCAGAGTGCACAGTTTCAGTGATGTCTAAGGCTCCTTTCTTGTTCTGTTGTAGGGATGTGGGTGCCAGCTGGACAGGCAATTGGTAAGTACATTATATGGGACCAATTCTGACAGAAAAAAATCCTCCTGAGCAGGGGTGCAGCTTCTTTGGGCATTCACAGTGATTTGTGGATTTCTGTAGGATTTAACCTGTGTTTAAAAGCTTGATTGAATTTGTCCTGGAAGAATGAAGGAGAAGACAGTGGATTCTTAACAGCTCAGTAATGGGAGCTGACACACATCCTGCTGTTCCAGCCACATTAATTTGTTATCAAGGGATTACATGCTAAACTGCAATTATTTACAGTGGGGATACTTGGAGGACAAATATTTCCCAAAGAAAGGATTCATAGAAGGCTGAGCCTGTGTTTTGAAATCCCTCCAACAGCCTAACTCCATCTAGAGGAAGCAGACTCCAGCAGCAGCTCCTTGATATTCCTCTGCTTTATTTTTGGGGTTTCTCTTCATTTTCCAGGTGGATATGGACCCCCTCCTCCAGGCAGAGGAGCTCCTCCCCCTCCACCACCATTTACCTCATACATAGTCTCCACACCTCCTGGGGGATTCCCGCCTCCACAAGGATTTCCACAGGGCTATGGCACCCCTCCACCATTTAGTAAGTGACCCTCAGGAGCTGGAGCACATCCAGCACCAAATTCACCTTTTTCTCATCTTTCTCTGGACTTGGATTTCCCCCCTGTGTTTCACCTATCCTTAATGTTTTTTTTATATTCTGAGCTATAATTAGCTCTATCCTTATTTTTGCTGGTGAGTTGAATTATTTTTTTTCTTGGGTGCAGTAATAATTTATATTCTCTAGTTTAAGTCTGCGTTGCTGAACAAATTTAGATGTATTGTGTACCACTGTTAGAGGAAACTTAGAGCTCAGTGCTGGTAACCTGGGTCAGACACAGGCAGGGATTTTTGGAGGAGCTTAAGGAATTAAGGTCACAACTGGCAGTGGAAATACAAATAGGATTTTAGCATCTACCCCCTTCAGGCCACCTTTTCAAAAGGCTAGTCACAAACCTGGTTAAAAGAAGGTGGAAAATAGCACCCAGTTATCTGGAGTTACTCTTTCCTCCCAAGATACTGGATAATACGGCTTCCTCCTCATTTCTTGTGTGTGTGAGCACAGAGTTGGGTCCCCAGCTCTGCTTTCTCCCTTCCTCTGTGCTGGTTGCTGCACTCTCTGCCTTTGGGGTGGCATTTTTTATACTTGTGGAAGGTAAGTTGTCAGGGTCTTTGAGCCATGGTGGTTACCAGTGTGTAAAGATGAATCACTGCACACCCAGTTTGCTTTTCATAGACTTAGAAATGTTTTTTAGAAAATTATATCATGCTGTAAAGCTGAGCAGGACATTGGGGTGGTGTTAACCTGTCTCTTTTCACACTTGTTTTGTGCTTTCTGATGTTTCAGGTTTTGGTTACGGTGCTCCACCTCCTCCACCTGACCAGTTTGCCCCCCCTGGGGTCCCTCCTCCACCTGCCACTCCGGGGGCAGCACCACTCGCTTTTCCTCCACCACCACCACCATCTCAGGCAACTCAGGACATGAGCAAACCCCCGACTGCTCAGCCAGAATTCCCATATAGTCAGTTTGGTGAGTAACTCTTGGAGCTTTCCTTTCAGGCTTGGATGGAGAGTCAGTGTTGGACACAGTCTGCCAGCACTGGAGGCTCTTCTCTGGGATGGGAATGTTCCCAGTAGCTTCAGCCATCCTTAAATCATGCAATACTCAAGCCAGAGGGCATTTTCTTAGCTCTAAATTGTTGCTTGTGTGCTTGTGAAATAACCTTCAGAGGCTTGTGCACTGCCAGGATGAATTCCTGGTTTCCACTCTCCCCAGATCTGCAAGTAAAACTTTTTACTCCAAGAGCTTCAGAGAGTTTATGGTGAACTTTTTTTGTGTCACAGACTTTGAGATTGGAGAACAGACTTCAAGAGTGAGAGCAGCATCGGGAGTCAGGCAGTGCAGGTGTAAGGATCGAAGCTGGTGCCTTTTCCTCCCTTTTCCCATTCCTTCCCCATCTCTCTGGAGGTGCAGTTCTGTAAAGCTTTATTGTGCTCTGTAGATGACTTTCAGGTAGGTGATAGAAGACATTGAGGTAACAAGTTTTAAGCCAGGCAGACAGTATTACAAAAGATATAAAATCTTCTAAAAACTGCTAGGCAGGTGCTTGTGCTCCCGAGGAAAATTTCTGCTGCTGTTCCCTGTGGAAACTCATAGGGAATTCTCATTCTCATCTTGCTCCTCTCAGCCTTATTTTTGAGCAGTGCTCTCCAAAGATCTCTGCAGACAACTCTCCAAAGAGCTCTGTGGTGCTTTTTTTTCCTTTAAGGGATTGTAATTGGTCACTTTTACCTCTGAAGGGAATTTTTGCAAGCAGCAGCCCTGTGGATTCAGGCTGTTCCCTGCGTGAACACGTTCTCTATGTGGTAGTGATGCCTTGTGTGAAGTGCCTACAGAAACTACAGTGAGATAAACACTTCACAAAATTTATTTAAATAGATGCTATTCAAACTTCCAGCAATGTAAAGCAGACTCTGAAGGAGGATGAGCCTTTCAGATGTGTTTGTAAAGCAGAATTTGTTCTCATGCTTGATGAATTGAAATGGTTTTTCATTTGTTCCTTACAAACACAGTTGATTTCATGGATAGTTTTGCCCTCGTGACTCAAGGAAGTTTTTCTTGTCCTGCCAGAAGTTGGCTCTTTGCAGGCTCTTTAAGGGGGTGAGATGCAAGAGCGGGGCTCAGATGTTGGGGTTTTGTGTAAGGGCAGTACAGCTCTTCATGTTTGTGAGCTGGCTGGGTGAAAACCCACAGCTGAAGTGTGACTGCCACTGTCCCCTCCCCAGGCTGCTGCCTGGCCAGGCTTTATCCTGGTAATCGGTCTGAGTTTGGATTCTTGAGCCAGACAATCAAACCACACAGCTGGCACAGCCTTGGGAAGAGCAGAGGGGTTGGAGCAGGGACCAGGAATCAGGGAAGGCAACATGTCCTGGGTGGATGTGTGGGTGTGTGTGGGGGTTTCCTTTGTGATAAACAACACAAGCCCTGTGGTGGGTGAGCTGTAGTTTGCACCTTGTAACTTTGCACTTGCAGTGAGAACAACTTGGGGTTTGTTTTTCCACTCCCAGCAAACAATTCAGCTGTAGTTTTGAGTCCCTGCTTATCTGTGTCCAAACAAATGCCAGGAGTAGCATCTGGGGCTCCCAGAGCCTGTCATAGCTGTGTTTTAGTGTTCATTAGTGGCAGCAAGTCCTGAGGGACAGGCAGAGCTTGAAGCTGAGCTTGTGAAGACGTGCTAAGAGACTTTGTTTGGGATTAAGAGAGTTAAACCTGCTCTAAGCCTGCACAGAGAGAGGCAGCATTGCAGAAATGCTCTTGGTAATTAGGTGCATTAATACCATCCTTCAGAGCAGGGGCTGGCACTGATGCCAGGATTAAGAGTCGTATTTAATTACAGGAATTTGAATTAAATTTCTCAATTTCTCAGTGTTCTTAATTTGCATCTAGTTGGATTTCATGTTGGCAGCAGGAATTCTGCCCAGTCCTCCCTCTTCACCCTGTTTTTCTCCTTATCCCCAAATTCTGCTTGCTCTAAACCTGTTCTGAGTGGTCTGTGGTGTTGGGGTTATGTCACAGAGAGGTGGTGACAATGTCCCTGAGTTGGGGACAGTGTGGCAGGAGAGAACACGTGTTGGGGAAGAACAAGATGAATATCAACTTGGAGGTGCTTTAGCTTAAACTGTAGTTGAGGCACAACAGCTCTCCAGGCTCAGAGGTACCTGAACTGAGGGGCTGTTGGTGTAGGACACGTCAGAGAGAGGCTTTGGAGTTCCTTAAAGACCCCGTTAGCCAGGTTGGAAGTGTTCCCACCATCTGCAGCTCAGTAGGTTTGGAAGTGGAGCTTTTTTTTTTTTTTGAACTTGGAACAAATAACACTTCTGACAGTTTTTGGGGAAGGATGTTTGGTTTAGGGGCAGCTTTGGGTCAAGGGTTCCATATACAGTGTGTATGGGGAGCAGTCATCGTGCCCTTCTGGGTTCTGCTTTGCCCCCTTGTGTTTCAGTTTACACTCTTGGAACTGAGTGTTCCTTGAAAAAGAGGCTGATTAATTAGAATAAATATTTGGGCAGCAAATAAGTGTGTTTTGAAAGGGAAGTTGAGATTGTCTGTTCAGGAAGAGAAGGTCTTTGAGTGTCCAGGTGGTGAAGCCGAGTCTAGCAATTGTGTGGTCAGTCTGAGGCACTGTGAGATTCCAGGGAACACTTCCTGGCCCCACCTCTGCCTGTGCTGGATCTCTGAGTTTAAAACCCAGCCCCAAATGAAACTGCTTGGAAGGAGTGACCCACGGGAGCCCCCTCACACCTCGGAGCAGCCACAGTGGGATTTGACCTGCCAGCCTGGCTGGGATCACCCCAAAAAGCAGCCCCCCATTCCTGCACACCTGTGCCCTTCTCCTCTGTGCCTGTTTCCTCTGTGTGGAAGGTAAATCCTTGCAGGAACCCAGAGCAGTTGCTTCTCCAAGGTGTTGGGCTGGGTGTGTCCCAGAGGAGGGAGCGGAATTTGCACCCGTGGCTGCTCCTGGAAGCTGATCCTGTCCCTTTCCCTTCTCCCCAGGGTATGGACAAGACTTGAGTGGGTTTGGACAAGGTTTCTCTGATCCCAGCCAGCAGCCCCCACCCTATGGAGGCCCCTCGGTGCAGCCATCCAGTGGCCCCCCAGCCGGAGGCAGCGGGTTTGGCCGGGGACAGAACCACAACGTGCAAGGATTCCATCCCTACCGGCGCTAGCCTGGGCTGGCAATCAGGGAGTGCTGTCCACAGGGATCTCTGGGACCAGCTGAGCTCCGGGATCCCAGACTTCTGAACTTGTGACAATCACATACTTGATGGAAGAAAAACCTAACAACAATTTTTTTTTCGGGGCAGGGGGGTGGGGGCAGATGGCTTCTGAAGGCGGAGCTGTGGGTGTTTGGACTGCAGTTTTTAAAGATTTTTTCCTTTCTCTAACCCATCAGCACAAATAAAGAAAATGTCACTGGTTCAAACTACAGGGTTTTAAAAATGTCTTCAGCTTTAATTCAAAACTTCAGGTTTCTTTTTTTTGAAATTATTTTTCCTGAGCCTTTGTTTTACCGTATATTGTAAACTTTTATGTTTAAAAGAAAAAAAAAATATATACATTTACAGATTGTGAAATTTTTAAGAGAAATTTTCTACTATGTATGCTGGCTTATTTTTTAATTTAAAACAGGGTTTCCGTGAGCACCGTCGGGGTTGGGGAGGGGGCTGCAGCCCCTCCCTCCCTGCCCACGGCGGCGCTGGGGCGGAGGGATCCGAAACTCTGGGAGTTGACAGAAATCTACTGAGTGTATTTTGCTGTTGTTGTTGGGGAGGGGGGCAGAGCTGGGCCAGGGCAGGGGCAGGACCTGCGGACGCACAGAGGCACTTGTGGGTCTGGGCTCCGTGTGCCTCCCGCCCCTCGGGGGGCTCGGGGGCCTCGGTGGGGTGTAGATTTCCCTCAGGCAAAAGGTTTCGGTGCGTTTGGCACTGGAGTGCTGAGCCCTGGTTTGAATAAAGACAAGAACCTTTGGATTAGAAACACCAGCCTGTCTCCATTTTTCTGGTTTTTTTTGTTTTAGTTTTTTTTTTTTTTTCCTTTTTCCTGTGAGTTCGGGTTTTCCTGAGAAATCCCTTGGCAGAGTCACCTTCCCTCGGGGTGCTGTCACCAGCTGTGCCCTGTGCCCACCCCCCTCGGGGGCATAGCTGTCCTTGGCTCCCACCTGGATCACATCCCACCTGCTGAAGGGCTCTGTGCTAGATCAGACCCATCCTGGTGAAGGGCTCTGACCCAGATTAAATCCAGCCTGGTGGAGGGCTCTGTTCTGGATCAGACCCATCCTGGTGAAGGGCTCTGACCCAGATTAAATCCAGCCTGGTGGTGGGCTCTGTCCTGGATCAGATCCAACCTTGTTGAGGGCTCCTAAATCCCTGGGCCTGTCCCTTTGTGTTGGTGGCAGTGACATCAAATGCTGCTCTTCACCCGACCTTGAAGCCTCAATGTGCTGTGGAAAAATGGGTAATTTATGGATTTATCAGCATCTTCTCTGATGGTAACTTTGACCTCGGTCTTCTGGAATGTTGCTCCAGGGTTTGGCTCTGAAATGTGGGGTTGAGCCCAGGGGAAAGGAACTGCCTGGCTGGGACTGGCCCTTGTCCCAAGGGTTGTGTAAGACCCAAATCTCACAGAACCTCCTCCAGGGGCTGTGTCTGTGCTCGTTAGTCCTCTCTGCTGTAATTAATCACTGTTAATGAGGTGGCCTTGCTCAGCACATGTGCAGTTTGGGATGTGTCCATGGCGTGGAGGTCACTGGTTCACTCTCACAGGGCTTGGATCAGTTCAGAGGGTGTTCTGTGGTTCGTGGGGATCACACCAGTACCACTTGTGGATCCTCTGTGCTCAGATCCTCATGGCTCTGCTCCTCTCTCCATCACATCCATGAGCTCACGGAGCTTCCCTGGAACAGGAGCTGCTCCAGGCATGTTGTGTTCATGCAGGTGTCACTTCTGAGGCCACCCCGACTCCCCCAGTGCGGTTTGGGCTGCGGGAAACGCCATGGAAAAGGAACAGCACAAAGCCCAGAGCTCCAGGGATACACGGATGGGAGAGGACCTGCTGCCTTCGAGCTCTCCTGGGATAAAAGGGCTTGGATTCAGATCCCTTCGGTGCAGAACCGGCTCTTCCAGATTCCCGTGGGCCGTTAGATCTGCAGGGACCTCCCGTGCCTGTGGACAAACCGGATCAGCCGGGGCTGGTTGGGCTCTGCCACACCCGGCGTGTCCTCACTTCAACTGGGAACAGCCACCAGCTCCAGGGGGAAGGCAGCAGGAGGCAAAGGTTGGAGGACTATGAATGAAGGATGAAGGTTCATGGGTGGGGGAGAGAGGTCCATGGATAAAGGATGCAGGTCTATGGATATGGGATGAAGGTCCGAGGGTAAAGGATGAAGATCTGTGGGTGAAGGATGGAGGTCCATGGATGAAGGATGGAGGTCCATTGGTGAGGGATGGAGGTCCATGGATGAAGGATGGAGGTCTATGGATGAAGGATGGAGGTCTTTGGATGTGGGATGAAGGTCTGTGGATGAAGGATTGAGGTCCATTAATGAGGGATAAAGGTCCATGGATGAAGGATGAAGGTCTGTGGGTGTGGGATGAAGGTCCATTGGTGAGGGATGAAGGTCTGTGGATGAAGGATTGATGTCTATGGATGAGGGAGGAAGGTCCATGGATGAAGGATGGAGGTCCATGGATGAAGGATGGAGGTCCATGGATGAGGGATGAAGGTCTGTGGGTGGGGTATGAAGGTCCATGGATGGATTGAGGTCCATGGGTGAAGGATTGAGGTCTGTTGGTGAAGAATGGAGCCCCAGTGGTGCAGGATGAAGGTCCATGGGTGAGGGATGGATCCCCAGTGGTGCAGGATGAAGGCAGCCCCCAGCAGGTGACCACGCTCACACCTGCCCAGGTGTGGCTGCGAGGTCCAGGTGGAGATGTGGCCGTGCCCTGATCTGTCCCCTGGATCCCGAGCTCGCCGCTGCCCCCGCCCCCCGGGATCAGGGGCAGCAGGTTCGGGGGGGCGCAGGAGGGTCTGACCCCCCAAACCCCCCCGGGCGCTCCTCGCGGCCGCGGCCCCTTTAAGGGAAGTGAGGGCGGAAGTGCCGCGCGGGAGCGGCTTCGTGCCCTTCCCGCCGCTCTCGCGAGATCCGCCACTTCCGGCCCTTTCCGCGGAGCCCCGGACAAGATGGTGGGTGCGGGGGAGGCCTCGGCGGCGCCATCGGGGCCCATCCGCAGACATCGGGGCCCATCCCGCCCCGCCCGGGCCCCGTCGGGCTCGGGGCGTCCCGGGGGGGGCGGCGGATGGGCCTCCCCGGCCGTGCCTGGGGTGTGGGGGGGGTGGCGGCCTGGGCGCCCCGCGGAGCTCGGTGGGGCCGCGGCCTTGCCGTGTGTGGGGCCGGGCGGCCCTGACTCCCCTCCCCGATTCCCCTCCCTGATCCTTCTCCCTGATCCCCCTCCCTGATCTCTCTCCCTGACCCCCCTCCTTGATCCCTCTCCCTGAACCCCTTCCCTGATACTCGTCCCTGACCCCCCTCCTTGATCCTTCTCCCTGACCCCCCTCCTTGATCCCTCTCCCTGAACCCCTTCCCTGAACCCCCTTCCTGACTCCCCCTCTCCCGCTGCAGGCGGAGGTGGAGCAGAAGAAGAAAAGAACCTTCCGCAAATTCACCTACCGCGGGGTGGACCTGGACCAGCTCCTCGACATGTCCTAGTAAGGGCGGGCTCTGGGCGAGGGGTCACCCGGGGTTGGGGTTTGGGGGTCGCGGGGGCCGCCCCGGCGCCCTCTGCTCGGGCTGTGTTAAAATCCATGAAATAAATGGGGTTTGGGGGGTTGGCGGCTGCTTTTGGGGTATTTGGGGTCCCTCGGTGGGTGATGCTGCCGGTGTGGGGTCCCCGGGGGTCTCTCTAGGTTGTACTCCAGGCTCAGTTTGGGGTCCCTGGGGGTCTCCCTAGGCCATATCTCAGGCTCAGTTTGGGTAACCCTGTGGCTGTGGGGTCCCTGGGCTGTACCTCATGCACAGTTTGGGCTCTCTGGGCTGTACCCCAGGCTCAATTTGGGGTTCCCGGAGGTATTCCTTGGCCATACCCCAGGCTGTTTGGGGTCCCTGGAGGTCTCTCCATATTCAGTTCAGGGCATCTCCCTGGGCTGTACCCCAGGCTGTTTGGGGTCACTGGGTGATCTCCCCTGCCATACCCCAGGCTGTCTGGAGTCCCAGGAGGTCTCCCTGGCCATACCCCAAGCTGTTTGGGGTCCCTGGGGGTCTCCCTAGAGCCTCTGAGAGAGTCTCTCTCCTTGGGCTGTACTCCAGGCTGCTGGGGGTCGCTGGGTGGTCTCCCCTGCCATACCCCAGGCTGCTGGGGGTCGCTGGGTGGTCTCCCCTGCCGTACCCCAGGCTGTTTGGGGTCCCTGGGTGGTCACCCTGGGCTGTTGGGGGTCACTGGGTGGTCTCCCCTGCCATACCCCAGGCTGCTGGGGGGTCACTGGGTGGTCTCCCCTGCCATACCCCAGGCTGCTGGGAGTCGCTGGGGGCTCTCCCCTGGCTGTGCCCCCCTGACCCTGTGCCCCCTTGCCCCCCGTGCCCAGCGAGCAGCTGATGCAGTTGTACAGCGCGCGGCAGCGGCGGCGCCTGAACCGGGGCCTGCGCCGCAAACAGCACTCGCTGCTCAAGCGCCTGCGCAAGGCCAAGAAGGAGGCACCGCCCATGGAGAAGCCCGAGGTGGTGAAGACCCACCTGAGGGACATGATCATCCTGCCCGAGATGGTGGGCAGCATGGTGGGCGTCTACAACGGCAAGACCTTCAACCAGGTGGAGATCAAGGTGAGCTGGGGCTGGGGAGGTGGGTCCTGCTCCAGGGTGAGCAGAATGGGCACTTTGAACTTGGGTGGAACACTGTGCCCTGTCTGAAGAGGGTCCAGGCTGCTCCTTGGAGCAGGGATGGCCCAGAGGGACAGCTGAGGGATCCAGGCTGCTCCTTGCATCAGGGGTGGTCCAGAGGATGGAGTCCAACCTCCTCCTCAGGGCAGGGCAGGCCCAGAGGGACACCTGGAGGTGCCATCCTGAGATGTCCAGGCTCCTCCTTGGAGCAGGGCTGGCCCAAAGGGACACCTGGAGGTACCATCCCTGGGCAGGGCAGCTCCCAGATGGGTCTTGGGGGCCTCAGTGTGATTCTGAGGCACTGAAACATCACAGCTATTGTGTCCATGTGTTGGGCCCTGGCTGTGCTCAGCCCTGGCTCCCTGCTTTGGGGTGAAACAGATATCCCCACCAGCACCACTTCCAGATGAAACAGATCCGTGATCTTTCCTGGGAGTGGAATAACCCACGGGGGTGGTGTCACCTGATACCACCACTGGCATTACATGGCATTTCCTGCTCTTACCTGGCGTTAAATCCCACCTGGAAGGGCACATGGCTCCTGTGTCCCCTCTCCTGGGATGGGCAGTGCTGGCAGGAGAATCCGGGGGTGCTGGGGGAGCCCCCCATCCTGCTGAGCCCCTCTGGCTCCTTGTCAAGCCTCCATTTCCTGCTGGGCAGGAGGAGCCTGGCTGGAATAACCACTGGAATAACTGGCTGTGCCAGGATCCTGCCAGCACTGGGATGGGAATGGGGATGGGGGGTGTCCCTGTGCCCCCCATCCCTGCCCTCAGCACAGATCTCTCCTCCTGCAGCCCGAGATGATCGGCCACTACCTGGGTGAGTTCTCCATCACATACAAGCCAGTGAAGCACGGCCGGCCTGGCATTGGGGCCACCCACTCCTCCCGCTTCATCCCACTCAAGTAACACCAGGAGCCATCCAGTGTAAATAAACACATTCCTCCTGGATCTCTCTTGTCTCCTGCCTCACCGTTCCCAGGGGGGTGGGACTGGGCTGTGTGAAACTCATCACTCTCCACTGTGGTTTGGTGTTTTCCTGAAGATTCCCAGGTTTTTGGCACTGCTTTCCATCAGCACCTGCAGCAGGCGCTTGTCTTCACGTGGGTTTAGGAAGTGAATGAAATTCCCTGCTCCTTGCTGGGAAGTGGGAAATGGCACTTCCATATTTATGGCATTTCCTTCTATTTAGCTTTATTTATAGTCTGTAAAAGGCTGGGATCGCCCTGGGAATGTGGGAACACTGGGTTGAGGGATGGTGGGGTGGGTTCTCTGGGCCTTGGCACCAGCCCTGCTCATAGGGATGCTGCCAGGGGCCCATCATGGGATGCCAGGATCCCAGATAATGATTCATCTCGAATTTGGGATTCCAAAGGATTTTGGTGACTAGAATCAGAGTGGGTGGGAGCTGAGGAGTGAACTGGTAGGGTTTGCAGCCCGGGCTGGGAGGGAGAGACGTGTTTTGGGGGACAAACTGCTTTCTGGGATGAGGAGGGTGATCCAGAGGTGGATGATCTGAGGGTTTTAATCCAAGGTGGATGATCCAAGTCAGGGCCAGCAGCTGCTGCAGAGCTTGGACTGAGCCCAAGGAACCCAATGCCTGCCAACAGAAGCCATCAGTGAAGGAGCTGTTTGTCCCCAGGGTGGTCCTGGCTCACCCCTGCCCCTGCTTGAGGCCCCATGGGGGTCCCTCGGGGGTCCCTCAAGGCCCAGCTTCAGCCCTTTGGATCTCTAGCCGTTTGTCCTTTAGGGAAGGTCCCCTGTCACTGGGTCCCTTTTGTTCAAACAGTGTGACCTTGAGGGTCCTTGTGCCGACCCCGCTGCGGGGATGGGACAGGGCTGGGGTCACTGCCCCCTCGGGGCCGTGTGGGGACCCTCAGCCCCGGGATGGGGGGATGCCAGGAGGGCCAGGATGCCCCAGCCAGGAGGTGGGTGACAATGAGTTTGGCTGAGGCCACGGTCACGGCCATGGGAGGGATCTGCTGCAGGGGGGCCGGCAGGGGGGTCCTGCTAATCCTGGGGGCACGGCGGGCTCAGGTGGTGATGCCACCCCCAGGCTGGTCCCCAAGGACACCGGGATGGCACCGGTTGGCTCGGTCTGGGGGGCAGGTTCAGTCTGAAGGGACAGATTCAGTCTGGGGAGGGGAAGGTTCGGTCTGAAGGGGCAGATTGAGTCTGGGGAGGGGAAAGGTCGGTCTGGGAAGGGGCAGGTTCGGTCTGGAGAGGCAGATTGAGTCTGGGGAGGGGAAGGGTCGGTCTGGAAGGGCAGGTTCTTTCTGGGAAGGGAGAGGTTCGATCTGGAGGGGGGAAAGGTTCAGTCTGGAGAGGCAGATTCAGTCTGGGGAGGGGCAGGTTCGATCTGGAAGGGTAGGTTCGGTCTGGGAAGGGGCAGGTTCGGTCTGGAGGCGGGGGGGAAATTCGGTCTGGGGGCGGCAGGTTCGGTCTGGGTGAGGGACAGGTTGGGTCGGGAGCGGCAGGTGCATCCCCGGGAATGGGCACATCCCGGCGTTTTTGGGGAGGCTGTAAAAGAAGCGGCTGGTGGCGAATGGATCCCACCGTGGGGGTCCCATCTCCCCCCGCCCTGCAGAGCCCGGGGGGGGTCGCGGGGAGCCCCCGGTGCCGCCCTCTAACGGCGGCGGTGCCGCTGGAAAATCCCGACCGGGAGCGGGCGGGGGGGGCGGGCGGGGGCGGGATGCGGCTGCTCCGAGCCTCGCCCAGCTCCGCACCGCCCGCACCGCCCCGCACCGCTCCGCACCGCCGGGGATGAGGTACGGCCGCACAGCACCCCACGGGTACCCCCCGAGCATCCCCCGAGCATCCCCCGAGGGTCCCGGCGGCTCCGGGGATTTGGGGGGATCGGGTCGGGGGGTTGCGCGGTGGGGTCCGGGAGGGTTTCGGGGTGCGGGGTCGCGTTGGGGGGTTGGATGCACTGAGGGGGGTCCACGATGTGAGCCCCCCAGCCCAAGGGGGCCGCGGTGGGAGTGCCCCCGGCCTTGGCTGCGCTGGATCATGCGGCGGGTGCGGCTCCATCCTGCGGGATCGGGGGGGGTCAGGGGGGTTTGG
>JAWWEE010000075.1:1743467-1756007 GCA_035221455.1 Xenops minutus | reverse complement strand
ATGTCCCACTCCCACAGGTGAAGGTGGGCTGAGTCTGGGGGGCGCTCAGTGTAACCCCATGTCCCACTCCCATAGGTGAAGGTGGGCTGAGTCTGGGGGGCGCTCAGTGTAACCCTGTGTCCTGCTCCTGCAGGTGGAGGGGGGCTGAGTCTGGGGGGGCTCAGTGTAACCCTGTGTCCTGCTCCTGCAGGTGGAGGTGGTCTTCTGGCTGCTGTCCATGCTGGCCACGCGGGACAAGGAGGACATGTCCCGCACGCTGCTGGCCATGTCCAGCTCCCAGGAGAGCTGCCTGGCCATGCGCAAGTCGGGCTGCCTGCCCCTGCTCATCCAGATCCTGCACGACTCCGACGGGGAGCCGGGGCCCCCCGAGAGCCCCACAGGTGCCAAGGATGCCCGCATGAGAGCCAACGCCGCCCTCCACAACATCGTCTTCTCCCAGCCCGACGAGGGCCAGGCCAAGAAGGAGATGCGGGTGCTGCACGTGCTGGAGCAGATCCGCTCCTACTCGGAGACCTGCTGGGACTGGCTGCAGATGCAGAGCCGGGACGGGGGACGGGGCCCCGAGGGCATGGGTATGGGGGGAGCAGGGGGGTCGCATGTGCTCGAGGGGGCAGGGGGCTGGCAGAGGGTGTGGGTGACAGGGGGGATCATTGGTGCCAACCCCCAGGACTGACCTCCGTTCCCCCCGCAGTGCCTGTGCCCATCGAGCCCCAGATCTGCCAGGCCACCTGTGCCATCATGAAGCTCTCCTTCGACGAGGAGTATCGGCGGGCCATGAACGAGCTGGGTGAGTGTGGGGAGGGGGCTCCTTCCCTTTGTGCCACAGCCAGCCCTGCCCACCCCCCTTCCCGCTGTCACAGCGCTGGGCAGGGCGTGCTGGGGGGGATAGGAATCACCAGCCACCCCTGTCCCATCCCACAGGTGGGCTGCAGGCAGTGGCCGAGCTGCTGCAGGTGGACTATGAGATGCACAAGATGACGAATGACCCCCTGAACCTGGCACTGCGGCGCTACGCGGGCATGGCCCTCACCAACCTCACCTTCGGTGACGTGGTCAACAAGGTGGGGGGACAGCATTTTAGACGGGGGCTGGCAGGGCTGGGGGGTCACAACGTCACCTTCACCACCTTCATCCTCCTCACAGGCAACGCTGTGCTCCCGCCGGGGCTGCATGGAGGCCATCGTGGCTCAGCTGGGCTCTGACAGCGAGGAGCTGCACCAGGTGGGTGCTGGACCTGTGAGGGTCTCCCTGGGGAGGGGGATGGGCAGGGAGACAGTCCCAGTGCCTGCTCACCCTGCTCTGCCCCTCCAGGTGGTCTCCAGCATCCTGAGGAACCTCTCTTGGCGCGCTGACATCAACAGCAAGAAGGTGCTGCGGGAGGTGGGCAGTGTCACGGGGCTGACACGCTGTGCCCTGCACGCCGGCAAGGTGAGCACCAGGGCAGGTGGGAGCAGGTGTGGAGCACCTGGACAGGGGCTGACAGAGGTGTGTGACCCTCCCTGGGACAGGAATCCACCCTGAAGAGCGTCCTGAGCGCGCTGTGGAACCTGTCAGCGCACAGCACAGAGAACAAGGCGGCCATCTGCGCCGTGGAGGGGGCCCTGGGCTTCCTGGTGAGCACCCTCACCTACAAGTGCCAGAGCAACTCCCTGGCCATCATTGAGAGCGGTGGTGGCATCCTCAGGAACGTCTCCAGCCTCGTGGCCACGCGGGAGGATTACAGGTGAGGGGGACCATGGGGTGGGGAGGGGACCCTGGGCACCACGGACCACAGGGATGGCATTGGGGGATGCCATGGTTGGGAGTAGGATGGGAAGGTGCCACAGGGGTTGGAGGGCACCACCATTCCCAGGCATGGGCTTGGAGTATGCCATTGCTATAGGCAGGATGGGGAGGGGGGATCCCAGGCACCATGGGGATGGTGTTGAGGGGTGCCATGGAGTGCCACAGGGGTTGGGGGCACTGCGGACCCCCAGGGACAGCACTGGGGAGATGTCATGGCTGGGCAGGGCTGAGGACACCACTGCCCCGAGGGAAGGCAGCAGGGAGGGGGTCAAGGACCATCCTGACATCCGGGGGTCCCCTCTGTCCCGCAGGCAGGTGCTCCGGGACCACAACTGCCTGCAGACGCTGCTACAGCACCTGCGCTCGCACAGCCTGACCATCGTCAGCAACGCCTGCGGGACCCTCTGGAACCTGTCTGCCCGCAGCCCCCGCGACCAGGAGCTGCTGTGGGACCTGGGGGCGGTCAGCATGCTCCGCAACCTCATCCACTCCAAGCACAAGATGATCGCCATGGGCAGCGCGGCCGCCCTGCGCAACCTCCTCACCAACCGGCCCCCCAAGTACAAGGACGCGGCCGTGGTGTCACCGGGGTCCTGCATGCCCTCGCTCTACATGCGCAAGCAGAAGGCGCTGGAGGCCGAGCTGGATGCCAAACACCTGGCCGAGACCTTTGACACCATGGAGAAGCAGAGCCTGAAGAGCCAGAGCGCGAAGAAGCCGCTGCGGCACATGGAGAGCCTGGTGAAGGACTACGCCTCCGACTCCGGCTGCTTCGATGATGACGAGGTGCCCAACGTGTCCACCGGCGTGGAGACGGCCAGTGCCTCCGTCCTCTCCATGTTCCTCAACTCCTCCTTCCTGCAGGGCCAGGCGCTGCCACGGGCGCTGGCACAGAGGCGATGCCCGGAGCCGGAGAAGGATGGCAGTGGGAAGCCAGCAGAGCCCAAGAAGCTGCCCCTGCCGGAGGACGACGTCTCGCTGGCCGCAGAGAAGCTGGCCAACAAGATCTCCAGCACGGTGGCCAAGATCGACAAGCTGGTGGAGGACATCTCCACCATGCACAACTCCTCGGACGACAGCTTCAGCCTCAGCTCCGAGGACCACTGCCTGGACTGGCAGTACGGCCCCGAGGAGGGGCACGAGGCGCGCGCCCAGTCCTGCTCGCCGTGCCGGCTCTCGGACGCCGGCGGCTTTGCCAAGCGGGAGAGCCTGAGCCGGGCGCACACCCTGCTGCGGCTGAAGACAGCCTACACCAGCCTGTCCACCGACAGCCTCAACAGCGGCAGCACCAGCGACGGCTACTGCACCAAGGAGCACATGAAGCCCTGCCCCAGGGCCGCCTTCCTCGACTATCGCGACGAGCTGCAGCGCTACCAGAAGCGCCCGAGCCGGCTCGACCTCAAGAGCATCCTGGGTGGCAAACCAGAGTGGGCTGAGCCCCCTGCCCGGGACCCGGCCGAGCAGGACAAACCAGAGCAGCGAGACCTGCCCGAACGGGCCAAGAAGACGGTGACTTTCCCCAGCCCCAAGGCGCCGGAGAAGGAGCCCGAGTGGAAGAAGGAGGTGGGCAGCAAACAGCCCCCCGACCCACATGTCCACACCATCAAGCTCTCCCCGTCCTACCAGCATGTGCCCCTGCTTGAGACCCTGGCTAAGAGCGGTGTGGCCGCCAGCCACCAGCCCTCCCTGCTGGGCAGGAAGCAAGCCTGGCTCCCCCCAGCACTGCTGCAGACGGCTGAGTCCCTGAGCAAGATCCCAGAGAAGCTGCCAGCACAGCCACCAGTGGCGGCAGAGCAGGAGTCGGTGCAGAAGTACTCGGTGGAGGACACCCCAATCTGCTTCTCCCGCTGCAGCTCCCTCTCCTCCCTCTCCTCAGCAGACAACGTGCTGGATGGGCAGAGCCACAGTGAGAATGACCTGGACAGTGACTCCTCCCTGGAGATCCTGGAGATGGAGGAAGGGGATGCGGAGGGGGAGGATGGGAGGCAGGAGAAGGAGAAGGCGGTGGATGCGGGTCCCACCACGCCGGTGGGGATTTCCCAGCCCATCACCATCCCCTTCCCAAAGCGGGATAAGGTTTTCCTGAGGGAGACATCACCCTCACGCCAGGACGACCTGACACCCTCGAGCTCCTCGGAGAACTACATCCAGGAGACGCCGCTGGTGATGAGCCGCTGCAGCTCCGTGAGCTCCCTGGGCAGCTTTGAGAGCCCCTCCATCGCCAGCTCCATCCAGAGCGACCCGTGCAGTGAGATGATCAGTGGCACCATCAGCCCCAGCGAGCTCCCCGACAGCCCTGGGCAGACCATGCCCCCCAGCCGCAGCAAGACCCCTCTCTTCGAGCTGGGCTGCCAGCCCGAGAAGGAGACCAGCCAGTTCAACATCCAGTGGGAGAACAACGTCAAGAAGTTCATGGAGATCACAGACTTCAAGGAACGCTTCCAGCTGCCCCAGGACCTGGACTCCATGGTCTACTTCACGGTGGAGAAGCCCAACGAGAACTTCTCGTGCGCCTCCAGCCTGAGCGCCCTGCCCCTCCACGAGCACTACGTCCAGAAGGACGTGGAGCTCAAGCTGATTCCCACCTTCCCGGAGAAGAACAGCCTGAATTTTGCAGCTCACGAGAAGCGGGAGGAGCGGCGGGAGGAGCGGTGCCTGGAGGGCAGGCGGCGGGCCGAGCGCCCCGAGCCCCCCGACGACGACGACATCGAGATCCTCAAGGAGTGCATCAGCTCTGCCATGCCCTCCCGCTTCCGCAAGGTCAAGACCTCGCTGCTGTCGGGCCAGGTGCTTCACCCCCAGACCAAGAAGCCGGTGCATGTCCCTGTTTACATGCTGGTGCCGGCCCACGCCCACCCTGGTGTCCCCAGGCACCTTCGAGCCACCACCCGTGACCTCTTCAAGGATGATGACTCCTTCACTGACTCAGCTGATGGGACCCCCGTCAACTTCTCCAGCGCCGCCTCGCTGAGCGATGAGACCCTGCGGTACCCGGCGGGCGAGGAGGCCGAGCACCCCCTGCCCGAGGGGCGCCGAGAGGGTGGCACCATCCCGGCCAGGAGAGCCGCCTCGGGCAGCTCAGCACCCGCCAGGATCAGCTCTGCCAGCAAAGGCAAAGTGGGGCCAGGCCGTGGCCAAGGTGGGGATGGGAAGAGGGGCCAGACCCCTCCAAAGAGCACGGCCAGCCTGGAGCTGGGGGTGGGGAGGGCCAGTGGCATCCCCGGGAGGAAGGACGACCCCCAGGAGGACGGGGTGGTCTTCCAGTCGCTGTGCCACACCACGCCGACGGAGGAGGCCGTCTACTGCTTCTACGATCCGGAGCTGGACGAGCTGCCCGAGGTGGGCAGGGAGGGGTCCGGCAGCAGAGCCCAGCCCGGCCGGGCACCCCGGAGGGAGCGCTCGGGCAGCTCCATCCCCCGCAGGGACCCCGAGCCCGGTGCCCGTACGCCGAAGGCAAAGCCGCAGAACAACCTCATCGCCGACGAGACGCCGCCGTGTTACTCCCTCAGCTCCTCCATGAGCTCCCTGAGCGATGCCAACTTCTCGGAGGGCGAGGAGCGGGGCCAGCCCTGCGGCAAAGCCGCCTGGCCGCGGTCGGCCGCGGTGGGGCAGGCGCAGGGGGCATCCCCCAGCTCCCCCAGTCTCAACTCGGAGGATGACCTGCTGCAGAAATGCATCGGCTCGGCCATGCCCAAGCGCCGGCGCCCCGCGGTTCGCCGGAGGGGGCTGGAGCGCAAGCAGAAGCCGCCGGGTGCTGGAGGGAGGGAGCGCAAAGGCGAGGTGAGGAACCACCCCGATGAGGATGCCGGCTCCGACCGGGGCTCTGATCTGGACAGCGTGGAGTGGCAGGCCATCCAGGAGGGAGCCAACTCCATCGTCACCTGGCTGCACCAGGCTGCTGCCTCCCTCTCGCGGGAGCCTTCCTCCGAGTCCGACTCCATCCTCTCCTTCATGTCGGGGCTCTCGGTGGGCTCCACGCTGCAGCTCTCCCTGGGCAGGCAGGAGAAGCAGCGGTCCAGCAGCGCGTCCGGCCGGGACACGGCGAGGAGGGAGCACAGCAAGGGCCGCCCGGAGCGAAAGGACACGGCCGGTGCCCGTCCCACTGGCCGAGCTGGTGCCAGGGCAGAGCGGAGCCTGGCACCTTCCAAACCGGTGCCCAACCTGCCCGTGGTCTTCCGTGGCAGGACCGTCATCTACATGCCCAGCCTGGCCAAGGATGCCCCCAGCCCACGGGCCACCCCGAAGAAGACCCCGCCGGCCAAACCTGAGGCACCACCGGCCAAGAACCTCTCCCTGAGCCAGCAGCGCTCACGGAGCCTGCACCGGCTGGGCAAGGCCCCCGAAACCGGGGACCTGGCGCTGCCCAAGAGGAGCACGACCCCACCCGCCCGCATGGGGAAGGGCCCCCCTTCCTCGGGCTCCTCCCGCACCTCCACGCCCTCCCAGCACGGCCCCAAGAAGCTGCCATCGCCCTCCCAGCTCACCAAGCCTGGCGCCCCCGCCTCGAGCAAGGCAGGGGGCTCCTCCTCCCCGCCGGGACCCCCAGCCAGAGCCCCGGCGCCCAAATCGCCGGCGCCCAAGCAGTCCAAGACGCAGAAGTCGCCCGTGCGCATCCCCTTCATGCAGAAGCCCAGCAGGAAGGTGCTGCCGGGCCGGGGGGCCATGCCGGTGCTGGAGGAGCAGGTGGATGGCTCCAAGGCTCGGGCCGGGGCTCCGGGGGGCAGCCGGCTCGACCTGGTGCGGATGTCATCCGCCCGCTCCAGCGGGAGCGACTCGGACCGCTCGGGCTTCCTGCGCCAGCTCACCTTCATCAAGGAATCCTCCAGCCTGCTGCTGCGGCACCGCTCCGAGCTGTCCCCCGCCGGCCCGGCCACCTCGCTGCCCCGCCGGGGGTCCCCGCAGCGCAGCCGTGCCGCCCTCCCGGCCGTCTTCCTCTGCTCCTCCCGCTGCGACGAGCTCAAGGCAGTCAAGCCGGCATCCCCCGGCCCGCGACCCCTCGCCCCCAGAGCCCAGCCCGGCGCCAAAGCCCCCGCCGGGGTCAAACCTCCCCGCAGGACGAGCTCCGAGAGCCCGTCCCGGCTGCCGGTGAAGACCAGCGTGCCCACGGCCGAGCCTTTCAAGCGCTACTCGTCCTCTCCCAACATCAGCGTGGCGAGGCGGGCGGGCAGCCCGTCCTCGGTGCGCTCCGAGGCGGCGGCGAGGCGCCGGCAGCCCGAGGCGTCCCCCCCGGGGCAGGCGGGGAAGCCGCCGGTGGTGGTGATGAAGGGCACGTGGCGGAGGATTCGGGACGAAGACATCCCGCACATCCTCAAGAGCACGCTGCCCTCCTCCGCCCTGCCCCTGGCGGGCTCCCCCGAGGACGAGCCCCCCGGCACGCCCGGCCCCAGGAAGACCAGCGACGCCGTGGTGCAGACCGAGGACTTCGCCACCTCCAAGACCAACTCCAGCACGTCCCCCACGCTGGAGAGCCGCGAGGGACCCCCGCACCCCCGTGTCACCGGCGATGGAGAAGCCCCCGCGCCCGCCAAGGCTGCGCTGCCCATCTCCTTCGGCCACGAGGTGCCCGCCGGGACCTTCCCCGCCAGCAGACACGGCTCCCCCAGCAAAGCCGCCCGGGTCACCCCCTTCAACTACGTCCCCAGCCCCATGGCGGTGACGGCTGTGGCTGACAAGGCAGTGGAGAAAATCCAAGCTTGAGCAGCTGTCACGGATGAGGCCTCAGTGAGGGTCCTGTGACACCCCCAGCCCAGGGGAGCTGGGCACAACTGTGCTGGGGACACACACACGGGGATGTGGGACAACTGGGGACCAGTGAGACACCCCAACGCGCTGCCGGCCCCCACTGGGGTCTTGCTGTACTGGAGAATCACAGTTCCCAGTTCCAAGGACTGGACATGGTTGGGGACACACCGGGACTGACATCCCAACCTGGGGGGAGTCTCATGGACCATCTCTTCCCACTGATGGACATCCCAGGACAAGCTGAGGGGGTATTGTGTCCCCATGTCCCCACATCTTGCTCACCCACCACAGGCAGGGGTCTGATCCGGGGTCTGATCCCGCATGCCGGGAAGCTGGCACGGCACACCCTGGCACAGGGAAACCCCCATACACTCCATTCCTCTGGCAACAACACCGGCTCTGCCAGTGATCACAGTTCATTTATTAAGGGGAGGAAGGGGATGCTGGGGAGAGGCTTTGTGGGCATGATGGGGTCCAGGACTCCTGTTTGTGCTGCTGGAGGCTCCTCATTGCTGACAGGGGACCAGCAGCCACGGTCCCTGTGCTGGTCTGAGGTAGCAGAGGGTGGAAACAGCACGGGGGGAGCAGGGCAGGGACTCATGGGCATGTCTGGGGTCCCAATGGGCTCATCCTGGGGCACTTTTTGCAGCAGACTGAGGAGCTGCTCTGGGAGGGGACAGGGTGCTGAGTTGGCATCGGGGACACCAAAGCCCAGGGAAGGGTCTGGGGTCCCTCACCTTCACCCACAGCCCCCCAGCCGCAGGGCAGAAGATCCCTGTCTCAGCTCGCAGCCAGGATGCTGGTGTGTCCTTGTGGATGTGGACACGAATCCACCCAGGACTGGATTACGCCCACGGGGAGCTCCCAGCCCCAAAACCCCGAGGACACCGCACTCCTGATGCCAGCTGGCCCCAGGTGCCAAGACTGGGGTGTGCAGGAAGTGCTTCGGCCCGTGGGAGTGGGATGGGCTGCAGAAGGACCCCCTATCCAAGTGCTCCTTGACCCCTTGGACATCTCCCTGTCCTCCCACCATCACTACGTGCTTTGGATGGGGTGATTTATGTGTCCCCCCATACCAGTGTCATGGGAGGCTGCAGGGACAGACACAGGGCTATGGGTACATGCCCAGGGGACACACATGGGAGGCTATGGGGACACAGTGAGGGGCTCTGGGGACATGCAGTGGGGTCAGGGAGACACCAGGACTGTGGGGACATGCAGGGGGTGCCCAGGGGTGTGCACTAGGGTTGTGGGGATGGGCACACCCCCCGTGCCCACTGAAGACCCTCTGCTCTGGCAGCAGCCAGCACAGGAGACCTGAGGCTGGGGCTGAAGAAAAGAGGGAAAAATCCCAGGGGTAGCACGTGTCCCAACTCCTGAGTGCTGTAATGGAGCACAGGGTGGCAGGATGGCCAGAGTTGCCCCCTCAAGCCCAAACCCACCCCCAGCCCCTCCTTCCTCCTCCTCCATGGACAATCCCACCGGGCTCTGCCGTGCCCTGCTCCCCTGCCACTGTATCTATGTACTAAGGATGTTATTTTACTGGACTCTGGACAGTATTCCCAATTAAAAGACAACCTGTGTAAATAGGAAGGGGCGCTCAGTCTGTCCCATGTGCCAGGGCTGGGGGGGACTTGCAGCCCCTTCGCAGGGTTTTCTGGATCCATTTCTTGTACTTCACAGTCGAGGTGGCGACAGGCGGCTTGAAGGGGTCGGTGAGATCCGGGCTGGTGAAGGACATCACACCGGCCACCACTGCCCGCTTCCCACACACCAAGGGGCCCCCCGAGTCACCCTGGGGGAAGGGGGTGACACTGGGGAGTGGATCCCAACCATGGGCAGAGACCCCACCACGGCTGGGGGTCATCTCACTCCTCTGCTCAGGGTGAGCATCCTCCCCAGAGCACCCTGGCACCCAGGAATGGTGGCTCAGGGTGGGCAGAGCTTTGTAGCCCTTGGACCTCCAAATCCTCACCTTGGTGGGGGCTGAGCCCCGGGGCTTTCCCTGGAAGCAGATCATGGTGGGAGCGATGCCGCCGTTCCAGAAGCGGCTGTTGTTGCACATCCGTGGGTCCATCACCGTCACCTCCAGCTCCTGCAGGGTGGGCGAGAGCCCCCTGCGCCCACGGACCCCCCAGCCCGCCAGGCTGCACGTGGCCCCTGCCTCTGGCCCCCTCCTCGGGAGCCCGATCAGCTGCCGTGCCCGGCTCAGCGTCACCTTCCCCTCCAGCTGTGGGCAGGGGGCAGCATCAGACCCCCACCACGGCCAGGGGGGCTGCCAGGGAGCACCCCAATGCCTGGGTGGGGGCGCAGGGGGAGCACCCCAATGCTGCAGATGTGGGGCCAAGGGGGATCACCCCAACGCTCCAGGGAGGTGGTTGATGGGGAGCACCCCAGTGCTGCAGATGTGGGGCCAAGGAGGATCACCCCAAAGCCATGGGTGGGCAGTCGAGGGGGATCACCCCAAAGCCACGGGTGGGCAGTCGAGGGGGATCACCCCAAAGCCATGGGTGGGTGATCGAGGGGGAGCACCCCAAAGCCATGGGTGGGCAGTCGAGGGGGAGCACCCCAAAGCCATGGGTGGGCAGTCGAGGGGGAGCACCCCAAAGCCATGGGTGGGTGATCGAGGGGGAGCACCCCAATGCAGTGGGTGGATGGTTGAGGGGGACCAGCCCAATACGGCAGGTGGGGGGGCTGAGAGGGAGCACCCCAATGCCATGGGGAGGTGGTAGAGGGGGAGCACCCCAATTCTGCAGGTGGAGGGGCTGAGGAAGAGCACCCCAACAGCACGGGTGGGTGGTTGAGGGGCAGCACTGAGCCGATGCAGCACCCATGGGAGCGGGGAGATATTACAGAGGTGTGAAACCTCTTGCGGGGGGGTGAGAAGAGGAAATGTCACCAAGCTGTTCGCCCCAGCTGCAGGTGCTGCTGCATCAACGCAGTGTCAACTCTCCATTCCCCACCCCTGGCAGCATTTCCCGGCACTGCCGATGCTCCTGCTCCTCCAGCCCCCTGGCTGACCCCTCCTGCAGCCAGCCCGAGCCCCACCTGGAGCAGGAGCAGGTCGTTTTCCATGGTGTCTCTGTCGAAGCCGGGGTGGGGACAGGCTGCCCGGATGGGGAAGGTCTGCGAGGCTGCCCCACGGTCCTGCAGTCTGTGCAGCCCCACCACCACTCTCCAGTTGGTCCATGTCCTGCCCCACACCAGGACCCGCTGTCAGCCCCAGCTGGTCAGTGGGAGCCCCCACTGAGCCCCCCGTCCCTGTGCCAGGCAGGACGTGGCACTGCACTCACCCCCGGGGCAGGCAGTGGGCGGCTGTCAGGACCCACTGCTGCTTCAGCAGCGCTGCCCCACAGCGGTGAACCCCCCCAGACTGCAGGGACACCATGTAGGGCCGGGAGTGGGGTTTGGCCTCATGTCCCCTGATGATCGAAGGCTGGAGCCAGGCCCACGCTGCAGGGAGAGGAGGTCTTGTGCTGGACAACCCACCCAGCACCCGCCACCACCCTGGCCAGGGATGCTGAGACCCCGCTGGGCACCCCAGACCCCCCACCCCAGTGCTCACCCGACGGCAGGGGCAGCAGCAGCAGCAGCAGCAGTGGCACCAGGCAGCCCCTCGCCCCCATTCCCGCCTCCTCCACGTCCCAGTGCAGCGTCAGAGGAACCCCACGTCCCGTGTGACAGCAGAGCAGGGTGGCAGCGGGACACAGACCCTTCTGAGGGGGGCAGGAAGGGGAAGAGGCACCCACAGGGTGACACCTGTGGGGGTGGGAAACACCCACGGCCCCCCCAGCCCGAGGCTCGGCTTTGCAGACAGAAAGTGACATCTTCAGCTCTCCAAAAACGGATGTTTTATGAGATTTATGACAATCCACAGCGCTGGGTGATTCATTCCCACCACCTTTATTAGCAGAGCAGGGCAGTTTTCCCACCACCATCACCACGGGACCAGCAGTGGGTGACAGTGACCCAACCACCCCAGTGGTCCCGCAGTGCTGACCCCTGAGCTGGCCCCCTCAGCGTGTCCCTTTGGGTGGGACCCGCCTGGCTCGGCTCCCCGGGTGGGATCTCAGGTTGGCCAGGAGCCTCTCGAAGAAGAACTCGCTCTGGTAGTCCAGAGGGACGAGGTGCTGCAGCAACAGGGGCACCTCGGCCTTTGTCACCCCCACATACACGGGGACCAACTTGGTCCCCTGGTGGTGGATGACGTGGTCCAGGTTCCACTCGGACACGCGCCGGCACCAGGGGTCGCCGATGGAGTGGGCTGAGAGGAGCAGGATGGCCACTCGGCTGGCCTCGATGACCTCCACGGCCGTCAGGATGAGGGATGTCCCGGCCACTTGGTCCTGGTGCTCCGTGAAGCCCCGGAAACCCTCCTGCCTCAGGCGCTCCGAGATGCGGGAGGCGACTTGATGGTCCTCCGGGAAGTACCAGAGGGAGAAATCATAGGGGAAGGGGCAGCGTGAGGGCACAGAGGATGTGCCACTCATGGGGGACATGGCAGCGAGAGCAGGGAGCCAACGTGGGGTGCAAACCTTTGCTCCTGCACCGGGAACCCGTGGAAATGTCACCCAAGTGGTGACGCCCCAGCAAAATCCATGGCACAAATCCCTTAAAATCGATGCGAACGGTGCCCAACACGATTCGGGAAGGCGAAAGCACAAGGCGGGGTGTCCCGAGGTGCCCACCACAGTCCGGGGCACCCTCGGGGAGGGGTCGGAGCTCCGAGCCCGGCTCTCAGAGCGCCTTCTCCCGCATGTGGGCGATGCCTCGCTCCAGCTCCGCTCCTGCCCGCTCCAGCTCCCGGCGCTGCTCCCGCAGCCGCTCCCGGGATTCCTGCAGCCGCTGGTTCATCCCCACGTAGGAGCGGCTCTGCCGGTACAGCCGCTCCCGCTCCTCGGCCGAGGGCTCGGGGCAGTCTGGAGGGGCGCACGGAGGGGTCAGCGGGGATTGGGGTGGGTGGGGGTCCCAGCACCCAGCCCACCCACCCCCCACCCAGCCCAGGCCGGGCTC
>JAWWEE010000075.1:1726446-1742203 GCA_035221455.1 Xenops minutus | reverse complement strand
GACCTCCCTGGACAGACAGACAGACTGACACAGAGCCTGCCGGGACACACAGAACGGACCGTCGGCCCCCCCAGGACACCCCGAGCGCCCCGATCTCCCCGCGGACGGACAGACAGACCCCCTCCCTGGACCCCCCTGGACAGACAGACAGACTGACACAGCGCCCTCCCGGACACACAGACCGGACCGTCGGCCCCCCCAGGACACCCCGAGCGCCCCGATCTCCCCGCGGACGGACAGACAGACGGACAGACCCCCTCTCTGGACCCCCCTGGACAGACAGACAGACAGACAGACAGACGGACCGACCCCTGCCCGTCCCGTCCCACTTCCGCCACGCCCCGTGTGACGTCACACACAGAGACCACGCCCCTCCCCTCCAGGCCCCGCCCCCTCTCTTAAAGGCGCCGCGCGCTGTCACAGAACACGCGGGACGGGAGCGGCGCCTCGTGGGCACCGAGGGTTTATTGTGGGGACCGGCGCTGGGGACGGGACAGGCTTGGCTTGGACAGATCCGGGGTCCCGGATGGGAACGATCCAGGTCCAGCGCCGTGGTGCCGGTACTGGGGCCATGGTACCGGTACCGGGGTCTGTGCGGCCAGTACCGGGGAGGACGGTGCCAAAACCGGGAGCACGGTGACGGTACTGGGGCCGTGGGGCCGGTACTGGGGATGCTGGTGCCAGTCCGGGAGTGCCGGTGCCAGTCCCAGTACCGGGGCTGGAGTGCCGGTACTGGCAGCACCGATGCCCCTCTCACTTCAACTTCTCCAGTTTCTCTGCCAGGCTCAGGGATGCTCTGGCGCCTGTGGATGCACAGACAGCATTAGTGGCCATCCCTGGGGCAGTGCCCGGTGTCCCGGGGCCCAGCCCATCCCTGTCACCATCCCATTCCCTCCCTCTCCCGCTGAGCACAGGATTGGCAGCCGAGTCCTGCTCCCCAAACCTGGGGGGCTCTGGATGGGACCCTCAGAATGGCAGTGGCACGAGGAGCACATGGACGCAGGGATGGACACATGGACAGACACAGAGATGGACATAGAGATGGACACAGGGATGGACACAGGGATGGACACATGGATGGACACAGGGATGGACACAGGGATGGACACAGGGATGGACACATGGCAGGACACAGGGATGGACACAGGGATGGACACAGGGATGTGGTCTGGCTATGGAGAAGGAGGGAAGCACCTGCTCTACCCACACCATGGGAGAAGGGGCTGGTTGTGCAGGAGCCATGCCAGTGCCTGCAGGAGCAGAGCCGTTTGGCCTGTGCCACGATAGCCACGAGCTCTGGCCATGAGCTCCAGGCCTGGCAGGCACCTGGCACAGCCCAGCCCCACCTCCCCATGGTGGCAGTGGGAGCTGTGGCTGTTACATACGGACAGGCTGAGCTGTGGGGCCGCCCCGGCCACCAGCCGGGCTCTGCTGCTGGCCAGAGTCTGCAGGACTGGACCAAGTGGCACAAAGAGAAGTTAGAGAGGTTAGAGAGGGGACAGTGACACCCCTCAGGGGCTCCTGTCACCGCAGGGCAGGCAGCTATGGGAGCACGGAGCATGGTCATGAAGGAATAGTGACTTGGTGGGAATTAAAGTGAGCTGCCCATGTCCCTGCTCTGGGAGAACCGCCTGGCCTGGACACGTGGAGCAGGATGGAGGGACAGGGGGACCTGTGATACCTTCTCGGGTGACAGTGGAAGCTGCATCCAGGGCCTTGGTGCTGATGTCACTCATCATGTTGTCCACAGCCTGGTGGTGCTTGAGGAAGCAGGGCCGGATGATGCTGTGGTAGAGCACCTGTGAGCCGTTCCAGGGCACAGGGGCCATGCACCACACCAGGAACAGGCACTGTGGGGATGACAGTGGCTCAGCTGGAAGGTGGCAGGGCAGGGGCAGAGCTGCTCCAGTGCCCCCCAGCCTGGTCTAACAGCAGCTTCTGATGCTGGAGCTCACTGGAGGGACCAGGATCTGAGCTGATTGCAGCCCCACCACCTGCTAATGGTGCAGAGCCCACCACACTCAGTCCCTCCATATTCAGGCAAGAGGATCCTGTCTCCAGCAGAGCCATTACCTTCCCAGCATAGTAGAAGGGGAACCAGTAGAGGAAGAGGTCGGAGAAGGACTCTGCGACACAGAACACGCCGTACACCACCCAGTACGTGAGCCACGTGGTGTCATCCTCCTTGTTGTTGCTCTCGATGGCTTTGATGCTGCAGCAGGAGAGGGGAAGGGCACGGCTGTTGCAGTCCTGGGGTGGGCTCCTCCTTCCCAAATCCTCCAAACCCTGGAGCAAACCTGCCCACCGGGCACTCCTGCCCCAAGCTGGCATGGTCCCAGCCTTTCCAGGAAGGTCTTAAGAGCTTCCCAGCCATAAATGCCTCTTCAGTGAGCAGGCAGACCCTCAGCTAAGGGGCAGGGAAGGCTCTCCAGGTGCTGTAGAGGGTGGGACAGGTACTTACGAGAGGTAGGCGGGGTAGACGAAGCCGATGAGGTTGCAGAGCAATGAGGCGCCGTAGCCAAACATGAGGTACAGCCCCACAAAGGCCACGGAACCTGCCAGGGGACAGGGGACAGTCACAAACCTGCCACCACCGGGGAGAGACCCCGCTCAGGCTGCTGAGCAGGATTCTCATCCCAGATCGGGAAGAGGCGCATTCCAGGACCCCCCAAATGGGGACAGCGACCACCCCCAATTAATTCCAGTATGACAACACTCTGAGTCACATGGCAGAGGCCACTCCTCCCCCGGAGGACCCACGACCTGCTCCTGTCACCGTTTGTCCCCTCCCTGTCCCTGGAAGGGACTTTACCACATCGATCTGGCAGCGCTTTTGCCCCGTCTCCAGCCTGGAGCGGGGCCAGGTCGGCAGCACCGCTGGAACCGGAGCCACCGGCACACACCCATGGTCCAAAGTCAAGGCCCTGCTTGTCTCCCCCACACACGGGGCTCGGAGCCACCCAGCATTCTGATAACGCCCGTCCAAGGACAAGCCCTGCTCCCGGAGCTGGGATTCTGCAGCTCCTCCTCGGCGTCCCCAGGACGTGGTTCCTGCATGTGCTCCTCGTGCTGAGCAGCCACCGGGGCAAAAAGGATTGGCTCCCCTGGGAAACAGCAACCCAATCCCGCTTCCCTGCTATTCAATTAGATCGTTAAATTAAGTGGAAGCCAAAGGTTTTGGTCGCTTGGAGTCTGCCCAGCCCTCAGATGATGGATGAGTGGAGCTGGTGGATGGGGAAGGTGGGACAGGGAGGTCTTGCTGCAGAAACCACAGGGCTCAGAGGGCAGGAAAACCTCAGGGACACGGAGCAGAGCTGAGGGCACTTTATCCCAGCCCAGCAGCCTCTCCCCTGCCCTGGAAAAAGCTCCTCCATCAGCAGAAGGAAAGCTGGGAATTAACCTGTCTGTGCTGGTAAATTAGAGGAAAGTCCTTGCTGGGGCTTGGAGGGCGGATTATCCCTGCTCTGCTCACTGCAGCATTCCTGGGCTCAGCTCCGGGCCCCGATCCGGGGCAGCCACAGCTCCGGGTCTTTCCCAGGAGACGGGCAGGAGCAACATGGCTTTGGAGCAATCCCAAACCTCCCTTCAAGGAGAACAGGCAGGTCCAGGCAGTGCTGGGTTTCACTCCCCAAGAGCCTTAGAAGGGATTTCACGGGATTTCAACCCCCAGAGAAATTTATGTAACAGCAAAACCCAAGGGAAAGGTTTTGCTGAGGGGGCAGCTGGAGCTGGTGCTGCCCAGAGGCCACAGAGAAGGGCTCCAAAGCCCAGTCTGTGGGTCACTGCTGGCTCCAGAGATGCAGAACTAACCTTGCTGGGTTCAAACACAAATTAGGGATTGCTCCAGAGCCAGGGGAGGGAGAAATCGGGAATTTTTAGTTTAGCAGCAGCTTCTCCTTTCCAGGACAGGGACCCAGAACACTTTTTGGTGCTCCCACTCTTGTCCTACCCCAAAAGTCCCTCACACCCGAGCCTGACCAAATCCCCGGGATCATTTTGCTTGGAAGACACTTGACTGGCACCGCATCCAAACACAACCTGCTCCTGGCAGCCCGTGCCTCTTCATGGCCACTTTTCCCCGCTGAGAGCAGGAAAACCAGCCCTGCTGCAGGTGAAGGGCCAGGAAATCACACCTGGAGGCCAAAGGCAGAGGGACACGGGAAACCCTGAGCCCGTCCTGGGGGGGTTGATATAAAAACCCCAAATCGGGGCACGTGGAAAGGCCAGTTGTGAGTTGGCAGAGAGGGCAGAGGACCAAGGGTCAGAGGAGAGGGGGCACTTCGTGCCAGGGGCGCTCCCCGGGGAGAATCCAGCTGGTTCCTCATTAATGAGCAACAGGATCCTGTTAATGGCCAGATCCCACATTCCCAGCGGGACACAGGGACGGGCTCCGGACCCACCACCATTTGGGGGCTCACCCACAATGGGAACCCCCCCCCGCCCTTGTCAGGGGGTCTCGAGGGTCTGTGACACCTCTGACACCCGGCGGGGTTTCGGGGTGCGGGATTTGGGGCGAGGAGGGCCAAATCTGTCACCCTCCGGGGTGACACAGCGCTGTCACCCCCCGGGACCCCCCGGCCCCCTCCCAACACCATCCTGCTCCGCACCCCCAACCAGGGGGGGGCACCCTGCCCGCCCTCCCCGTGCCCCAGTGAGGGGCTGCCATGGCTTCCCAGGGAAGAGAAAAGGGTGGGGGGACAGGGCGGGAGAACCGGGGGGCGCTGCGGGATGGCGGTCGCACCTGAGGCCAGGTAGAGCCGTTGGACGCCGGTACGGGCTTCCAGCCGGCCCAGCAGGTCGCCGAGCGGCCCGGGGCGGTCGAGGAAGCGCTGCAGGCGCTGCTGCACCGAGCCCATGGCGGCGGTGGCGGGGAGGAGGAGGAGGAGGAGGAGGAGGAGGAGGAGGAGGAGGAAGGGGACGAAGGCCCCGCACCGACCCCGCACCGACCCCGCGCCCCGGGCAGTGCGGGCGGGGGGGCGTGACCAGACAAGGAGGCGTGGCCAATAATCCGAAGGGGCGTGGCCGAAGCGGCGCGTCGTGGCCAATGAGAAGGCGGGGCGGGATCAAAGCGGCCAATGAGGGAGTGGCTGGCGGGCGGGGGCGTGGCCGACGCCGTTGCCATGGCGACAGGCGGTGCGCGGCCGCGGCCTGATGGCGGAGCGGGCCCGGCCCGGCGCGGCGCTCTCGGTGCCCGCGGTGCTGCTCGCCCTGCTGGTGGTCGCCGCTGTCGCTGCTGGGGCCCACACGGGCCCCGACAAGCCCCGCGTCTTCCTGAGCAGCTGGGCCGTGCGGGTGGCGGCGGGGCCGCGCGACGCCCGGGCCCTGGCCCGCAGGCACGGGCTGCTCTACCTAGGCCAGGTGTGGGCCCAGCCCGTGTCCCGGCGCTCATCCCCACCCCCTGCCCCCCCCGGTGTGTCCCCGTCACGTGTCCCCTGTGCTCGCCCCGTGGGCAGGGACACCTCCCACTAGCCCAGGTTGCTCCAAGCCCTGCCCAGCCTGGCCTTGGACACTCCCAGGGATGGGGTGGGTTGGGAATCTGGGAATGCTGTCCCAGTGTGTCCCCCCCTACCCCCCCACTCCCAGAGCAAAAAGCCTCTGAGCATTCAGGGATGAGGGACCCCCAAGGGTACACAAACCCCTCCCAGGGCCCTGCTCTGTCTCCAGGTGACGCTTTCTGCCCATGTTGCTGTGCTCAGCTCACATTGAATTCACCCTTGCGACCCACGTGGAGGTGGCACAGGCATCCCCAGCCGGGACAGAAACACTGACAGCAGCTCCCTGTGCCCGCAGGTGATGGAAGGAGAGCCTTACTACCACTTTGGGCACCGCGGCACCCGGCAGAGAGCCCTGAGCAGGCACTGGGGGTGGCACGTGCGGCTGACGAGGGACCCCGAGGTAGGCAGGAGGGCACGGGGAGCAGGGGCACGGCCACGGGCAGGCTCTGCCTGGCACCCAGAGGGCTGCCCCACCTCCTCCAGGTGCTGTGGTTCGAGCAGCAGACGCTGAAGAGGCGCACAAAGAGAGGGGCCAGCGTGGTGCCGACAGACCCCTGGTTCCCCAAGCAGTGGTACATGGTGAGATGGTGCTGCTTCCTCCTCCAATCCTCACCTAGGGCACGGAATGCCATTCCCACTGTGCCCCCCCGACACATAAACAGGGCTAACGCTGGCGGTGATGAAGCAGCACAAGTCCCTGAAGGTCAGCCCGGGGCTGCTGAGCAAATTTAATCTGTTTTTCCAGAACAATGACATCAGTCCCGACCTGAACATCCTCACGGCTTGGAGCAGAGGCTACACGGGGCTGGGGGTGGTGCTGACCATCCTGGATGATGGGCTGGAGAAGGATCATCCTGACCTGGCAGCCAACTATGTAACTACAGGAGGGTGCAAAACAGGCACCTTCAGCGCAGGGGATCCCCAGGGAGGGTGGGAACCACTGCCTTCAATGCCACCCGTGGGACTGGGTGGTGGGAACTCAGCCTCTCCAGGGCTGGATCAAAGATTTGGAGTGTCCCACAGTGAATTCTCACATCGAGGAAACGTTAGAACTTGTACACACACTCGAGCCCCCAAAATAGGTGTAATTACAGCAAGCTGCAAAGCCAGAAAAGCTGGTAAACCCTCACGTGCTCAGCAAGGAAGGAGGGTGAAATCCTGAGTGTTTATAACAATACAGTTCCTGTGGGCTGTAGTTCTTCCCTCCTGTGTGGCCAGTGAGGGTCACCCTTAGATGAGCCACTACAGTGCGTCTGTCACTGAAACAGCAAAGTTGAGCTGCTTTCACCCTTTTTCACAGGATCATTTCAGCTGGAAAAGACCTCCAAGATCATAGCCCAACCTTGTCCCCCAGCCCAGAGCACTGAGTGCCACATCCAGTCATCCCTTGGACACCTCCAGGGATGGGGACTCCAAACCTCCCTGGGCAGCCCCTTCCAATGCCTGACCACCCTTTCCAGGAAGAAATTCCTCTTGATGTCCAACCTGACCCTCCCCTGGCACAGCCTGAGGCCATTCCCTCTCCTCCTGTCCCTGTTCCCTGGCAGCAGAGCCCTCCCCGGCTCTCCCCTCCTGCCAGGGAGTTGTAGAGCCAGAAGGTCCCCCCTGAGCCTCCTTTTCTCCAGGCTGAGCCCCCCCAGCTCCCTCAGCTGCTTCTGCTGCTCCAGCCCCTTCCCCAGCTCCGTTCCCTTCTCTGGACTCAAGTGAGCTCCAGTCTAACCCAGCACAGTTGGGCACAAAGGGGCCCCCCTGTCCCCCTCCCGGGCTGGCAATCAGAGCCCCTGGCAGTGCCAGCTCTGGGCTCAGGGCCAGGCGCCTGTGCCGAGCTGTCACAGCCCTGCCCAGGGCCCTTTGCTCACGCTGGTGCCTCGTTCTGTAACAGGACCCGCAGGCAAGTTACGACTTCAACAGCAACGACCCCGATCCCCAGCCCAGATATGGCGAGGGGGACAAGAACTGGTGGGTTCTGCTCCATCTCTCGAGTGGCTGAGGGTGTCCCAGGCCCCTTCACACCTCTCAGGGTCACTCTGCCCCCCGCCAGGCATGGGACACGCTGTGCAGGAGAAGTGGCAGCTCTAGCCAACAATGGGATCTGTGGGGCGGGTGTTGCCTACAATGCCAAAATCGGAGGTGAGATGTTGCTCTGGTGGGATGGAGGTTGAAAACCAGCTCCAGCACCCTGGAAGGATGTGAGACCCCAGGTGGGGGTTTGCAGGGGGGCACAAGGTGCTGCAGTGTTACCACACATCGATCTCTGAGCTCCCACAGGGGTTTAATGCCCACCCCAACACCCAGAAGCACCAGCCCTGGGCAGGATCAGGCTCCCATGCAAAAATGAGGGTGGCAAAGGGGTTTAAAAGCTGGGAGAACTCCCTGGGCTTAATTACAAAAGGCTTAAGGAAGGGCTTTGGGAACCAGCTCATGGCAGGAGCTTTGGGAACCGGCTCACAGCAGTGGCGCAGACCCGCAGGACCCTGATCTCCTTAGGGCAGGGTCATGTGAAAGGTGCTCAGGCTGGGAGGGATGAAGGGGGGGGCTGTGGAGGTGCCCCTTGGCGTGGCACACACGTGGCTCCCATTCCCCTCTGGAGCCCTCCCATCCTCCCCCTTGTGCTGCCGCCTCTTGGCCACGGCTGCTCCCGGTCCCGGCCCTCAGGTGTGCGGATGCTGGACGGTCCCATCACGGACCTGGTGGAGGCCCAGGCCCTCAGTCTGCAATCCCAGCACATCCACATCTACAGTGCCAGCTGGGGCCCCGAGGACGATGGTAAGACGGTGGATGGGCCGGGAGAGCTGGCAGCGACAGCTTTTCACAGAGGGGTCAACCAGGTGAGCCCAGTGCCAGCCTTGGGGGGCTCGGGGGCACCAGGACCCCCCTGCTCACCCCTCTTTGCTTCCTCAACAGGGACGGGATGGTCTCGGCTCCGTCTTCATCTGGGCCTCAGGCAACGGTGGGATCCGCTACGACAACTGCAACTGTGATGGGTACAGCAACAGCATCTACACGGTGTCGGTGGGCAGCGTCCTGGGGGACGGGCAGAGGCCCCACTACAGCGAGGGCTGTGCTGCCATCCTCACCACGACCTACAGCAGCAGGGTCAGCAGCGACGTGCAGATCGTGAGTGTCACGACAGCCCTGCCAGAGCAACAGCCCCGGGGCAGACACCGGATCACAGCACAGGGAGGGCTCCTCCTGGAGAGGGAGAGGGGGGCTTTGGTGAAGGGTCTATGTAGACCCCCGAAAGGGAAGCAAAAGGAGCGGTTACTGGAGGACTCCAGCTGCAGGCAGCCCTCCCTGGTGCTGAGACACCCCCTCTCCCCCAGGTGACCACCGACCTGCACCACCGCTGCACCGACAAGCACACGGGCACATCGGCCTCGGCTCCGCTGGCTGCAGGGATGGTCGCCCTGGCACTGGAAGCCAAGTAGGTGACACTAAAACAGCAGGACAGTCCCCAGGGCGGGCTGGTGGTGGGGAGGGGGCTGCTAGAAAGAAGGTTAGGAGTGCAGAGTTGAGCTGTCCCTGGATTCTGGTGGGGCAGCATTGTTTCCCAGAAGCATGGGAGAGTAGGGGACAGGAGGGGAATTGTCCTCTAGAGGTCTTCATGCTCCCACTTTGGTGCTGAAGAAGGTTGGGGGGGGACCAGGTTGGACTCAGACAGCTGATTTATCCACCTCATGAGTTAGAAGAGCCAAACTCCACCCTTAAAAGCCAACCCAGAGACCTGTCCCCACACCTTTCTTGCTTGCAGCCCAACTCTGACCTGGCGTGACCTGCAGCACCTCATCATCAGGGCCTCCAAACCTGCTCACCTGCAGGCCGAGGACTGGGCTGAGAACGGGGTGGGACGCAAGGGTGAGTGTCCAGGGCTCAGCCCTTCCTGCTCCCCTCACCTGGCCCAGCACTGCTCTCCCAGCACTGAGGGGCTCACAGGTCCTCTGCTGGTTTCACCTGCTTTCCAGTGAGCCACTACTATGGCTATGGGCTGCTGGATGCAGGGGTACTGGTGCAGGAGGCCGTGGCCTGGGCAGGGACTCGGCCTCAGGAGACGTGTTCAATCAAGGTCCTTCAGGCACCCAGGTAAAGGACAGTACCCCTGGGCCCAGCCTTATGTGGGAACTTCACTGTGCCCACTGTAGGAACAGGGATTGCTTCCCAAAAAGCAGCCTGTGCTGCATGTGCCTGCTGTGGGCACAGGGCTGTGCTGAGAGGCTGTGGAGGAGGGCAGGATGCCCCTGGAAGGGGAAGGAGAAGGAATGCCCTCACCTCCAGCTTGTCCTCGACAGGGAGATCGGCTCCAAGCTCACCATCTCCACAGATGCTTTCTCCTGCTCCCGGAGCATCCGCTCTCTGGAGCACGTCCAGGTCCAGCTGTCCTTGAGCTACAGCCGCAGGGGGGACCTGCTGGTGGCTCTCAGCAGCCCCACAGGGACCACGTCCACGCTGGTGACTGTGCGGTAAGGACACAGAGCACCAGAATCCACCAGGGGCTGGTGGGCACCTCACACAGCCCTTCTGGGGCCAGGAGACCCCCAACAATGGGCTCACTGTGCCCAAAACTCCTCTGGGCCTCTGCCACATGGCAATGCCCCCTTAGAGCAAGAACAGGGTGGCTCTAGAGTCTCCTTGGTTGCATCCTGCTCCTCCAGCCCCCTGGCTGGCACTCCCAGCTCTTCTGTCCTCCTCCAGCCCCTACGACACCAGCCAGGAGGGCTACAAGGACTGGACCTTCATGTCCACACACTTCTGGGATGAGAATCCCAAGGGGACTTGGACACTCTACCTGGAAAACAGGGGCAATGCTCATAACACAGGTGGGTGCCCTGGGGGGTGTGAACCCCATTTACTGGGATCACCCAGTGTCTGGTCATTTTTCTTCCTTCTCCCACTTGAATGAGCAACTTGTTGGCTTCTTCCTCCCAGCCATGAGCCCTCTTTATCTACAGGGCCACATGTTTGCTCTGAGGTCTCCCTGACCAACAGAGGGCCAGGAAGGGGGCACAGCCTCAAAACTTCCAGCCCCATATCCATCACCTGGCAAGTCCTGAGTCCTGTCCCTCCTGTCCCCAGGCCAGCTGACCAGCTTCATCCTACACCTGCATGGCACGGATGAGGACATGACATCCAGGCGTGCTGCAGCCTCCACCATGGATGCGTGTCTCCGATGGGATGAGCAGGGAGCCTGTGAGGGTGAGTGAGGCTTTAGGGGGGGACAGTGACAGTGCTCTGGACCCTGGGGTGGCTCACCCCACCCTCTCTCCACAGAGTGTGGCAGCTCCCTGTATGCCCACCAGAGCTCCTGCCTGTCCTACTGCCCCCCACGCTTCTATGGCCGGAGTCGGAGCGCCACCACAGACACAGCCCGTGTGTGTGCCCACTGCCACCCTTCCTGCTACACCTGCCAGGGCGCCTCGGCCAACAACTGCACGTCCTGTCCCTCCACCCGCACCTTCCAGAAGCTCAGCAACACCTGCTCCCCCCAGCAGGGCTCCCTCGGCCCGGGGTGGCTGCGCAGGGACCTCCTTGCTGTCACTGTCCTGCTCTGCAGCAGCCTGGTCCTCGCAGGTGTCCTCTATCCCACGTACCGGGTGGCCCTTCGTGCTGGGAAAGGTACTTTGTGCTGTCCCCAGGCCGGAAGGACAGAGTGACACCAGCCTGGGACACCACTGGGATCTCGTCTGGCTTCCAAAATAAACCGGTTGTTGCCTTCCTGGACCACCCTCTATGAAGGGTGATTTCCCTTTCCAGCAGCGCCTGCGCTGATCCCACCCCATGTCCAGCTCTGCACAGGGACAGGGGTGGTGGCTCCCCCTCCCCACCTCATCCCCCCCACACCCCTGGGGACCTGAGCATTTCCAAAGGGGACAGGAGCCCTGTGCCCTTTCCCAGGAACAGAGGGACAAGATGTGACAGTGTCCAAACAGCTGCACCCTCGTGGCCACAGCAGGAGCTCAGCCACGAGCCCACGTGGCTTCCGATAGAGCAGAGGCAGCAGAAGACAGCCCAAATCCACTCCACAGCCCCCAGATTCCTGTTCACCAGCAACTTTTAGGCCTCAAAAAAAAGGGATCCCAGGGTGGCTGCACCCCCCAGACACTCTGCTCCCCCCACCACAGCAGTGAGAGGAAGCAATGACCCCCCAGCCCTCCCTGTCCCGTGGGCACTGGCAGCAGCGTGGTGGCAGCTGTGCCCCGGCACGCGGCACTGGGCAGGGATGGGACAGGGAGAGCTGCCAGCTGGGGCCCTCCTGGGGGCACCGGCCCCACGCCAGGACCCTGCACTGCCCCAGGACATGGGGGAGGTGGTTTGTGTCCCCCCCCCTCCCCAGCTGTGCCATCCCCAGCACAGTGTGTTTGCTCAGCTGAAGTTTCAGGAATTAAAGGAGAAAGCCAGATCTTTCTCCAAGTGTATAATGACCCATGAAAACCCCTTGGCCAGACCTTACAAATCACAGAGAGAAGGGAGCTGGGATGGAGCTTTGTGTCCAAAGGCGGCTGGGAGCGAGGAGCTCTACCCAGGGGGACCCTGAGCCCCGGGATGAGCTGAAATCCTCGCAAACACTAAGGGAGAGTCCCAGGGCAACAGTCCGGCCCAGTGCTGCAGGTCGAGTTAGAGCTGGATGCACCAGAGCACAACTTCCCCACAGCCTGTCCGAGGGGTTTTCTCCATCCTGCTCCCCCATCCTGGCCTGGTCTAGTCCTTGGTGGGCAGCTGGGAGGGCTGGAATTGCCGCTGGATATCAGGGCGCACATCCTCCTGCATGGGAGACACAGGATAGGGAGGGCTGTGCCCAGAGCCCAGGACACCCATCCCCTCCCTATCCCCATGTCCTCACTGCCTGCCCCAGCTGTCCCAGCAGCGGGATGAGGCGCAGCAGCTCCTCATCCTGTGGGTCCCCACACCACTGTGGCACTGAGATCCAGTTGGCAGCCTGGGGAGAGAGGGAGAATGCTGGATCAATCACAGCCACGGTGCTCCCGGGGGGCCAGGACACATAGACTTCCCCCCCCAGAGCCAGCACTGCCGTACCTGGGCAGGGAAGCCCTGGATGGTGTGATCCAGGGCCACAATCTTGGCCAGGTCCCTTCCCAGGCGGGTCAAGTCCTTCCAGTAGAAGCCCTGGGAGCAGACACAGTCCGACTGGGAGAGGCAGTGCCTGGAGGGGAGGCAGAGCTGTGGGAAACCCCTCCCTGCCACACAGGCGGGTCCCCAGCAGGGTCCCACCAGCACCATCACCTGATCAGCTTCTTCCTGGGGTCCAGCACATCCAGGAGCTTCTTGGCATAGTCCTGCTTTGCAGTGGTGTAGATGAAGATCTGGGGGAGTGGGTGAAGGTCCCTGTGTGGGCTGCCCAGGTCCTCCCCACCCCAGTGAGGTGTCACCCCACACACTCCAGGGGAACATGGTACCTCGTAGGTCTTGGAAAGGCTCTCCAGGAACTGCTGCACATGTGGACGCAGCTTCACTTGGACCTGGAAGGAAACAGCATCTTGAAAAACCACCAGCACCCATGTCCTGACACCAAAATGACCCCCAGAGGGGATTCAGTCCCCAGATAGGATCTGGGCACCCCCCAGCCACCCTCTCCCACAGAATTTCAGGGCTCCTTCCCCTCTATCTACAAGGAGGGGACACTGGCACAGAGGCCACATGGATGGTGTGACTCTTCCATCCCAAAGCCCTCACCAACACCCCTCAAGACCCAGCACCGGCTGTCCCAACCCCATCACTGTGTCCCAACCCCAACCTACTCACCTTGTAGGAAATTCCGTGGAAGTTCAAGGTGAAGGTGACCATGGTGTCATCCTGCTCGTCAGTCAGGATGGAAGAGCAGAGCAGGGTCCCATCCTGCAGGCAGGGATTAGGCTCAGCCCCCAGCCCCAAAGGACTGCAGCCCCCCCAGCCCTCCCAGCTCACCAGCTCCAGGACCAGGGTGTGCTCCAGAGTGCTCCGAGTCCTCCGGGGACTATCCATGCTGGGTGTCAGGACCCGAGGGGTCAGCCTGGCCAGGGGAAAGCAGCAGGTCAGAGGTGCTGGGGGGCCACAGGGACACCCCCCCCAACACATCCTGACAGGCTGGGGGCTGCGGGGACACCCCCCCCCACTTACAGGCTGGGGGCTGTGGGGATAGTGAGGTCCCGACGATCATCCTCAGGATGCCCTGAGAAGTAGGAGCCCCCAGGGCAGGGCAGCAGCAGGGAGGTCTCAGGCTCTGCGGGGCAGAGCGGTCCTGTCAGCACGGCCAGGGCAGCCCTGCTTCCCCAGACAGGGATTTCCCCAGGGCGGGGACACGCTCACCCCTTTCCCCAGGACAGGAGGGAGCAGACGCCAGGCTGGGACGCTCCTCCTCGAGCTGCCGTCGGACCAGCCGCCCCTTCCCGGGGGTGGTGGGGGAACACGGGACCCGCTCCCAGCCCCACGGGGCACGTTCCCCCTGCTCCCCACCTCTCTTCTGACTCTTAGCACGAGCCCCAGACCTGGGGGTCGAGGGCCCCAAACCTGCCATGGCTAAACCCACCCCTCAATAGCACGGCACAGCAGCAGAACACCCACCCTGCCCAGGGCCAACCCTCCCAACAGCCCCAACTCGACAAGAGGGGCATGAGAGGGAGCATTTTTACAGGGTAAAGGCACCTTTCCTGCCCCAGTCACCCCGGAGCACCTGGGATCACTCAGACTTTACTGGGATCAGCTGGGGAGCCCAGTACCAAGCCCCAGCTGGTCCCAGGACTTATCTCTGTCCCGAGGTGATGAACCACCCGATGTGATCTGAACCCTCCCAGGCTGGCAGCTGCCACTTGGGGTACCCCAAGGCACCCGCCCGTGTGTCCCCATGGGTACCCCAGTTTGGGAACAGCCACCAGCGATACGAGCTGGCAGGTCTTAGCCCTTCCCTGCCATCAGCTCCAAACCCACCTCCCAGTAGGCGCAAGACCCCCAAGGGACCCCCAAGCGGGCGATGCCCCCACCGGGGTGCCCCAGTGGCCCCCAGTCACATTCCGTCCCCGCGTGGGCCCCGCCGTGGCCCCCACCATCCCACGGGTTGGGTTACGGGCGAGGGGGCTCCGGCACGGGGGGGGCGACCCGCCCGCCTCCGCCGGAAGGGAGATAAGCGGGAGGTCCCCGACCCCGGCAGGGAGAGTCTGGCGCGGCTCCATCGGGGACAGCGACACGCTGCGAGGCGGGAGCTGCTCGGGGGGCTCGGCACGGGGGACACTCAGGGGACCCCCTGCCCATGGGGACACAGAGGGGACCTCCTGCCCATGGAGGCACAGAGGGGACCCCCTGCCCATGGAGACACAGAGAGGACCCCCTGCCCATGGAGACACAGAGAGGACCCCCTGCCCATGGAGGCATAGAGGGGACCCCCTGCCCATGGAGGCACAGAGGGGACCCCCTGCCCATGGGGACACTCAGGGGACCCCCTGCCCATGGGGGCACAGAGGGGACCCCCTGCCCATGGGGACACTCAGGGGACCCCCTGCGCCGGCTCCAGCCAGGAAGGGGCACGCGGCGAGCGAGGGGATAAACAGGTTTATTTTCTGCAAAAATAATAAATTACCACCCTCCTCCACACCCCACCCACCCCCCCTTTCCGCTGCCACGTGGACCCCAAGGACGGCGAGGTGCCCGGCACGGGGCCGAGAGCGGGATGGGCTGGGGGGTCCCTGGGGGTCCCTCCACAGCCACGGGGCGCGGCAGGAGCCCCGGGCTCGCCCTCGGGGGTCCCGTCCCGGGGCCGGCGGGGCCGGGGGGATGCTCAGGGCGGCCGGGGCTGCGGGCAGTGCCTCGCTGCGTCCCGCACCAGCCGTCCCTCGCGGGGCGTCCAGGGCCGGGCGTAGCCGCCGTCCTGCAGCAGGATGCGGTTCAGGGTGTGCTCGTGGTTCACGTGTCGCCGGGCCATCAGCAGGTACTCGCCGCCCTCCCGCAGCGGGGGGCACCCGCAGGTGTTGGGCACCCACAGGTATTCCCGGGACACCAGCGGGAAGCGGTGCCGGTAGGGCGTCTTCACCTCCACCTCGTAGCGAGTCTCCTGCCCCACCAAGCGCTGTGCCAGGATCCGGCCGTGGAACACTGCGGCGTGGGGATGGGGCACCCTGAGCGGCTTCCCACCCCTGGAACTGTCCCCGACACCATCCCGAGCCCCTTCCCACTCCTGGCATTGTCCCTGGCATTGCCCCCCGGCACCATCCCGAGCCCCTTCCCACTCCTGGCATTGTCCCTGGCATTGCCCCCCGGCACCATCCCGAGCCCCTTCCCAC
>JAWWEE010000075.1:1697754-1718821 GCA_035221455.1 Xenops minutus | reverse complement strand
AGGACAGAGAGGGGGCTGCAGGGAGGATGGAGGGGCTGGAAAGAGGAGGGGGAGGGCTGGATGGAGGACAGAGGCTGGAAGGACAGGGTGGGGACCTGGAGGGAGGATGGGGAAAAAGCTGGAGGGAGGATGTGGGGGCTGGAGGGAGCACAAGGAGGTTGTAAGGAGGACAGGGAAAAAGCTGGAGGGAGGATGAGGGGGCTGGAGGGAGGACAGGGGATGCTCCTGGCCCCACAGAGCAGCTAGATTGCCCCCCAGGTACATGGCCCTGACTGGCCACCCCCCATTTGAGGCATCCCACCGGCTGGAGCTGTACCGGCGCATCCGAGGGGCTCTGTACCCGCTGCCCCCCCAGCTCTCCCCCCGGGCCCGGGCCCTCATCACCCTCATGCTGGACCCCAACCCTGTGGCACGGCCCAGCCTGAGGGACGTGCTGGACCACCAGTTCTTCACCCAGGTGTGGGGCTGGTGGTGGGCACGGCGGGCACACGGGGTGGGGACACACACAGGGGTGGTCACTGCCTGTCCCTCCCCAGGGTTTCACACCACACAGGCTCCCACCCCGTGCCTGCCACTCCGTGCCAGTGTTCCTGGGACAGGAACCCCTGTGCTGGTTGCTGTGTGGGGCTGCAGCACTGGTGGGGGGTGGCTGTGCCCCTGGCACCCCCGAGGGAGGCCGTGTCCCCCCCAGCAAAGGAGCAGCTCCCTCAGCAGGACCTGAGCCACGCAAAGATCGGCGGAGGAAAACCTTTATTAGTGCTGGGAACCGTCTAAAATCCAGTCATGGAAACAAGCAGGGTGGGGACGTGACCAGTACGAATGGCACACACACACCAGTTTGCCCTTAAAAATGTTAACAGGGGGAAAAAAAAATCAAAACAACCCAAAACCAAAATCCAAACCCAAAAGGGAGCTCTCTTCCTTGCCAGCCTGGGATGGGATGGGGAGGTGCAGCTTCAAGGAGCTGTGTCCTGGTGCTGCTCCTGGGGCAGGGGGTGGTCACTGGGAGAGGCACCAGGTCATCCCGCTCTGCCTCCAACCCCACCAGCAGTGGGGACACTGGAGAGGGGACAGGGGGACCTGTGGGCTGGGAAGGAGGGAGGAAAGTGCATGGTTTCCCTGTTCAGCTCCAGTTCTCTCTCTCCTGAGAGAAGAATGTGGAAGAAAATGCTGAAAGCTCAGTAAAACATGACACTAAAAACACCCACAGCGTCAACGCGGGCTGGGACCACCCGCCTATGCCTAAAACACGGGAGGGGGACACGGACAAAGATGCTCCATGTGGCCCCAGAAAGCACCAAGGAGCCACTTCCCTGCCCACGTGTCAGCACCAAAGGGGACTGGCAAGGGTGGGGGTGTCACTGGCCTTCCAGTGTCACCAGCAGGGTCTGGGGGGAGGGAGGTGACAACTTTGTCTGCACTTGGGGTACGGCCTGGCTGGGAGGGACAGGGCAGCTCCCACCTTGGGGAGAGGATGGTGGGTGTGAGTTTGGGGACTTGGCTCTCCCCCCTGTCCTCAAACCACAGCAGAGTGGCAGGGATGGACCCCACAGCCCTCAGACTCACACCCGAGGCTGGGGGTGGGGTGGGACACAAACCCCCCCCCATCCCCATGGCTCCCCAGCCCCTCTCCAGGCTCCTCAGCCACTGAGGAAGCAGCTCAAGCAGCCAAAAACCTCTCCCAGCCTGCACGTGATTCCTCCCTGAGCAAACCCAGCCCCAGCCTTTGCCCTCGGGGTCAGGGCTCCACTGGAGCTCCGACCCCACGGCCCTGCCCTGGCACGGCAGCACCGGGAGGAATGTCCTGCCACAACACACTGTGCCACGCAGGCACCGGGCTGAGGGTCCTCAGGGACACAGGGACAGCCGGGGGACAGGTGGCACAGCCTGGCTAATCCCGAGGCTGGGCACAGGCCTGGCTGCTGTCCTGTCCCTCCCCGTGGCGCCGCACCCGGGGCCCGGCCGGCAGCCCAAGGCCTGGCACGGAGCCCGTGGGATATTTTTATCCAGGCATCCGTGTTGTTTGAAGCTGTCGGCTTGTTTTTTCGGTCATAAACACAGCCCTCCCCTGTCCCACCCTGGCTGAGAGCTGACAGCAACAGCAACACCCTCCGCTGCCACAGCCTGAGCCTGGGTGGCACCAGCTGCCCCCGGATGGCCCTGGAATGGCCCCAGGATGGCCCTGGAAAGGCCACAGGATGGCCCTGGAAAGGCCACAGGAGCAGAGTCCTGGCAGCCTTGGTACAGCCTGAGGGAAGGTACAGCCCCCCGAGGACACCTGGCAGGACAGGGGGTCCAGGCCATGCTCCCCAAAGCCTGTTCTGGGAACATCTGCACCAGCCACCTCTGCCCCACTCCCAGGCAGGAAAGTCTGAGGGGGTCAGGGCAGGATGTTCCAGTAAATTCCATGGGTTTTAAGCTGTGGGATCTCCCCATCTTTATTCCACAGCCAACAGCTGCCCAAAGATGGGGAGAGCAGGACTCGCTGCCCTTGTTTGGGGCTCAGGACAGTTCTGTCTGTCCCAGGGCACAAACCAAGCCAAGGTGGGAACAACAAGGTGGGAATTGTGGTTTCTTAAAAAGACGGGATTTAAAAACAACAATCCAAGTTTAGGAACTGCTCTCCCCCTCCTCCCTGGCTCTAAGTGAGGCTGCAACTCACCCTTGTGCAGGAATCAGGTTCAAAGTTCAGCCAATTTGTGGGGGTGACCCACAGCCCCATCCCTGTCGGGGCTGACGAGGGCAGGTCACCTGCCTGTCACTGCAGAGCCCAGCCCAGGGCTGAGCCCGGCTCCCAGAGCTCAGGGTGGGCTCAAAGCGGGACCCTGGAGGGGCAGCTCCAGGCAGGGGTGGCCCAGGGGGTGTTTGGTGACAGGTACCAGGTGAGGGCAGGTGCGTGGGCAGGAGCTTCACTGCACAGGGGCCGAGCAGCACCTCAGCAGCCCGAAGGCGGCGAGCTGCTCTCCACCTTCAGTCCTTTGCTGGCCAGGAAGGCATCCTGCTTGGGATCCCGGCCCAGGAACTTCCTCAGCATGTCAGATGCATCCACGGAACCGCCGGGATGCAGGATGCAATTCCTGTAATCCATGCCCACCTGCGAGCAGAGGTGGGGGCACATGAGGGACTCAGCGTGCCCTGGTGCTGACACCCGTGTCCCAGCCACGCTCAGGATGTTCTCCCTACCTTACAGTTCATGATCCCCTCCTGCTTGAAGCGGGTGTGGAACATGTCCATGGAGTACACCTCACTCCAGAGGTAGCCGTAGTACTGGGCATCGTAGCCCCCAGCCAGGTGGCCAAAGGTGGCTGGCATGTTTGTTCCTGTGGGGCAGGGAAGGGAAGAGGGTTAAGGGGAACTCACAGCATGGCAAATCCACCCTGTGCCATCACTGTGTCACAGCAAGGCACTGCCTCGGATGGTCACAATCCCAGGGGACACAGGGGAGAACTTTCCAGGCCTTTCTGTGTGGTTCAGCCCTGCTTTTCCAGGAGCCAGCAGAAACTGTCCCCACAGAGCCAGCAGAAACTGTCCCCACTGAGCCAGCAGAAACTGTCCCCACAGAGCCAGCAGAAACTGTCCCCACAGAGCCAGCCCGGGAATAACCTGCTGAGCCAAGTGTGCAGGCCAGGCCTACAGGGACAGGAGGGTGGGACACCCATACCTGGGGTGGCAGGGACACCCAGCACCTCTTCACACAGCCGGGCAAACACCTCCACGGGGTCAGCCTTGGTCTGGGTGTGCAGCTCCTGGTCCACCTTGGCCAGGACGATCTGGCGCAGGTTGAAGAGCCCTGTTCCCAAAAGGAGGAGGAGGCAAACTGAGCTTCTGCTGCCGGGCAGGACTGGAATCCTGCCTGCAGGGGTGGCACCGAGACTGGTGGCAGCAGGGCAGGCTCAGGGCCTGGCACCTCTTGTCACTGTTGTCACCAGCCAGCCCACGCTGTGCCACATCACCCTCGCTCTTCCCACATGAACACTAGGCAGGTGTGGTTCCTTCCCCCAACCCCCTTGGATCCTCCAGCTCCACAGGGAGCCAGGCAAAGCCTTTCTTCTACCCAGCCAGGTCACAAAGTGTCCCCTCCCCCTCCCCACAAGCAGGGAACACCAGTTCCCTCCAGAGGGACCCACCTGTATTTGCCTGCCGGGATTTAATGAGCTTCTCCAGCAGTTCATCAGGGATGGGGCTTCCTGTTTTGTAGTGCCTGGACATGCGTAGCAGCGGCTCCTTCTCCCACACCCAGTTCTCCAACATCTGGGATGGGGCTTCCACAAAATCCCTCTCCACGTGTGTCCCACTGAACATGGCAAACTCCGCCTGGGAGACACGGCGAGCTCAGAGAGGAGCAGGCAGGGCAGGACGGGGAAAAGGTACCAACCTTTGCCAGCGCAGGGAGGCCTCACCTGAGAGCACAGCTGGTGCATGACGTGCCCAAATTCATGGAAGTACGTCTCCACCTCGTCGTGCTGCAGCAGGGAAGGGGCATCCGGTGTGGGCTTGGTGAAATTGGCCACCATGGCAGCCACCGAGATCTGCCGGCTGGAGTCCGGCAAGAGGCAGCCCGGCTGGAGGCCAAAGCAGGCAGCGTGCCCGTACTTCCCTTCTCTGGAACAGGGAGAGGACACTCACAGGGATCCTCCCCACAGCCATGGACAGCCACAGCCTCTCCCACCATGGAGCAGGAGCCTCAGTGACCCCTCTGTGCTCCTGGGATGGCCCTTCCCAAGCTCATGAGGTGCCCTCCACATGCCTGGGAGCAGGACCCTGCTCTTCCTCAGGCTCTGCTCCCTCACCCTACCCCTACTCCCCTGTTGCTCCTTGCCCGAGGCCTCACCGTGGGTACAGATCCAGGTAGAATTTCCCAATGATCTCTCCAGAGGACGTGTCCTTCACCGTGTAGAGCTGGACATCCTCATGCCACACCTGGGCCTTCTCCTCCAGGTGGAAGGTGAGCCCCAGCAGCTCCTGGTAGATGGCCAGAAGGCCCGTGGTGACCACCTGCATGGGGAAATACTCCTTGAGCAGGTTCTGGTCCACGCTGTACTTGGTCTCCTCCACCTGGTTCATGTAGTAGCGCATGTCCCAGGCGTTGATGCGGTTGTCGAACTCCAGCCCGCGCTTCTCGCACTCTTTCTTCTTCAGGTCCAGGATCACGGCCCGTTCCTTCTCCCCGAGGGGCTTCAGCTTCTGGGCCAGCTCATCTGGCAGAGGCAAAGCAGGCAGGGTTGGTAGCTGTGGTCAGAGCAGCACAGCCTGCCCAGGGTGCCCCTGCTCTGCCCCAGGACCCCACGTACCCAGGAAAGTGGCCACTGTCTTGCTGCTCTTGGCCATGTTCATCTCCAGCACAAAGTCTGCGTGGGTGCTGAAGCCCAGCAGATCGGCCTTCTGAGCTCGTAAATCCACCAGCTCCTTCAGGATCAGGCAATTCTCCTGCAAGGCAGAAACACAGTGAAATGGAGCAGCCAGGTGAGAAGGGAAACAGGAGCTCTCCCAAGGGAAGAAGTACAAATCCCAGATGAGATGCCTCCAGTGCCCTGGCATTCCATGTGTCCCACCTACCTCTTTGCACCTGGAGTTGAACATCTCCTCCACCTTCCTCCTCGTCTCAGGCACGTAGCACTTCTTCAGGAGAGGGAAGTAGTGTGGGTATTTCAAAGTGACTTTCAGCTTTCCATCCTCTGTCTTCTCCAGGGAGTTCAGGAAGTCCTCAGGGAGCCCCCCTAGGAAAAGAGCAGACAGGGCTGATGGAGAGGCTGGGATCTTCCAGGAATACCAGCTCTGGGAATGAGCACAGGAAGAGGATTCCAGGAATCATGGCCATGCCAGCACACAAGTCAGCCCGAGCTCTCCATACCTAATTCCTCCTTGGAGAAGGGCAAGAAGGTAGTGTCTTCATTGAGGTTCTTGTTGAAGTCTATGCACAGGACGCTCAGCTTTTTCTTAATAGCTTTAATTTTCTTTAAAACACAGAAAAAGAGACAAGTCAGTGCCAGGGGGGAAGTCAGGCCGTGCCCTGCTGAGCTGCCCAGCAGCAAGTCTGTACTTGGCTCTGACTCAGCCCCAGCTCTGCACAATTAATTGTGTGCAAGCACTGAGCTCTCTGCCTGGAACAGGCTCCCTGGGATCACACCTGCTGGGGAATCAGCCACCTCAGCAAGGTCCTGCCTGTCCCCTGCCAGCTCAGGAGCTGCAGGTGTTCCAGCAACAACCTCCTCTACCCTTATTTCACCTTCTCTTCTATTTTTAATGCAGCTTTGAGCTCCTTCACTGGTGCATGGGAAGAGAGGCAGACTCTGAGCTACTCATTCCCCTCACTCCAGCCCTTTGTGTGTGGGGAGGAGGTGCTGCTTCCAAAATTTCAGCTTTCTGAGAGCTACTTGACCCTCAGTGTTGACCCCACCTTGTCAATGTCACCCCTTTAACGGAAAGGAAAAAGGGGGGCACAGAGATATCACCCACTGAGCCCCAAATCAAAGAAATCATGGGTAAAACTCAAATCAGAGCCTCAGGTCCTGCTCTGAGGTGACACTGACCCTGAGGAAAAAATCCTTCCCTGTGAGGGTGGGCAGGCCTTGGCACAGGTTGCCCAGAAAAACTGTGGCTGTCCCATCCCTGGAAGTGTCCAAGGCCAGGCTGGACAGGGCTTGGAGAGACCTGGGCTAGTGGAAGGTGTTCCTACCCATGGCAGGGGGTGGGGATGGGATGAACTTCCTTCCAACCCAAACCATCCTGGAATTCCGTGCTCTCACCTCCTGTGTCTCCTCGGGGAGATGGAGCCCGTTCCTTTTCCCCAGCTTGATCAGCCTCTCCAGGTACCTCTTGGCCTCAGGTTTCAGTGAAGCACTCTCTGCCTTCTCCTGGAAAACAGCACCGTGAGCACGGGGAGCTGCAGCACCAGGAGCTGCAGGAAGCTGCTTCCTGCAGGGAGCTGCAGATTATGGGAACACCACTGACCCAGAAGCAGATGGAAATACCCTCCAGGGAAGCCTTTAATTTGGTGCACTGCTTCCTAGGTCACCTTTATCCATTGGTTCTTACCAGATTGTTTTAAATACGACAATTGTTTGCTCTATCACAGGGATTTTTGGGGCACCACCAGCCCCCTCCCCATCCAAGCTGGGCTGGGCTTAGCAAGACCACCTCAGCAAAAGGGTGATCAAGGCCCTGGGAGGGGGGGGCAAAGTCCTCAACCCCCAGTTTTCCAGCTCTCACTAGCAGCTGGATCCCTCTACCACGCTCACACCACGATTCCATTCCAGCCCTGACTCAGTATCATTCACTCCTAAGCTCCGGGATGAGGGAAAAGGCTTTGTTGTAATCCCAGGAGGTTCCAGTGCCCTGCTCAGGTGCAGCCCTGGCAGAGAACACACCTGGAGCCAGACAATCCTCTGGTACACGTCCTGCCTCATGCTCATCTCCACGTCGAACTCCGAGAGCTTCTTGTCGGCCTCGGTGCTGGCGGCGCGGGTGGCCTTGCAGGGGGACACGTGCTGGGGGAAATCCAGCATGTTCCGACGCACTGGAAGGGAATAGGGATCATGGCTCCATGTCCCAGGCCTGCTGGGGACTGGGAGTGCCACACAGAGCCAGTCTGACAGCCCAGAGCCCGACCCACCACCCACACGAGGGAAGAGCAGCTCCCTTTTGTCCCTCCCCTGCTGCTGAGCACATTCGTCCACTGGTTTCCCCCCACAGCCCATCCTTTTCCCAAAATCATAGGAATTTCTTTGCCAGTGAGATCCCAATCCCTCTGCTCCAGCTGTAGCATCACAGGACTTCTGGTTTGTCCTGTGCAAGGCCAGGGGTTGGACTTGCTGACCCGTGCAGGTCCTTTCCAGCTCAGGATATTCCAGGATTCCAACCTGGCACCATCCTTGTGTTGCCTCCCTTGAAGCTAAAAGTGGGACACACCTTTCCTCCCCAGGTGCCACCACACCCCAGATGTGCCCTGTCCTGACACATTTCTGTTTGAGAAGGAAAAATAGGGAGGACATTCCCTGCCACCACTCCTGCAAAGCCTCCAGTAACAGCATTCCAGGTGCTCTCCAGGCACCTGGACTCTCCCTACAGCAGAAGGTGAGCATGTAGCTCACCCTGGGAAGTGCTGACTGTGGTGCTGAAGTTAACATTCCTCCTGCTTAGTAAGGGGCTTTTCCTCTTATTTCAGGAAAAAGAACTGGGAAAGAAGGAAAACAAGGTTTGCAGGCTGATCCCTCCTCCAGGCAGGTGTGACAGCTCCCAGCAAAGGGATCAGCTGCCTCGAGGCAGGAGGGGCTGCCTGAAGTGTCACTTCTGTAAATAATTAGCCAGAAAGGCACCAAAACTGCATCATTTCGGTGCCACGGTGCCATCACCTTGTGTTACTTTCCCAATTATAGCAGTGTGTAAACAAGGCACATGGAGAGACATTTTTCCACTTAAGAGAAAAAAAAATTAGGAAGGAAATGATGATTTCTCAGATCTTTTCTGCCGTTTGTTCCCACTGATGCTCCCTGACACATGAAAGCAGGGACAGCCTTGGGAATGTGGCTGCTCCTCCTGCAGCCCATCCTGCTGCCAAAGGGTTGTCCTTGGGTTCATTTGCTCTTCCCTCCCAAATCTGTTCTTTGTACTTGTACCTTCTTGTATAAACATGAACTGGGAGAAAACCCAACACTCTGCTGAGAGCCAAGGGGAGAGGGAAGGAGGTGACAGCACAGAGCTAAAAACTACCAAGAAAATCTTATTAACTTAGAATTCTAGAATCCTGGAATGGTTTGGGCTGAAAGGACCTTAAAGCTCATCCAGTTCCACCCCCTGGTCCTCCAGTCTGGAACACAGAGAGCACAGGCTGATGGTGACACTCCTCACTTTGAGAGTTGATTCCCAGAGCTATCAGAATCACAGGAGCACATCATGGAATCCCAGAATGGTTTGGGTGGAAGGGACTTGAATCATCTGGTCCCACCCCTTCCATGGGCAGGGACACCTTCCACTATCCCAGGTTGCTCCAGCCTCACCTTGGACCCTTCCAGGGATGGGACCTCCAGGGAATAACCCGTGCCAGGGCTTCCCCACCCTCACAATTCCTTCCCAATACCCCACCTAACCCCTTGAATTCCAGAAAGCCCCGGCTCCCTCCTGCTTGCTCCCACCTGTGTATTCCACCTCCACGTCTGCCAGAGCCTTGAGGGTGTTCTCGTAGGACACCTCGCCCCTCTCCTGGGCGCCCACTCGGTCGTACACCAGCTTGGTGCTCTCGGTGAGCTCCGCAGCCATGGCCTCGATCTGCTCGGCCGTCAGGTCCCAGCGCAGCTGGTTGGCCACGAGCCGGGGGGTCTGGCTGTCCACGACATTCCCTGGGTGAGCGGAAAGGAAAAAAACAGGCTGGGAGATGCCGCTGGAAGGGAAACCCGGCTGCGATGGAAAGCACTCAAACTGGGGCCCAGGGAATGCGCGGGCGGATCAGCTCCCAGGCGCTCCCTCAGTAACCCGACCCCCCCTGGCAGGTGCCCGAGCCCCGGGGCCGCGGCCGTGCCCTGTGCGGGGACAAGGCCCGCGGGCCGCGGAGGTGACCCTGGGTGGGTGGGCAGCAGGACGGCCCTCCCCGCCGCCCCATCCCTCCGCCGTCCCCGCCAGCCCGCCGGTACCTGTGGGGGGGGCCATGCCGGCGGTGCCGGGGGTGCCGGAGGGCCCCGCGCTGCTGACGAGGCCGGGAGGAGACCGGGCCGGCGCCACGCACCGAGCATGTGCCCCGACCGGAGAGGCGGGCGGGGACAGCGGGGCATTGTGGGAGCCTGGAGGACCGGGCCGCCCCCGCCTTGCCCTCGCCGCACCGGGGTGGGACGGCGGTGGCGGTGGCGATGGGGAGGGGGCGAGGGCGGCCCGGCCCCACCGCGACCCTCAGGGCCGGCCCGGAGCATCCCCGCCGTTCCCATGGCAACGCCGCGTCTCTATGGTACCCAAGGGGAGGGGGCGTGGCTTCAGCCTGGGAGGGTCAAGCCCCGCCCTCTATCCTGCCATATATGGGCATGGTGGGCGTGGCTTTGGCGGCGCAGGCGCGCGGCGCGGTCGGCGCGTGCGCAGTGCGCTGAGCGCGCCCCGGGCCCAGGCGAGTGTCGGGGCGTTCCGGTGAGCGGGAACCGGGGCCGGGCCGGGACCCCCCGGACACCCCCGGGACACCCCGGGATATCCCGGGACACGGCCCTGGGAACTGCCCACCCCCCCCTCCGGTCCCGCCGGGAACAGCGGGACGGCTACCGGAGGGTACCGGGGGAGGCACCGGCAGCGGGGCGGTGCAGGGAGGTGGGGGGGGGATGTACCGGGACAGGGTTGTGCCCACCGTTTTGTTGTCCTGCCGGGTTGTGCTCCCCGTGGGGAACTGCCCGGACGGGGGGTACCGGGTGGTACCGGGGGTACCAGGACCGGGGGTGCTGGGGATGGACCGGGGGTACCGGGACCGGGGGGCACCGGGGGTACCGGGACCGGGGGGCACCGGGATTGTGCGGGGACCCCCACCAGGAATCGCCCTGCCCGGTCCCACTCTGGTACTGGGCGGTACCGGGGGGCACTGGGGCCGGGGGTGCTGGGGATGCACCAGGGGTGCTGGGACCGGGGGGTACCGGGACCGGGGGATGCTGGGGATGCACCGGGGGCACCGGGATCGAGGGGGACTGTGCAGGGATGCCCACCGGGAATCGCCCTGCCCGGTCCCGCTCCGGTACCGGGGGGTACCGGGATCGGGGGTGCTGGGGATGGACAGGGGGGCACCGGGGTCGAAAGGGACTGTGCAGGGACCCCCGCCGGGAATTTGCCCTGCCCAGTCCCGAACTGTGACCGGGGGGTACCGGGGGGACTGTACAGGGACCCCCCCGGGAATCGCCCTGCCCGGTCCCGCTGCAGCTCTCGGTACCTGCCGGTGGGTTGGGCCGTGCTTAGCTGGGCTGGACTCAGCTTAAAGTCATTTTAATTTGCTGTAAGCGGCCCCGGCTGTGCCACAAACCCAGTTAAGGCTCGGGGGGGGCGGGCGAGGCGCTGCATCCCTTGTCCTTCAGCCCCCGCCCCGCTGCGGTCCCGGGGAGTTCCCAGCCCCGGGCGGTGCTTTCGGGGGGCTCTTTGCTTGGGGCGCTCCCTCCCTTTCCCTGCCAGCCCTGAAGCCCCAGCTCTGCCCGCAGGGTTTGGTTTCAGGCCCAGCTTCTGCTCCTGGCAGCAGAAAAGTGGGAATTCTTGGTCATGCTCCGGGTGTTTTGGTCCCTTAAATTCCCGCAGCAGCTTTGCTGTGTTCCCCCTTGGCAGGGTTGTGCTGAGCAGGGGGTGAATCCAGAGAATTCCTAAAGGGAATTCTGGCTGCAGCTTTTGGAGTCTTTGCCCGGCCCTGAACGCTCCTTTTTCCCCCCAAATCCACCCCTGGAGTCCTGAACAACTCCCTTATCCCCCATAATTCATCCCGAGGGAGACCAGCAGCAAAACTCTTTGACTTCTGCTCTATCAAGCTGTAACTTTTCCCTTTCCAGGTGTTTTGGGGTTTTTTGGGGGGGAGTCCCAAGGAGTGCAGCCCAGCCCCTCAGAGCCTCCCAGCATGGCAGACCAGAAGCGTCTGGCCTTCTCCATCATCCAGTTCCTCCACAACCAGCTCCAGAATGGGAGCATGTCCCCGGATGCTCAGGAGAGTTTGGAAGGTGGGTGGATCCACCTGGGTCTCTTCCAGGGCAAAACTTGGGGAAATTTGGGTTGGTTTTTCTGTTTTCTGCCCCTGGCTTGGCTGGGCTGATCCTCACACCAAACCACCAACCCAAACTGGAGATGATTTGTCCCTTGGGGAGGTGTCCAGGGGTGTTGATTCCTCCTCTGCTTTCTGAGCTCTTTCAAAAGCAGATTAGCTGGAGGCAGGGATGGACCTGGGGTCAAAAACCTCTCTGACCTCAGGCTGGAGACTTACAGGGTTTATCTGGAGCGAGGTGGAGGCTCTTAGGGAAGGGTAAAAGGAGGATTTTGTGGCTGTAGGGGAAGTGTTTTGTGTTTGCAGAGTGTTCTTCCTGTTGTGCCCTCAAAATGCTGTTCCCCAGGATTTATCCAGGCTCTTTCAGAGGCAAGGAGAGCACATGCATCTTAAAAGGTCTCCTTAAGGAGCTTAAGGTTTAGGGTTTGGCTTGTGCATTTGTCCCACCTCTGTGGGGAGGGGGGACATTCCTTGGGGTTGGGTGCCAGGAGAGGGGAATTCCTGGTGCTTTGGGGCTGTAAAATGTGGCAGGAGAGCTCTGGAAAGCTGAACTCTGTTTTCACTGGGAACACCTTCCCAAATGGGTTCATGAGGAGGGAGGAGGGGGGTTGGCACCTCTGTGAGGCCACAGCACTTCCCAGAACAAGTGGAATGTGTGGATCCCTCCTTTCCCACCCCCAGCTCTGGGAATGCTGGTGCAGCCCCAGCCTGATTAAGTTCTCCCCTCCAAGGAGTCACTGAGAGAGTGGGAGTTGGGATTGACTCAATCCAGGAGCCTGATACCCAGAGCTAAGATTTGGGCAAAGTTTTATGGATATATGGGAAATGTGTGCCTTGGGGGGGTTTTTTCCTGTTGTTTTAGGGAAATCCTACTGCTGAGGGACAGGGATGGGTATTTAGAGTGGGGCAAGATAATTCCCTGCCTCTCCTTGTCCAGTGGCCATCCAGTGCCTGGAGACAGCATTTGGGGTGTCCATGGAAGACCAAGGCCTGGCTGTGTCCCAGACTCTTCCCGAAATATTCGAGGCTGTGGTAGGGAAGGTGAGTGTGTGCCCTGAAATGTGCTCTGAGTTTCCTTCCAGGCAGCCCAAGCACTGAGAATTCCAGGGGGGCTGCTGTGGTGGGAGGGAAATGTTTGGGATGCTTGGCAAGGGGGGAGATGTTGGACAGCTCCATGGGAATCCTTATCTCAGCTTCTCTCTTTCCCTGGAAGGAGCTGGAACACACCAGGACAAATTCAGAGCCCGTCACCCCCTCTGAAGATGACATAGCTGAGGCTGAAAGACTCAAGACTGAAGGTAACACCCCCTGGAGCTGGTGGATAATGAGGTTTTCCTGGTGACTGGGAGGGAATCTCAATTCCCTGGCCCCTGGGGAATGCTTGGAATGGGGAGACAAAGCAAATGGGATCGACCCTCCTGTGTCTCTGTGCTCCAGCAGTGTGGGGAGGCTGGCCCAGTTTTGCTGCCTGGAAATGCTGGGTTGTCCTTTTTTTTTCCCCTATCCCAGGAAGCCCCTGGGGTGTGGGACATGGATCTGTGGCCTCTTGCCTTGGCTTGTCCCTGTTTTTTCCCTTCCTAATGAGCCTTTCCCCCATGTTTTTTAGGAAATGAGCAAATGAAGGCAGAAAACTTTGAGGCTGCTGTGTCTTTTTATGGAAAAGCCATCGAATTAAATCCAGCCAATGCTGTGTATTTCTGCAACAGGTACTGGAGCAGCTTCCCCAGGGCCTCACCACTTAAATCCAAGGCTCCTCAATGGTCAAAATCCCTTTTTTAATTCTCCTGTGGGTTTCTTGTTCTGTTCCTGGCTCACTGTGTGCTTTGAGCTCATGATAACACACTTTCCTGTGCCTCCTGGCATCTCTAGATGGGATGTGGGTGTGGAAATGACCTTTATTAGGCATTTGAGGAGATAAGGAATGCCAAGAAATAGTGTCTGCTTCCATGCAGTTATCTCTGAGTGGGATGGAGAGGCTGTATTGGGAATAAGGGAGTGAAATGAGGCAAACTGAAGGCTCATTATTGAGAATTATACAAGCTGGTGTGTGCAGAACTGGATGTGGAAGTGGAATTTCATATTTTTCAGTTCTAAGAAGTGTTTGGAAGTTGGTGGGAAAATAATTGTTGGATAAAACAGTCTCTTGAGTCGGGATTTGATTTGATTACCTGCCTGTTGTGAGCACACAGGCTGGCTCCAGGAATAACACACATTAAGGGCATGGGGAGGTGGTTTTGGGCTAGGAAATGATGCTTTTAGCTGAGCCCTGTGTGAGAGTCAGTGCCACGAGGTTTGGGACACAGTTGGGAGGTTGTGGCTTTAAATCCAGTTTTCCCTCTATGTGGGATGTGGGGGAATGGATGGAAATAGTTGTTGTGGCTGGGAAATTGGGGGGGTCAGGGAAACAGAGCTGGCAAGTGACCCCTGTGTGCCTCCCTGGAGCCCAGGCTCCTCTGGGAATGTCACCAGGAGGAATAAGAGCCTGGAGATGTTTGCATGAAAGAATCCCAGGGCAGAGCATGGAGCTGAGGGTCAGGATTGCTCACTTGGGTGGGTTTAGGTCAAGCTCACGCTTGGCTTTGCCTTGAGGGGCAACAGGGGAATTTTCCCCAGCATTTTCCAGCTGTTCAGTGTTTCCTGCCCTTCTCCCTCCCTCCCCTGCAGAGCTGCTGCCTACAGTAAACTTGGGAATTATGCAGGAGCAGTGAGAGACTGTGAACGAGCCATAGGCATCGATCCCAACTACAGCAAAGCCTATGGCAGAATGGGGTGAGTGACAGCAGGATTGGGGCTGGGATTCTCATCCCTCAGCACCTGCTGCCAGGGGGGCAGTCAGTGTGCTCTGCCCTGAAATGCCATGGAAAAAATTCCTGGTGTTCCAGCTCTGGGGGGTGGAGAGAGGCTGGAAGGGCTTATCTGACTCTGTGACTTTGGTTTTTTTCCCCTTTCCCAGCCTGGCCCTCTCCAGCCTAAACAAACACACAGAAGCTGTTGTTTACTACAAAAAGGCTCTGGAGCTGGATCCAGACAATGACACATATAAATCAAACCTTAAAATAGCTGAACAGAAAATGAAGGAGACTCCCAGTCCGGTAAGTTGTGGAATTCATTCATTAATTAAGGTTTTTAGAAGGAGGTTTCTTCACTGTAAAAGCCACAGGTGCTGTTGGCAGGACCTTGGTGAGCTGGGGGAGTGTTAAAATTGCAAATTTTGGGGACAGACAGAGTGGAAATGGTCAGTGATCCTGCTGGAATGTTCCACTGACACCTAGAGAAGGAGACTTCTCCTCACAGTCACCTTGGGCTTGTTTGAAACAGCTGGAAAATGAGACTCATGGGGGTTTTAAAACAACTTTGCCTTAAGCACCTTTTTTAATTAAATCACTGCTGAATCCAGCTTTATTTTCCCAGAGACCTGTTGGCACTACCAGAAGTGATTTTAGGGGGCTTATTTTCTTACAAAGGTGGTTTGCTTGGAAGAAAAAAACCTGGAAGTTTCCCAGGCAGGGAGCTGCTGGCTGCACTGCTGACCTGCTCCAGGCAGGAATGTGTTAGTTGATCATTTTGGAGGGGATTTTCACTTTCCAAAGACATTTCCAGTACAGGGGTGAGGGAGGGAGGTGTTTGATTTGGGAGCTGGGTCACAGAGGAGCAGGGAGTCATGGAAGAGGCTCTTTGAGGCTGGATGTGACCTGAGGCTTTTCAGAGGGATCTGGAGAGAGCTTCTTCCCTGTGTCAGGGTTTAAGGGCTGGATTCTGGATCCTTCCAGTACTGAAAAAAAGGATGGGGAGGGACTTTTTATGAGGGATGGAGTGCCAGGACGAGGGGAAATGGCTTCCCATGGACAGAGGACAGGGTTAGATGGGATACTGGGAAAGAATTCTTGGCTGGGAGGGTGGGGAGGGACTGGCAGAGGGTGCCCAAAGAAGTGTCCAAGGCCAGGTTGGAGCAACCTGGGCTAGTGGAAGATGTCCCTGCCCATGGAAGGGGTGGGAGTGGTTGATCCCTCAGGTCTCTTCAATGCAAACCATTCTGGGATTCCATGATGTGATCCTGTGATTCTGCTAACTCTGGGAATGAGCTATTAAAGAGAAGGGTACCACCACCAGCCTGTGCTTTCTCTGTTCCAGACTGGAGGCCCAGGAGGATTCGATTTGGCTGGTTTGCTGAACAACCCAGGCTTCATGAGCATGGTAAGTGCAGGCACAGCTCCCAGCTGGGCTCTGAAGGATGAAATCCCTCAGGATGTGGCATGGGGAGCTCTGCTGTCTCTTCAGCTGTGTTGTCACTGCCTGATTTCAGTGTTGCTCTAGGAAAGCTGCTGGGCTTTCATTAAGCTCAAATGAAAAGCTGGTGATTTATTCACAGGTTCTGCATTAGAGCCTGTTCTGGTGTTCTGCTCTGCTTCTCTTTTTGTCCTTTTGCTCTGTTTCAAAGTCCTTCTGCCTTTGTGGTTGAGTGGCACAACATCTGCACATCCACCCAGTCACTGACTAAACTGGGTGTTGTTTTTTCTCCTCTCTTCAAACAGGCATCCAATTTAATGAACAACCCACAAGTGCAACAGCTGTAAGTTGGATTCTACTTGTATTTCCTCTTGGAATTGCTCATTTGAGGCTCTGTGTGTGGTTGGCATTTGCTGCAGGTCTGGGAACAGGAGGGAACTTTGGGACAGGGACCCTTCAAACCACCCCAGTCCCTTGAGCTGATGTGTTTTGGGTGCTCTGGGTTGTGTTGAAGAGGGATTTTAGTGAAATATTTGCACAGGGAGACAGGATTGGTTGTGGCTCTGGAATTGGGTTTGGGGAGCTGGGGATCTTTGGCTCTGCCTGGGGACAGGATATCACAGCTCCATCTCTGTTGGAATGGGAATATTCCCATTCCTGGTGCTGCAGGGTTAGGAGGATCAGCTCACAATGTTTGTGAGATGCTTAGATAATGGATAAAAGGATAAAACTAAGGAGGCACAGACCATTCCTGACCCTCCCTTTGGAGCACAGGGAGGTGAGACCCTGTGGAGCTCATCCTGTGATTTTTGTATGACACAACCTGGCTCCCAGACTGGGTGTCAGCCCCCAATTCCATCTGTTTCTGCCTCACCTTGCACTGCTTTCCCAGCTGGAATTCCCCTCTGGATGCAGCCTGAGGACTCCAGAGGCTGTTCAGGCTGCCCTGCCAGTGAGTCTTTGCTGCAGAGCAAGAAAAGAGCTGGTGTGAGGAAGGGCAGGGTTTTAGTTCCATAAACACAACACAGGCAGTGTTTTAATTCCAGAAACACCACACAGGGATTGCACATGGAAGGGGGAATCTGGGAACACAGTAACTGACCCTGTTAGGAGTATTTTTACTTCCTGTGCAGCTTCATGTTCATTACTCCTCTGCAGTTAATGAATTAAAAGTCACTTCAGGAGATTCCCTTGCAGATAATCCCTAATCCATGGGGTGGGAAGGTGCTCCCATTCCTTGATGCTCCTGTCCCAGTGTAAAACAATTAATGTTGGTGTATTTTCCTGCTCTGACTCTTCTCCCCACAGCATGTCTGGGATGATTTCAGGTGGCCACAACACCATGGGAGCCACGGGCACCAGCCCCTCCACCAACGACCTCGCCAGCCTCATCCAGGCGTGAGTGGGAGCTGGGGCTCCAGGGCCTTGGAACTGGGATTTTGGAGGGGGCCAGAACCTTGGCTGGACAGTTTGGGAGGGGTTTAAAATGTTGGGTGAAGTTTTGGGTGTTCTGGGTGATGGGAATTGTTGGTTGAGTCGAGTTTTGGGGTTCTGACCAGAAAAATAACCTTTGATTGAAGAGTTGGGGGAGGTTTAAATATTGGGTAAAGTTCGGGGTGATTTGGGTGATGGGAACTGTTGGTTGAGTAGAATTTTGGGGGTTTGAGCAAAGATAAAACCTTAATTTAACAGTTGGGGGAGGTTTAAGTGTTGGGTGAAGTTTTGAGTGTTCTGGGTGATGGGACTGTTAGTTGAGTAGAATTTTGGGGTTTTGAGCAGGAAAAAAGCCTTGATTAAGAGCTGGAGAAAGTTTAAATATTGGGTGAAGTTCTGGGTGATTGAAACTGTTGGTTGAGTAAAATTTTGGGGTTTTGAGCAAAGAAAAAACCTTCATTTAACAGTTGAGGGAGATTTAAATATTGGATGAAGTTCTGGGTGATTGGAACTGTTGATTGAGTGAAGTTTTGGGGTTTGAGCAGAAGAAAAACCCCTTAATTTAACAATTGGGTTAGATTTAAATATTGGATGAAGTTCTGGGTGTTTTGGGTGATGGGAACTCTTGGTTGAGTGAAGTTTTGGGGTGTGAGCAGAAGAAACCCCTTGTGATTTAACAGCTGGGGGAGGCTTAAATATTGGGATCCCCAACATTCCTGGGTGTTTTGGTGACGGGAACTGTTGAGTGGAATCGTGACTGTGGAGCATTTCCAGCCCCAGGCTGTGCTGGGGAGGTGAGAGCTGTGGTTCCACCCATGTCCCCCCGTGTCCCCTGTGTCCCCTCCCTGTCCCTCAGGGGTCAGCAGTTTGCCCAGCAGATGCAGCAGCAGAACCCTGAACTAATAGAGCAGCTCCGGAGCCAGATCAGGAGTCGAACTCCAAGTGCCAGCAACGAAGACCAGCAGGAATGAGCTCTCCAGGTGAGATTCCAGCCAGGAATGCTGGGCCAGCTGGGGGAGGGGATTTCATTTGATTGATTTTTAATGTTTTTGGGGCTTTAATTGAGCCATTTGGGGCCTCTCTGGGGCTCTGCAGGGCTGTGCTCAGAGGGGTCAGTGACACCTTCTCACCCCTTGGGGACTCGCAGGCCAGTTTGGTTCTCGTGGTTAAAATGCCAAGTGGTTCAACTTCAGTAAAAAATTATATAAAAAAAGAAAGTTATTAAAGTTTTTTTACTGAATGAGTGTTTTTTTTATGAAAGGAGTGTGGGTTTTACTCAAAATTTTTTTTTTTTAGGTTTTTTTTCACTAAGGGAGGTTTTTCTCTAAAGGATTTTTTTCTGCTAAAGGAGTTTTTTTACTGAAGGAGCTTTATTATAAAGGAGGGGTTTTTTGTTAAAGAAGTTATATTTTTTTACTGAAGGAGTGTTTTAAAAACTTTTTACTAAAGGAGGGGGTTTTTTTACTAAAGAAGGTGGTTTTTTACTGAAGAAGGGTTTTTTCTAAAGGGTTTTCCCTTTGCTAAAGGAGTTTTTTTTATTAAAGGAATGGGGTTTTTAGTAAAGTTTTTTTTTACTAAAGGAGGGATTTTTTTACTAATAGAATTTTTTATTACCAAACTTCATTAAAGTGCCTCAACTTCCTTTCCTCCCAGCCTGAGTTTCCCCCTTCTCTTCTCCCTCTTTCCACAGCCCAGCCCGGGGGAACTTTGGTGTTTGCTTTAAAAACTGGAAGCCACGTGCGTGTTGCCATTTCTTCAGTTGGAAGTGTCCAAGAGGGGGGAAAAATATCATGGAAAAAAAAAGAAAAAAAACCAAACCCAAACCCCAACCCCCCTTTCTTTGACCTGCATGTTCAAGACAGACTCACTGTGTCCCCAGTCCTCGGCCCTGCTCCTCCCTCTCCCCCTTCCCATTCATCCTTCTCCCCCCTGGAAGACCCAGCAGGCTGAACACAGACCAGCATCGAGGCTTTCTCTCAAGACTGGGGGCTCCCCATGGATACAATTCCATGGGATTTGCTTCCCTTGGGGATGTTTTTTAACCCCTTTCCGAAGCACCGGCGCTCCAGGACTCCTTTGCTTTTCCTGCCCTCCCCATGGGCCACTTCCAAGAAGTGTTGAAATCCCCTCTGCCAACCCAATCCTGCCACGCTCATGAGATGCTGTTTGACCTCTCTGGAGATCCTGGGATTTCGTGGCCTCCAGGAATAGGGATTTGGGTTAAATTTAGCAGGACTGCATTCCCCACTCAGGGCTGGGGCAGCTTTGCCAGCGACGTTATCCCGGGAGTTTGGTGCTCCCCTCTCCCAGGTAAACATGGGAAGGGTTGGGATTGGACAGGCACAACATCCCCACGTGCTCCTCGTGCACTTTTTGGGGCTCCTTCTCCCAGAAAATCCTGGCAAAACTTCAGTAATTCCAGCTGGGTGGGAGCAATTGGGTCGGGTGGGCAAACGGGGGAGATAAAAGGGGGGGTTTTTAGTGTTTCAAAGGAGTTTTTTTTTGTTGTTTTTCTCCTTGGATTTTTTGGGTTTTAAAATCTTTGCTGCATGTAAGAATCAACCTGGCTGACTGTGCTCATGTAGGGATAGAGGGGGGTGGAGCAGAGGGAAGAAATCTTTGGCTCAAGGAATCAAGAGGAGGCACCTCAAGCTCTGCCCACCTTCCCATGGGGAGAGCAGAGACTTTTCTATCCACTTGGGCTTGGGTTTAAAGCAGATTTTGGGAGCAGGAGGGAGTGAGCAGGGATGTGGGGAGGAGGATTTCCTGGAAAACTGACGTGTAAATGCTCCAGGCAGTAACTGTGGATCCTGTCACTTGTGAGGAATAAAAATGTTTGGACACTTTGGTTGGGAATCCCTCGTGCCTGGGCAGCTCAGGGGGCTCAGGTCATGTCCCTCTTCCCAGGGTTTTTGTGTGTTCTCTCCCAGGGGTTTTGTGTGTTCTATCCCAGGGTTTTTTTGTTGTTTGTTCTTCCCAGGTTTTTTTGATCTTCCTATTTTATTTCCCCCTGAGTTTTTTCTGTTCTTCCCAGCTTTTTTTTCTGTTCTTCCCAGCTTTTTTTTCTGTTCTTCCCAGCTTTTTTTTCTGTTCTTCCCAGCTTTTTTCTGTTCTTCCCACTTTGTGGTGTTGTTGTTGTTGTTGTTCCCAGCTCCTCGATGCCTGCTCTTCAACTTTCCTTCCACGCTGCCCCCATTCCCCAACCCCTCCGGGAGCCGACCCCGCAAAGAATGGAATTCTATGGAACTCTGTGGCATTTTTATCTCCCTTTCAGCTCTCCCAGGGGCCTCCCGCGGCTGCAGTTTGCCCAGTCTGACCACCAGCCGTGGGCAATCCACAGGAGCAGGGGCTGGCGGGGCGGAGGGCGCTGTCCCGGTGTTTGTTTTTCCCCATTCCCGTTTCTCCCGGTTCTCCCGGTTCCCACCGAGCCCGCTCAGCACCGGACAGCGCCCCGGAACCTTCAGCGCCGGGGGCGCGTTTCCCCCGGACCTCCATCTGCTCGGGGGCGCGTTTCCCACGGACCTCAAGCTCCGCAGCGCCCAGGCGGGGAGTGGGTGGCTTGATGGACAGCCGGCTCGGCCAATCAGCGCCCGGCTTTTCCCGCGGCGGCCAATGGGAGGGCGTCGTGGGCGGGCGTGTGCGGGGCGGCCGGGCTGGGTGGCGAGCGGGGCCGGCCGTGAGTGTGGGGGGGGGGGGGCGGTTAACCGGGTA